>WOFM01000536.1:0-42736 GCA_011428145.1 Ericerus pela | reverse complement strand
TGAAACAAAAGTAGCCAAAACCTTATTCGTCATTAAGACTTTATTAGTAAAATACGTAAGAACATTTCACTGTAAATTGGTTTTCCTAGTTTTTGAAATGAGAAACATTTATCTGAAATCTTTAAATGCGTTTTTTTCAAAACTTGAGATTACGACATTAGTCGTTCTGATACCAAGTCACCATAGTATGTATATTCGATGTCTATTATAGCATCAGTAGGTACCTAGGTATTTATTAAAAGGTAGGCCTATCATAATTGTGGGGATGTGAACCATATGCCCTCATCTCACAAGACCATCAGCGACGGCGTACCCACGTGGATAACGTTTCAAATCCCCACACCGGCGAACCTACAGAAATGGAGACCCTGATATAATTCAGCTCGACACTGATTCATAAACCCCCCTCCAAAGAGTGGCATAGAGCCAGCCTAAGTCTGCATTGCAGGTTTTGTAATTTTTTTTACTTGAAACTTACAATGAACTATCGATAGATCAATATGTTTTTATTCATTTTAAATAGAATTTAATCAGATGTATTATAATAGCAAACTGGGTTTCCGAACGGTGTTGCGATAGTTTTTTTTTTTTTTTGTTTTTTTTTTTTTTTTTTTTTAAAGTTGGTTGAGTTTAATGATGGAACAGTTTTTTTTCCCAATGATTTTTCGTTTCTAGCGTTAGTGGCAATATGACATGATTATCATATGATTTATTTTCCATAAGAAAAAATGAAAGTTGAATTATATTAAGGGTTACATTTTCTCCCGAGAAAAAATAAAAATTAACAAAGCTAGAGCACCTACGCATCATAAATTTTGACTTGAGCTTTTTAATAATAAAGCAATTCGCGGTTCAGAAGTCAATTTACGAGGCTTCATCATAATTCTTTGCACAGAAATTTTCAAAAAGAAGCAGTGAAAATTTCCAACATGGGTATTCGTTGTAACTTAAACCATGAAATGAATCAAACAAAACGTACAACATTTATTATAAACTCTGATATATTAAATAAAAAAGTATCGCCACTAAAGCATTTTTAATCACTTATCAAAAAGTTTGAGTTTCAATGTCTACAAAATCCAAATCGGAAAACAAAGAATCGCATGTCTGCGTGTATGTATCCATATAGGAACTATCAAAATAATCTTCGAAGGGGGTTTGTGTTTCCGAATCAGAGCACATGATCAAATTGAAATCCGTTTTTATCAAATCATTCATAACGAATTCTAAATTACTTACATCAGTTTTACTTTCCTCCGAGCAAGAAGAGTTGTCATCAACGTTACAACGCGGATTAAAGCCTAAATTAGGATCTTCGGCAGATATCATTCTTTTTTCGTTGAACTGACATGGAAAATTAGAACCATCTAAATTATCCTCAAAATTTGACGACTGCTGAATATCCACAAATGGAACCTCAACGTCGTGACGTTTTTCACGATCAAAATTCTCGCTACATTTTTCACTAAACGATTCAGAGGAAGAATCATCTGACAATATTCTAGGTGAAGCAGCAAGTTTTGAATCACGAATAGGAAATGGGACTGACTGGTCTTCTTTAACAGGCGTGGTTTGGGTACTAGAAGTACTAAAGCTAACCTTAAAACTAGAAGAACAATTATTAATTTTATTTACATTGTTACAGATTCTACTGCGTTTACGTTTTCTAGGCACGAATTCGGAGGTCGTCTGCATGCTCACAGTCTTCTTCAGCTGCTGATCTTCGCATACTTCTGACTGGTAATGGACGTTCGGTAAAATTTTACACATCTTCATACCTGTCTGAGTTTCTTTAGACAACGCAGTTTTATTTTTCTTCTCCTTTAATACGAGCAGCTTCTGACGACTCAAATTTTTCATAACGATCGCTCTCACATCAACAACATTGTCAACAGATTTTTGGAAATTTTGGGCTGTTAAATGTGCTTTGAGTAACCTGTAATCGAATTTTTTTAAATGAACTAAATATTTGACATAATCGTACAGGAAATTTCTAGAATAATTTGGACCCCACCAAGTGAGAGAATCAAATAAGACAAGCAAATAAGGTCAGGTTTAAACAACTGAAATAATGGACGGCCAACTTCGAAGAAGGGACTTCTATGAGCTTATAAATTAAAAAAAATTAAGAATTTTGAAACTTCTTCGGACTCGGAATTTTCAAATACGCCAACTTATGTGAAAATCCCACAAAAATCTTTATAGCCAATTCATTCCAAATAAGTTATCAAATTTGAAGAACAGAAAAGAAAATTGACAGAAAAATTTAAATTACGCAAAATCTTAAAAAAGAAACTTTGACCGTGATTGGGATGAGTGCAATAATGAAGCTGAAACAGAATTCTTCAGTACTATTTTGAATTAACCATTTCTTATCTTCTAGAAATTTTTTAAAATACATTTTTGTTTTTATAATCGAAATTTATAAAGGTAATTATAACTATAAATATGTATATCCGAATTTCAATCAGTTTTTATTAAAAACTTTAGAAGATAAAAACTTCAGCCTTAAATTGAGTCAGGTAGAGCAGCACAATTTTTAAGAACAAAAAAATATTTTTTATAAACTCATTTCCATTTTATCTTTTTTAGTAAATTTGGAAAATACTTCATTTTAATGGCCCTTTAAAGAAAATTCAACTTTTCCCTTTAATCCAGAAAATCTTTTAACAAAAAAAAAATAGTACACAAACTTTAACTATAGTATAGGGTTGTGTACTAAAAGTTGCACCCTCTAAGTCTCTTGAATTTTTGAGGACGGGGGTGTTTATCTCACAAAATTTGGATTTTTGCATTTTTCTCCATAAATTTCAATTTTCTGATAAAAATAGCTCCATAACTAGATAGGATTTGTGGGTTACAAGCAAACCCCAGAACCATTACCGAAGCAAGGGTGGTTACTCAGAATGAATACCTTATCCCAAAATACGAGTAACTGGGCCACATTGCGCATGTTAGAAATGAAACTTTGCATTCAATAAACATATACAAAGATTTATCACACAATAAAATGATAAAAAATTTACCTAACTGACTCAATTTTAGGGCACATGGGCCCAATGAGAGGTTAAATTCAAAAACGAACTGAAAATTTGAACTCAGTCCTTCAAAAAATATACCTAATAGTAATCAGCAAATTTTTCAAGAAAAAATTATTCTAACCCTTTTTTACAGCCTGAAGGGGCCCAATGAGTGGTTCAATTTACAAATGATTTGAAAATTTGAACATATTGTCACAAAAACAGAATTGAAAAACCAAAATTTTGCGGGATAAACATCCCATCCCAAAAAAATCAATATATCTAGAGGGTGCAACTTTTAGTATGTTACTCTAGAGGATCCAGTCAGCCAATCAGTGGCTTCGCCTAGCTAACTACAAAAAATTATTCACCATAAAATTTTCTACAAAAAAGATTTCTTGTAGTTGTTTGTTCAACATCTTCCTTCTTTCAGAGAATCTTGAAATCATTCATAATTTAATCATATTTCTTTGGTTTTAATTGAAATTATATGATTATTTACCATACTTTATTATCGTAATTAATTTTTCATTTTTTCAAGAAATAATGCTTTTGAATTTCACGTCGTCTAATATTTTGTCAGCAGCTTACACATTTTTCATAAAATTATAACACACCATTAACACATATAAATTTACAGATAATTAATGTGAGCATCAAAATTTATAATTTTTTTTCTCAAAAACCTAATTTTTCTAGTGAAGCTTGCTGCGCTGGTTTTTTCAAATTTTTATAAATTTTCAATGCTCTCCTCTCGTTACAAAATGTGAAACCTGTAAATTTTTTCTCAAAGAATAAAAATAATTAAAAAAAAAATCTAAGTAACTTAACTTCCCACAATAGTGAAGTCACAAAATGAAATAATCCATGGTTTCATAAGGCAATATCATATCACAATTGGCGATGCAAGCCTCCTTGTGAAGTGCTAGTAGTACTAGTATGATTATATGATATGGAGAATTACTATATCATTGAATGAATGGAATTTTAATGTTCTTTGAATTTCCGGTGAAAAATTCTTATGAATGAATTTAATTTATGTGTCATCGATACATATCATTTCTTAAGCAAAGGAAGGCGGGTCTGCATAGAAGGACAAAAATTTTTGAATGTCAATTATTTGATGGAAATCAAGAAAATAGAAGGTCTGTATATTGATGGTACATCAGCATTTTCAAGTAATTTTAATCAATCTTATTTTAGTTTACAGAAAATTATTAACAATAATTCTTTTTGAAAAGAAACTTTCTTAGGGCGCTTAACAATTTCAGAAGTGAAGTTAAATGAGAATTGGATGAAACCCTTCATATAAAAAGTAAATATGAAACAAAGTAAGTGAAACTCTTTTTCCTTTAAAATTACCCACATTCATGAGTGATACATCATCTCGGATTTTTAAAGTGCTGCGTTTTTATTTAATGCCCATTTTCACATTGAAGCATTCTTTAAGCCCCTAAAGACTAAAGATGGAGTTATTACAATTGATTTCTGTTCTTCACTTATGCGATTCAATTAAAATTGTAAAAGATAGCATGTTTTTGAAAACTTGCTGAAAGGATATCTTTTTGTTGATTTAATTTTCTAATTCGGCTGTATCGTAGTTAGGTAAATAATCCATGAGAAGTCACTTCTAAGGTCCAAATTGGAATAATTTGCTTTAATCGTGCAAATATCATTGAAATTACAATCAAATATTCACTTCACATTTTCACACTATTAACATTATGTATTCTATGATACCTGTGGGGGTGTGTGTGTGTGTTGACATATACAGCACACCACACAATAGCAGAAGGAGGAGCATGTTCTTCTTGTATGTGTGTATGTGTGAACTTAGCTCAGTATTAAATTTGGCAATACAGAGTAAATGTAAAGCAGTGAGCACAAAAAGGTAGTTTGTGGACTATAAGTCCACTGGCCTGCTAGGTGATCAATGAGTGTGTAATACACCCGTTTGTCTTCGATCACTCATCGACACAATATCATTATTATATGATCATTCTGTTTAATTTGTATGCTACCAAAGAGCATATTTTTGGCTCGCACTGCCAATTCTTATCGGTAATCTCCCTGGGTGGCTCTTTGAGTGAACCTATATGTAATGGAAGGCTGATTCTGATAGTTCCATTCTTCAATGATAGTGTTTTGGGAATGAAATTACTGTAAGATGTATATCTATAAATTCATACATATAGATATATAGATATAATAATGTACAAAACTGACTAATTTTATTCCCCAAAAACATTATCTGTCTGATAGTAACTACCCATAGAAATGTCATACAAATCAGCCCTCCATAATATATATGCTCAAAGGGGTGATTAAATAGATAAATATTCATGAAAAACATGGAAGTATAGGAATTTTTGATTCCAATTGTCCTGAAACAAAAGATAGCTACTTGTTCGATATAAATGAAATTATAAAGGAAACTTCAAGGAATAAAATTAGCCACAGAATAAGAAATTGAATCCTTAGAAACTGAGAAAATGATTTTATTTGATGTTATCAGTGTACTTAACCCAAAGGACAACAAATAATAAGGCTCAAGAACATCAATTTGATGTACAATAATTTCACGTTCTTCAATCCTCTCGGCTTCTGAGAGCTCAAATTTTTTTCTTCAACTTATTTTTTTCGTTTAAGCCTCCTCTAAAATTTCATTTATATCGAATAAGTAGCTATCACTTGTTTTAAGATAATTACGATCAAAAATTTGAATATTCACAATACTTTGCTTGTGTTTCAGCTACCCAGTGAGATATTATGCTTTCAGTTGTGACATCACACGACATTGCCTTAGAGTAGAGCAAAATTAAAGAGAAAAATTTTTTTTTTTAAATTGTCTATTCAGGAAAATGGCCTTCTGGGAAAATGGAGTTGAAAAATGTTCCAAAACCGGAGAGAATATGTATTAGGTTTATTAATTATCTAAATAGTATAATTACGAGTCATATTTCCCATATAATGCTATCGAACATATTCTGTGAAGAATGCTTATTTTCAATATTCTTTGAAGGGGAAGAGGGCCACCGAACAAAAAACTACATAGAACTTATTTTATAGGAAATTTTATGTTGAACTATTTTTTACGGAATTATTTTTATCAAAAAAAGAAATTGGAATAAAAAACGTGAAAAATCAAATTTAGGATGATAGTTTACCTCCGTCCGAAAACTGTAAGAGCTCTAAAGATCGCAACTTTTATTGTGTTACTCTAGGGAACCCAACTAACAACCCCATATAATCAAGTTTGTGTGCTAATTTCTTTTTGTATCATTTTGATGCTTATTTGATTAGACTATTTCTACAAGTAAAATCCCAACGTAAAGTTGAATCGAAAATGGCAATTATCCATTTCCTATGATGTGAAAACATTTTTACAATAATGCTAATTAAATTATACAAAATGATACTCCAACATTCAGAATAAAATCGAAAAGTTTAGCATATTATAATTGAACTCTTGGCTTTGAGTTTATTGTTTGTGTTCAAGCCTTATTTCAGTCCTAACGGCAGACCAAATTTCACAGTTGATTCGTAAAACAGCTTACATAGGTTTATCATATACCCTACAGAATACATAATAGCCTATACTCACCCCATCATATCTTTATATTTTACACAAGCATTTTCGTTATGTTTGCGTTTAAAATGAGTGAGTAGAGCCTCGTAGGACTTATATTCTGCGTTGCAATAACACTGGTAACTAACGCCACATATTAATTTGTGATGAATGAGAGTCGACTCAAGTGGGAACTGTACACCGCATTTATCACATGAGAAGCTTCTCGTCTTATGTACTTTGATAAAATGCTGAATAAAAGAAACATATATTAGAGCATGCTAACATTCGAATGAAGTCAGGAATTTATGCAAAAATAGCTGCGCGTACCTGTCGGAGAAATTTCATTTTATCAAAATGATGTTCTTTATGGAAATACTTGCACGTATCGATGGGACAATGGTACACTTTCTTAATATCATTCTTGACCGAAGCTCTAGGCCGTCCTTTTATCGGATCACATAGACTTTCAATTGAGGGGAATATTGGAATCACGTCGCTTACAGCCATAGCGCTCGTACAGACACAGATACCAAATTGAGATGTTGACTAAAGACAGTCATCGAAAATACTAGAATAAATGAACGTTGTTCTTTTAAATTAGGGCAAAAAGTAATTTTAGTCATCTAAAAGATACACGAAAATATATATTAATCAACATTTTCAACTGTATGAACAAAATGTACAGAATTGCAACCATTTAAAACATTCTAAGAAGTTAGGAACAATTTTAAAGAAGTGATTCCTAATTTTAATTTTGATTTTCATATTCTTAAAATCAAAAAATCTCGGTCTTTAGTTATATTTCGATTTTGATAACTGGATAAGTGATAACTGTGCTACGAGGATATGGACAGGGCTGCCGATGGAACACGAATTTGTTTGTAAACACTACTAGTGTAAACACTGGCGTACAAATTACCCTATTCCATAGAATCTGATATTTTGATTGGTCCTGGTGGATGTCCATTAATGTGGGGTAATTTGTACGCCCGTGTACTCATGCTTTGTGTAGAAGGGCGTTCAGAAATTCACTCCCAGTGACAACAACATCAAAAATCGAAAAACTACCCGTTTGGAAATTCACCCCTGACTCCCCCATAAAAATGGTTGATGGTGGTTGTCACATTTACCGCATTCAAAAATTTACCTCATTGACAGTGGGCGTGGATAACCATCACTCTGGTCCAGAGATGGTTCACATTGTCACCCCAGTTGATGAAATTGGTTGGCAATTTTAAATTTTGAAAAAATCTATTTCTTATCACATGGGATGTTTTGTTTATTTACACATATTCCACACAAATTCATTTTTTTTTTACCCATTAAATATATTGAAAATTTTATTTAAAAAATTATGAAAACATTTTTAAATGTTTAGTTATTAGTGACAGTGAATTTTATTATAAGTTATTAAGAGATGGATGAGTGTTTAAAAATTATAGTGACTGCCATTGTGCGAAGTACTGTGAAATTTTATTAAAACTTCCTTCTTTCATCATTTGAAGTAGGTAAATGCATTATGATTAGTATGTAATAATAGGTATGTGTTTTATTTATGAATTAATAAGATTTTGTGTATTTATATAGATGATGAAGATTCCTCGAATGAGGAGCATCCCAAGAGACGAAGAAAGAGGAGACAAACTGTTGCCCGGATATCACAAATACGATCATTTGTTGAGTATACTGTACCAAGATTTACTGACAATGAATTTTGTGAGGATAATATTAAACCTAGAATCGTATTTTCTAGTATAAAGAGAAATGAATTTAATTCAACAACATTTAATGGACGATTAAAATGGGATGGAATGTATACAGTTGGTGTTGTGGGTAAAGAAGCGACAACTTCCTTACAACGACGTAACAGTGTGTACACGAATAAAATTTTGAAAGTTATATGCTAAGAGTACCAATTTGATTTCTATGTTGATTTCAATGTTCTTGTTACAGCTTCTCAAGCTGAACTTTATGATTTATAGACGATGAAAATGAAGTCCCATGTTGAATTTTGTACGATGTTGGGCCCAGAAGAAACAGATGATGCAGCTCGAATATTTTCAGCACCCACCAGGACGTTGAATTTCACTTTCGGTTGTTTTGATTTATTTCTGCTTACTTGACTTTGAAGATCAATCCCAGCAGCCTAAGTCGGGGTTGTGTAAAAAGAAAAGGATTAAAATTTTGTTGACTTGGCTGCGTTATACAACTTGTTTAACTTGTTTTCTCCTTCGCCACATTGATCATCAGCAGAAACTATCTGATCTCAATCTTTTTGCCAAGTTGAACCAAAACTTGATTGACACTCTAACAATTCAAACAGCAAAAAAATAGCAATCGTCGAATCATTCAACTTCCCGTTGAATATTCACGATTAAATAATATTTCAAACTTAAAAAAAAATCACTAGTATCACATCAATTTGATTTTAACGTTTAAGAAAAAAAATTACAAGAATTAACCATGCTCTGCAAACATGTGAGAGTAATATTAAATAGAGAATAGTATTTTCAAGTATAAAGAGAAACGAATTTAATTCAACAACATTTAATGGATGATTAAACTGTGATGGAATGTACAGTTGGTGTTATGGGAAAAAAGCGACGACTTCCCCATTACGATGTAACAGTGTGTACAAGAATAAGATTATGAAAGTTATATGTTAAAAGTTCAGTGTTGCCAGGTTGTGTACGAGATATGTAAGAGTTACATGGACTCCATCCAACAAATTTCAATCTTATTTTCAATTATCAGTGAATGTATTCGAATGGCTTTTAAATAAACTTTCATCAAAATTGGCCAGAAAATGGACAGTTGGTTACCTAAGTACATGTCCAAGGAAACAGTTACTGGCAGTACTGTGGTTGTTTGCAACTCCAGATAGTTTCAGGTAAAAATCTTTAGAAATCAAATTTTTTTAAATTTTTAATTGATAATATTAACTGAAGTTACCATTTTTTTCATGACAGATCTGTTACATGTCGATTTGATTTATCAAAAGGAACATTAAATGCCTGTTTCTTGCGTGTTTTACATGCTCTGAACTGTTTGGCTTTGACAATGATTTCGTGGCCAAGTTTGGAGAGGAAGATCATTTCCCAAAAATACAAACGTATGTGTGGTTTTGAAGGCATTGTCAGAGCTATTGATGGGACCTATGTAAAAATCAAGGCACCATCACATAATGCACAAGTTTACATTAATCGGAAATGTTTCTATGGGATTAAATTGCAAGCAATTTGTGATGATAATTGTCAGTTCATTGATTGTTTTGCTGGATATCTGAGTTTGGTGTCAGATACTAGAATATTTGGACAATCAGTAATTTATGAGGCCATTGTTGATAAACCTTCAGCTTATTTTTCACCACATGAATATATTATAAGCGATAAAGCTTAAGAGCCAAAACCTTTTTGTGTACCACCATATCGAGAGGGATGTAATTTCACTCAATGGGAGCAAAACTTCAACTAACATGGTAAGATGTGACAAGTTATCGAACTTACATTTGCTTTATTTTTTGGTAGATTTTGTTGTTATAAGGATCTCAATATGTCTCGCACGGACCTCATACCAGCTTTTATTATAGCTGTGTGTGTTCTACATAATATTTGTTTAATCAATTCTTCCAATATGTTACTGTCTCAGTTTGAGGCTGAAGGTGCAGTGTATTTGCAGCAATGCATGATTGTAGCACTAGAACAGGAACAGATATTAACTCAAGGTAGTGCAACAAAAGAAGAGGGTAGAGCATTTCAAGATCAGTTAGCTTTAGAAATGGTATTACTGAATGAAGATAGACAGTTAGACAATCTTTGACAAAGTGACTGATGTCATATTTCCTTGTTTTAAATATACAGATGATCTTGTTTTATAAGGAAAATGGCGTACATGATGCCCATATTTATTGGTGTATTTACATGATTATTGTATAATCAAAATGTGAAATAAATGTAATTTTCTTTTAAAATTGTTGTTCAATAAAGTTGTATCAATATTTTGGGTATATAGCTTATCGAACATCAGTTTGAATCCTAAAATATTTATTTTTAAAAATTTGATCCTCTTGCTCTGGTTGCCATGTTAGGTCAAAAATCTGGATCTCTGAATTTAAGAAAGCAATAAAACATATTTTCAATGTTCAGGTTTATTGTACGAATGGCAAAAGGATAAATTACAGAAATGTAAGTGGCTACAAGTGTTGGTCAAAGTGACCAGATGCCATGACATTAAAGTTCCCTCACAAGAGGGTTGAGCCAGTAAGTGAGTTAGAAAAATACAGTGTGCCAACATAGGTACTTAGGGAGTGGAAAGGAGTTGTTCCACAACAAAAAATAATATAGAATGTCGGTTTGTTTAATTTTCATGTTTAATATCGGTTATAACAAATTTCCCTTCTTTTTTACTTCGTTATGACCGATTTTTTGTGGCAAACAAATGATATATTTTTGTCTTATCTCTTATGCATCTTTGCCGAGAATTAAGCTAAGTGCATTATAAACAGTTGTTCATTTTATCCGGCATTTGTTCTAGTGATTTTCACTGTATTTATTATTTAATAATTTATTTACATTACAGTATTTATATATAATGAATTAACACCTGTATTCTAGAATATTTCTTTTAGTGTTAAGTATGATGTAAGTACATGTAGAACCAGGTTTATCCTGTACTTATACATGGTAGTCAAGAAAAATATTACTTAAATAGTAAATCTGTACATAAATATCCTTCTAGAATATGGGTGTAAGAGTCATATAAATAATTAACCATAGTTAAGGATGGTGTTCTACATGTAGAATTCAATATTCTACATTTGTGATGTAGAATATGTAAAATTTGTACAAAATGAGTAGAACATAAACAAACTGATAACTTTTATCAATATTATCAGTACTTTGTCACCTTATCTGTGTTACTTTCTACATATTCTACAAGAAATTGGATTTTAGTTTACATGTTCTACATGTAGAATATGCGTGTAGATGTAGAGTTCAATTCTACATCGCCATATCTGGCAGATGGAAGTAAGGCTCTTTACTAGCGGGTATGTGCATGTGTGTGATAAGAGATGAGCAGCCATCTTGTATTATTTTGTTTTTCATGAATTTTACGTTGTTTATTATTGTTATATATTTATATATATATATATATAATAACACAAAATGACGGTTCATCTTTTATTACATTTATGCATATACCTGGCAGTAAAGATCCTTAATGGGAGCATAGTGATACTGATAAGAACGAGAAGGTGAGGATGGTTGGGCACAAATTTATTAAAATTAGATTCGAATGTGAATCTGTAAAATGTAAATCAACAATTTTGTTTGATTCAAATGGAATTTGAGGTATCAATATTTTTTATGGATTTGAATCAGATTTGAATAAATTTAGGGATTTTAAATTCAGATTGGAATCCACAAGTCCAAAAAAATTAAATTTTAATGAGCCTCTATTCCCTATCCTTCCATTTCTCAGAATGGGAACAAAAAACATGGTTTTTCAATTAAAAATGATAATTTCAATTCAACATCTTAACACATAAATCAAGTCAAATATTCAGGAACTGAAAGACAAAAATTGTATAAATTTGTTACAAAATTTTACTAAGAAAATTGATTTGTATTTCCTACATAGAGCACTGCCTATAGTAGTGATGCAAACTATCAGAGTTTTTACTAATTGATAACTATCAATAGTTTTTCTCCGTGTACTTTTTTTTCAAATTAATTTTTGTATTTTCCTGTTTTAAAGGTCTGGTAAAGTGTTAATAATATTGGTTACATATAAAATGATTAAAATGAAACCTTTATAATTAGAGGAAAAGACCAAAATTTAATTTAAAATTTAGTTGTAATGAAAAATCCGACCCCACAAATTGTAAGGTATGTTGTTAGAGCTATTATAAAAAATAACGAATAATTTTCCTACAAAATAGATGGTGCAATTATGCTATCCTCAGTATGCATGCATAGCCAATAATATAATCAAAGACTGCCTGGGATTTTAAATCTTCAATCATTTAGCTGGATACCCATCCACCCTATCTCACTAATATTAACAAAACATGTCATCATTGTAAACCAAACAATGGACACTGGTTTACTGCACATATGCAATAGGTCCTTCTTCATCCATTTTTGTCCATTTTTCAAAGATATCACAGATTCACAATAACAAAAAATTCAAAATATATGCAAAAAGACTTACTACACATATGCAGTAAACCAATGTTGAAGGAGATGTTGGCACAGATTTTTATATTTACCTGAGTATCCAGTATCAAAGTCAACTTCACTTATCACGCTATGAAGTAGAATGAAAATCAGTTCCTCAGCAGTTGCCAGCTTTACTTTTTTAGTACATTTTTAAGCATAACTTGAGTAAAAATGATGAAAACAATCAGAAATTTATGACGAATTATATTTTTGGGAATAAAGAATTTGAAAATCAACTTAAAAAACTTCAGATTTATCAAACATCAGTCTGTCTATCAATTTTCGTTGCTATTTTAACTTCATAGCTTGATAAATGAAGTTAGATTTGCCAGTACTAACCATAAAGTATTAAGTATTACAGAGGATGTATGTAAGACAAAAAATGGCACCACTTTTGAGACAAAGTATCCCCACTCCTAAGGATTGGTACAATTTTAATCTACAAAATTTGGTTTGATGTGGTTTCTGAATTTTCAGTTACATTACTATTCGTTCATTTAGTTCAATTATTTAAGAAAAAAAAAAATTCTTATTATTGTTAATGGGGCTGAATACTGGCAAACAAATTTGAATTTGGAACCGAAAGGATGGGGACAGCTCTTCAAAAGTTGTGACATTTTTGGTAACTGCATTTAGATGGGCATGTGTCCTGTGTTATGTTTAATACTCTGTGATGCTAAATGATCTGTCGTCAAGTTCATAATTTCTGATATTGGTAAACATTTGTGATGTAATAAGATAAAAATAAATTCTATGCGACCTTCGGGGTTTGGACCTTTAAGTATATATGTAATGGAGGGCTGATTTGTATAACATTTCTATATGTATAGCTTGTTCCAAATAAGCAGGTAATTTTATCTACCTGCAATGAACCAAGTTTGCAAGCATTGGAGTTAATAGAACTGGAAGGGATAGGAAAAAGTTAGGGTAGGTACTCACGGATGCAAAACATACAATTTATATTTTGACTAGCAATATTCATTTTGACTTCAGTTACACTGATTGGAGGCCACCTCTTTGATGAGCCTATACCTATTATTATCATACACCTGCATATGGAGGAAATATTCGGGGTAAATAATTCCTCTTGTGAGCATTTAGGTTTCTGAAATTATACCCCTCCCCCAAAATGAAAAATGTCGTTATACCACTGCTCAAGAACCCTTTGACTATATACATACTGGACTGCTAATACTGATAAGAATAACACAGAGTCTAATGAACAACCGGTGAAGTTGAGTCAGATACCCGTATCCTCGTTCAAAATGTTAGTTTACTGGTAAGCTCAAAATGTTCCCGACCATTTGGAAAATGTTCTAGGTTATTCATATTTGAAAATTGAAAAATTAGAAGGTATAATTAAAGAAAATGGGAATTTAAAGATTGAAAAAATTGTTGGCATAAATTTAGGCATATCCACCAATAAGAGCTATGCATCAATAAATCAAATTTTAAATTGATTTAACTGAAATTTTTGAACTTCTGAGTTTTATAAAACTACAATATTACCGATTTAATTCGTAATTAAAAGCAATAATTGTGGTAAGAAGAGACCTAGTCAAAGGAAAAGACAATAAGTATTAATAAATTTGATAATGAACTAACATTTTGAACAGGGATACGCCTGTTTGTTTTGAACACAGCTTTTTATCAGTATTAGCAGTCCAGTATGTATATAGTCAAAGCAAGAACCTCACAAAGATCTACTATAATGCAAGTTTCCAAATTTTATATTTGTGGCATGACAAGATTTTCAGGCTCCTGAAGAATTCTGTAACTGATTATTGACAAAAAATGTATTCTTTCTGTACAAATCTCCGATTAACCAGATTCTCACTTTTGTTGACTTGGATTGAATGCTATTTTCCAATTCTATTCAATGTTCATGACTGTATAACAATGATAAGTATCTTCTCCCATTTTTATTGCTTGACTAAGCAGTGACGTACCTAGTCTGCTGTTAAGAGGTCAGGATGAACTTAAGGAGTGACATGTTTTCAGTGAAAAATGTGAAAATGGATAGTATTTTACTCAACTATTTTACAAAATAAATCATGGTCAACGAGATGCTAAGTTGCAGCTAACGCCACATTTATTATAGTTATACAATCCGTTCTTTTGTTAGGCTATTGGTTTTTTAAAACTTATATAAATGGAGACATCAAACAAAAAAAATCAGACTTTATTCTTGAATTAAACATAGCATGAGAGAAAATATTTATCACATAAACTCGATTGTAAAAAAGATAAGCATTTTCAATATTTTACAAAACTGTATAGAGAAAAAGAGAAAGAAATGTACAACTCAAAACATTACTGAGGCCAAGATTCAAGCTCAAGGCTATATTATCTGATGAACACACACTATCCATTTATGCATTCTTAATCACCTCTGTTTTTAATCAAATGCTGCAGGACTCGCAGACAATGTTACCATTTATAATATTTGTGGCCGCAATGATAACCTGACACCCGGTCAATTTCTCGAATAACTGAAATGCAGCTACTTCAGCATAGGTAACACCACCAACAAAATAAACAAAAAATCTATTCAACGAATCAGTTTCGCCAAAAATTTCAACTTGAGCATTAGAAATATTTTTTGGCACTTCATCTTTAGATATTTCATTATGATGCAAAGAATGCACAAGTTGACAAATAGCAGGGGTAAAAGATCCATTGAACACGTAACTCATATTGGAAGGATTTTTCAAATTTCCCTGAACCTCAATAGTGGGAATTAGTTTCAATTTCTGGATCATTTGCTGCGATGCCGATTTCTTTGATGATAAAGGAACAACTTGAGACACTCGACTGGCTAACACTGAGGTCGTTGCCAGCACAGACGTAGTAGCATCGGCTAAATTAAAGCTTTGATGCACAACAAATAGGCCTAATTTTTCTAAATTAAAAAAAAGAGGATAATATTTGTAACCGTAGGCGTTTAAAAACTGTAATTTCAATTTATTCGCCTCATCCACGCTCAATCCGTTTTGGGAAACAGACAATAAACAAATTAACCTGAGAACAGCAAATTTATCTACAGCATTCATAGCAATACAGTCTTCAATAAAAATAAGAATTTCGGAACGTGAGACATTTTGCAAAATATTCTCCTCAGTTGCGACCAAATTCCCAAAATTATCGCCAAACTTCTTCATAATCATCTCGCATGCAGATATATGATGCGATAAAGATTTTTTCTGCTCGATAATATTAATCAAATCTTTTTCCATATACTGTTTCATTTCTTCTAATTTCAGTTTATGGTTTCTATCATATTGTTCCTGAATATGTTTCGCTTTATCTTTAAGGAACGATGTTACGTGCGAAAAGTGACGATTTTTAACTTGTAAATATATTTCCTGCTTATTCAGTGGTATAACGAGCCCATCATTCAACTCCACGAAGCCACTCTGGATACCAAATACTTCATCCAGTAAACTAGTATATGTGGCCGGCGTTAACAATGTACTAATGAAATCAACGTCCCTGTCCACGATAATGCAACAATTTATATCGGAACCAGTTCGATCTGGCTTACACAGTTCTCTGTTGTATGTATCAACGATATTACAAATGGACTGAGAGTGTGGACCAATAGATATGCGAACTGCTGGCGTACCCCATAGCAAAAGTGATGACCAAATACTTTTTGCAGCGACCGGCAATAAAGAATGATCACCATGAACGAATAAATGATTAAAAAATTGTGTAAATTCTAAAGATAGAATCGATTGGCCATCAAGGGGGATCAGTTCCCATGAAAAACTATACACAGTGACGTATTCGTAGACACCCTCTTCTTCAAGTAATTGCATTACCGAAAATAATTTCCTCGGTATCAATATTATATGAAACTTTACTCGCGTTCCACTACTTCCTGTAACCGAATTGATGTGGTCACAAATATATTTGATGAGAATTAAGTCAGCGTAAATTAAGAATACTCGCGTATCACATTTTGAAGGTATGTCGGAATTGCTTATTCTGTAAATTTTTTCGACATCCAAAGACCTAAAGAAAGATGAACAGAAGTTGAAATTGGAGACACTGTATACTCAACAGAAGACATTAAAAGGAAAGGTTCAAAAATACCTGAGGACCGATACTCCAAGTATATTTTCCAAGGGTTTGAACACTTTCGGATCGATTATGAGATCTTTTTTGCCTGGTATTTTGACCAAAATGTTCTTTAACTTCTCACGAGATAATGTCGAAAGTACTGGAATTTTCGTCTTCATTGAATAATAATTTGATGGGCATAGGCACTAGAAAGAAAATGTTATTTTAGTGATTGAAAATGTAAATAACGTTCTCAGAGGACAGGTTCTCATTTTTCATGAATATATTTTTTACCGATTTGACGATTCGTGTTTTAATGGAAATACAAAAAATTCCAAGTTTTGGCCATAGACATTATATTAACTGTCGAAAATATCAAAAATGATAGATATTTTCGACTTTCAGCGCCATCTACGACGTGAATCACATACTAACGAAATGACGCTGAAACTTCCCCTACTGTGAGAATGATAGCAAATTATATTATACGTTAGCTTATTATTCTCACATATCATTTGTTGTGGTAACACTGTTTTTAGTATTATTTGTAATATGTGATTTTATGTTTGAAACCCAACTGTGATAATATATTTTGTGTGCCTCTTGTCGCTCATCAAACGTTGATGAAATAACATCTTCACCATCTTGTGTGAAAATAAAAGTTCGTGAAAGTGAATATTTGGTGTATTATTTATGTGTTCGTAATATGTGTGTTTGATCTTCTTTCGATGTCATCGTTCAACTAAAGTCTTTCGTCGTCATTTTCATCTAGTTCGATCAGTTGATAATTCCTATTTCTTCACACCTACATAATGTTGTAACGGAAATCCCACATCATCAACTCCTTCTTCATCATCATCATCAAAACTATATATATATATAAGGCTTAAAGGAGTCTCGAAATAAAGAGGTGAAACGGAAGAACGAATGCTTTTAATGAAACAAAGAATTCGAACATAAAGTCGTTTCGCGGATTCGAACAGAGGCGAAGCGAGAACAAATTAAATCGACAAGTAGTCGGAAATAAAGCTGTGTAGCGGAGGCTACGAAAAACATACTGAAACAAGTTACAACCAATGTACAGAGAATCGTTCCACGAGTAGACGCTTATCAATAAAGCGATAAGGAGATGGTAACAGAGACTGAATGACAGAGAGGGAGAAAGTGCGATAGGCTGCAGCGAGGAATGAAGAGAGGAAAGTCTTACAAGTCCCTCCCCCTCTCATTACAAGATGGGACAGAGCACTTGCGAGGAAGGTGAGAGGAAACATGTTATTTACAAAGCTGAAAGTTAAATTACGAAGATTTTACTAGTTTAGATGCGTGGTAAATACGATCGCGTAACGGACCATGTCCGACTTGAAGGACGAATACGTTATTTGAGAGCCGTTGGATGATGGGGAAGGGTCCGATTCGAAGGGGATCAAGCTTGGAACGGTTGAGCTTGCTTCCGTTCTCCACAAAGACGGTGTCCCCGATGTCGAGGTTGATATCGGACTTGGATAGATCATATTTACGCTTATTATAGTCGTGATATAACATTGTGTTTCGGAGGGCTGATTCCCTAGCCAAGTGTAGGTTGGGAGGACTGAGGATAGGATTCGGAATTGGGCAGCTGGTTGTGCCATGGAAGAGGTAAGACGGAGGGTATTTGGTTACGGAATGCGGCGTGTCATTATACTGTTTCACACACAGTTGTGCAATAGTAGTCCAACTTTTCCGCAGGGGTGTTGAAGGATCATGTTTCACACAGTGGATTGCGTTTACGAGCGTCTGGTTTAAGCGCTCATTTAAGCCATTTGACGCGGGGCTGTCCACTGCTGTGAAAACATGCTGGATGTTGGAAGAGGCACAGTAAGAGCGAAATTCGTCGGAGGACAACCCCCCGTATTGATTGGTAAGGAGCGTTCTGAGCGGGGTACGCTTCTGTACTGAGTCAACAAGGGAAATCATCTCGCCGGTGGACTGCCCTTTTGTGCATAGAATGAAGGCGTACCTGGAGAAATGGTCGACCAGGAGATGTAGGTAGCGGGAAGAGGAATTTTGTCCCCCGAAACCACCGATGGTGTCGAGAGACATTATCTCACAGGGTTTTGTAGCAGGACCTAGGATACCCAACCTGGCACTTCGGTGTACAGTTCGTGACTTACAAGTGACGCAGATCTCGCATTCCCGACATACCTGGCGCGCTAAGAAGAACATACGGGGGAAAGTGAACGATTTACAAATTATTGCGAGTGTGCGCTTCTCGCCTGGGTGGCAATACGTTACGTGGACTAATTTCATTAATTTCTCACCAGCTGTCTGGTCGAGTAAAATTTGTAGTTGTCCGTTTACTTTACGATAGATTACGTTATTGTGTGTGATGTCGTCAGGAGACGCAGTTACGTTATTTTGAAGTGTGTGCAGCTCGCTGGAAGAGAGGAAATGGAATTGTGGAGTGCATGGTATGAGTGGTTTGGGGGTTGTGTCGTCAGGAACCGGGGAGAGGACTGGGTTTTGAGACAGACAGTCGGCTTTGGTGTTTGAAGAGCCGGGGTGGTAGAGTATGTCAAAGTCAAATTGGAGAAGGTCATTGGCGAGATCGCCTAGCTCCTCGTCAGTTCGAGCTTTGAGGTTAAGATGTTGGAGTGGCTTGTGGTCAGTATAGACAGTGAAACGTCTACCAATAAGCCAGTAACGCCAAAAGAGGACGGCTTCCCGGATTGCCATACTTTCGATGTAGATGGCCTTCCTCTTCATCTGTGCGCTTGAGAGTTTTCTCGAGAAGTAGGCGACGGGTCTCAAAGAACCGTCTTTCTGTGTCTGTTTAAGTACAGCGCCTATTCCAAGAGTGCTGGCATCAGTAAAGATGGATATAGGTCTGTCCCTATCGAAAATGGCAAGCACAGGGGAAGAAGTGAGGAGGCGTTTTACTACGTCGAGGCTAGCCTGGCATTCTGGGGACCAGGAGAAGGGAACGTTCTTGCGGAGTAGGTTGTGGAATGGTTCCAAGAGAACGACGGAGTTTGGGATGAACTTGCGATAAAAGTTCACTTTTCCAAGGAACTGACGGATTTTCTTTTTTGAATCGGGGGTGGGGAAGGAGTTAATCGCGGAGAGGTTATCCTGTAGAGGCTGGACAGAATTTGGACCCAGGATATGGCCGAGGTATTGGATTTCGGATTTTGCGAAGCTGCACTTTTTGAAGTTGAGGCGAAAGCCTTTGGCAAAAATGGTGTCAATGACGCGCTGGATGTGAACGAGGTGTTCTTCAAAGGATTTAGAATAAATTAGGATGTTGTCCAAATAATTGACGGCAAATCCGTCAAGGTTATTGCTCTTGAGAGCGTTAGCAAGAATTCGCTGAAATACAGCGGGCGAAATCTTAAGGCCGAATGGCATGTTATTCCATTCGTAATGGCCCTGTTGCGTAATAAAGGCTGTTTTATGGCGGTCCGAGTCCCAGATGGGGATGGACATAAACGCTAAGTTAATATCTACGGCTGAGAGCCAGGAGCAACCACGAGTGTGGACGATAATATCGTCGATAAGAGGAAAGGGGTATTGTTCGGGAACAATATTTTATTGAGATCTCGGTAATCGGTGCAGAGACGCGTCTTTTCTTTCTGTCTGGACAGACCTTCCTTTTTGAATTGCATAGTGACTGGGCTGGCAAAAGGGGAAGAGGAGGGTCTGATAAGATTGTGCTTGAAGAGCTCTTCTAACTGCTTTTCTATTTCAGCTTGGTCCTGGTAGGTGCAGCGGTACGGTTTTTTAGCGATATAGGTATCGCACGTTAATTTAATTGTCCATTCGTGTTTAGTTACATTGCCAACATCAAACTTGTGAGAGGCGAATGCACGTGAATTTTTTTCAATCGAAGAGCGAATAGAGTTCGCTTTACTGATAGTTAGATGGGCGACTTTTTCCTTGAAAAGACTATACGAATTATAGTCGCCCCAGAGGGTATTGTTAAGGTTAATAGAATTTACTTTATGTACAATTGAAGTCTCGGTACTCGTGGGTTTCACGTTATGTTGCAATAAGATAAGATTACTGTTGAGAGACAGGCCGAGAAGTGGTATTGAGTAGAGGCCTATGATAAAATCGTATACATCACTATCGATGATATAGAATAAAATACGCCGAGTAACATTCATAATTGTTATCTCGACAATTGTTAAACCTGTAATAGTGCCCGTTCCACTCGTAGTAGTGTATGCCAAGTTAATCGGTAGAAAACTGAAGTCTTTTATATTTTTTGTAGTTCGTTGGCTAATAGCCGACACATTCGATCCAGGATCGAAAAGACCCTTACCAATTAAATTTTGCCCGTACTTGACATTCAGGACTATGAGCGGGGGCCTCACTCGTTTTTTTGCATGTCAGAAATTTCGGACTGAAGGTTCTCTACCAAAAAAGAGTTGATGGCCTTGGCCTGTTGGGCGGGACCTCGTGCCTCAGCTTCGCGTTTTTTATTATTACAATTAGATTCTGAATGGTTGAACCATTCTTTACCGTACCGTTTTTTGCAAAAGGCGCAAGGGGAGCGCTGAATAGACGCGAAGGCGTTCGAAGGTTTCGAGGAAGAGGGTTGTTGCGAGCGGGAGGGGTGTGAGGACGAATTTGAGTTCGGAGGTCGAGATTTTTCCGCAGTAAACGAATTTATTTTCTTAACAAGATTGCTCACTGAACCATACTCGGCGATGTCGATGCGGTCCTGCATGTAGGTAGGTAGACCGAGGGTGAGGTGGGCCATCTTAGTGAGTTCCGTCATGTTTGGATCAAAGCTGGAGAGCATAAAGAGTTTGGACTGGCAGTAGGCGCTGAGGTCTCCAGAGAAGTAGCGGAATCCAAAGACTGAGCGAGCTGCGGCAAGACCAGTTTGACTGAAATTGAGGAGGAACAATTCCCTCCAAACGGCCCAAGCAGTCGAGTCGGTGGTAAGGATTGTGGTATCGTACCACTTTCTGGCATCTTCCTCGAGGAGCAAGCGTAGCGCCTCCCAATATCTAGTCGCGGGTATGGCGAGACGAGCACACTCACGCTCGAAGGTATTCAGCCAGGCTTTGGCATTGGCATTTTTACCTGAGAATCGAGGGAGTACAATGTCTTTGGCGAGGGAGGCTAGAGCCTTCTGAGTGGCGTCTGCGGTAACAGCTGGTGAGGAGTTGGCTTGCACAGAGGTTGACGGCGGTTGGGGAGTGACGAACTTTTTGTCAAAGAGATCAAGTGGAACTCCCATAAAATTTGCGTTGCGGTTGAAGTCGAAGTAGAGATCAGCGACGGCCTTTGGGAGAGCGATGTGGAGGGGACGACGAACCCAGCGGGTCTTGGTCTCGCATTTGGCGTTGATAGCTTCAGTTAAGGCGAAGAGGGCGTCATGATGCGAGATTGATTTTAACTCTTCGGGGAAGGCGTAGACATCTTCGTCGTTGTCGTCGTCCTCGAGAGACTGGATGGACAGCATAGTCCAGACCGTAGTCTTGCCGGATGAGGCTGGCCCGGGCTCGGCGCGGAGAGTGAACTTGACCAGGGTGGTCATGTTGGAAATTGGATGCGCGGGGCGTGAGAGCGTAGAACAGGAGCGAAGGCTCAAAAAGAAGGGTTGCACAGCGCGAACGAAACGGAGATGTTCGAATTTATAAGGCTTAAAGGAGTCTCGAAATAAAGAGGCGAAACGGAAGAACGAATGCTTTTAATGAAACAAAGAATTCGAACATAAAGTCGTTTCGCGGATTCGAACAGAGGCGAAGCGAGAACAAATTAAATCGACAAGTAGTCGGAAATAAAGCTGTGCAGCGGAGGCTACGAAAAACATACTGAAACAAGTTACAACCAATGTACAGAGAATCGTTCCACGAGTAGACGCTTATCAATAAAGTGATAAGGAGATGGTAACAGAGACTGAATGACAGAGAGGGAGAAAGTGCGATAGGCTGCACCGAGGAATGAAGAGAGGAAAGTCTTACATATATATGTCATACGCTCATCTCACACACAAACCACTTCCCCTACTTTACTCGAACCGATAATGCTGTGCTTCGCCATTTTGTATTTCAGTTGTAAAATATATTTCAGTCTACAATTAAATGTTGTTAAATTAAAAAGTCTCAAGTTCTTTCGATCCTCTTTCTGTACGCCTCACATCATGGTAGCCATCACTGTGGTAGAACTTTGAGGAGAGACTTGCAGAATCTTGAGTAGATGCAGAAATAATATTTTTTTGAATTAATTTACTGTTGTGTGAAAATTTTTTCATGTTTTCTGTTGAATAATACATGAAGTAGTTACCATGTTTTTTTGAGAAGTTTAAATTCAAATTTTAATTTATTTTCATTTTTTTGAAAAAATTCAAATTAAATCAAAAATCGAAGCTGAAGTTCCAGACTTAATAATGGCCAATCCTGGAAGTTAGCAAATGGAAAATCCAGAAAGGACCGCCAAAAAGATTGTGAGGACAACCAGAGGAAACCTGCTCCCGTCATCGAGGATTCAACGCCAATCCATACATCAAAGACCATTTTTTTTGGCCAACTCCAGTCAAAATTTAAGCATGAAGTACTATGGTAGTCAACGAAACTACGAAGACAGAAATTATTTATCGTCACAACAGAAATATCAAGGTAAAATAATTATGTAAAGGTAATATTTGTTGAAGTTAATTATTTTTTCGTGTGTTAGAAACTATTGTGTTTAAACTGAGACAAGAATTTATAAAACCTAATAATTATATATGTCCCCTATAATAGATTTGTTTGAAGGAAAAATTGGTGAATACAATATAGAGAAAGAAGAATTAATAAAAAAGTTTGAAGGTGAAAGAGTGATAGACGTTAAAATAGAAACCTATAATTTGCCATATTTTAAATATTTTACTGGCGAAATAGTATTAGAATCATTTGTAATAGATATATCAGGAAGACAGGAAGGACCGAAGAGATGAGTAGTATAAAATATATAAAAATTTTAGAATCCTCAGTAAATTATTTTTCGAACAGAATTTACAGTTCTGATAAATCAAAAAATAATTTTATGAACAGATTCTTCAATTAATTAAAAAATAAAAACTGGAGAATCCTGAATTAAATAGAAAAGAGAATAGCGAAAAAGGATTAGAAAAAGGATACGAAAAAGAAGAAAATTTAATAAAGGAAATTGAAAAGGATCAATAGAAAATAGAAAATATATAGCCATAGTTAATAAATAAAATAGTGTGTTAGGTTTTCGAAAAATAGAAGAAAATGCATCCCCCAATGAAATAAAACCGATACAAGCACCCTTAGGGAAAGTTTTTAATGGAAAATATTATTTAGACTGCCACAGAATGATTATCTCAGCCATAAGGGGAGCCGGGTATTATGATATTTTTGGGGAGCATGAATTTCTAGAATCATATATTAATCATATAGACGATTTTAATTTTAGACCCGATAAAGATATGATAAATTATTGTAAGATGCAAGACAATGCAAAAGCATTTGTACTGGAAAGAGTCTCCAATGACATTACAAAGCAAATAAGAGATTGCAATACTGCTATTTTAATGTTAAAAAAATTGGATAATATTTATGGAACTAAAACATCAGTTACTGCGAATATGGCAAAGGCCAAATGGATGGAGTTTAGATTCCAGCCAGGAGGCAATATGAGGGGTTTCTTAAAAAAATGGGATGAACTAGTTACTGATGTACGAGACAGTGGTAAAGAGGTTAATGAAATAGAAGAGTTGGAAAATTTGCAGTTAGCTTTATGTTACGAACAAGCCCTGGCTAAGATGCAATTCGAAAATTTATCCGCAAATGAAACAAATATAGATAATTTTAAAAGAATATTATGGGAAGATTCCGATCAAAAATTTTGTGATCAGACCTTGAAAAAACAAAATAGTAATAATAATAATCAACAAAATAGTAATTTTAGATATAATGGAAATAATAATAGGAATAATTATAGGGGTAGAAATAATAATTATAGAGGTAGGAATAATTACAGAGGTAATGGCAATGATCATAATGGATATAGAAACGGGAATTGTAATAATAATAATGGTGGAAATAATAATGGTAATGGTAATGAAATAAACCAAAACCAGAATAATAATAATTATAATGGAAATAATGGTAATGGAAATTATAGAGGAAATAATTATTGAGGTAATCCAAACTATAGAGGTAATAATTATCGAGGAAATAATAGGAATTATAACCAAAATAACACAAAATGCTATAAATGTGGGCAATTTGGGCACATAGCACAAAATTGTAATAATAATAACACACAATCTAACATAAATAATGATAATACGAATAATAATCAGGGAAATTATCCCCCAAAAACAACTGTAAATCAACCTAATACTAATAAAAAGGAAAGTATAGAACAGCAAGTGAAAATTTCTTGCATGATTACATTTTTTAATCATGATAATAATGAATGGTCATTGAAAGAATTAATTAATAAAAAAAAAAATTATGATAATGAACTCAATTACACAATATTGAACAATAAAGCAATTTTGGATGGGGCTGCAGAGGTACATCTGTCGTCTGATTTTAATAAATTAGTTGATGTTAAAAAATTTGTGACCCCAATCAAATTACAGTGTTCAGGTAAAAATACATTTCTATATGCCCCTCATACAGGTAGGATGGTGATCAAAGTTGAAAATCTCAACAAAATTCAGTCATTGATAGAATTGAACAATGTTCATTATGTGCCAGATCTAAATCTAGACATCATTTCAGCAATTAAAATCACAAATACAGGAATAATTAATATTGATCAGCAGAAAGATATTTCCAATATTTATTTTATTGAAAATGCAGAAATAATAATGACTGCAAAGAAGGAGGAAGGAATTTTTTATATATATTATAGTATCGAAAATAATAATATATCACAAATAAAAGATATTAATAGGGATGAGCAAAATATAATATGTGTTCCGGTCACTCAAAATACTGATGATGAATGGGATGAATTCACTGTAGAATTAGAAATTCAAGATGATGATACGAATATTGAATCACCTCAGGGGGGTGAAAATGAAGAAATAATAATAGAAAATAATGAAAATAAAAATGATAATAATAAAATACAAATAAATAATAATATTAATAAAAAATTACTAATACATAGGAGACTTGGACAATTAAATGCCAGATACTTGCAAAAATTAAAAACTTTAGCAGTTGGCATTCCCGAAAATTTAAACTTTAGGGATGAAGATTTTCGAAATTTCCAAATATGCTGTATTGCTAATAACTCGAGATTAGGTCATACTGGAATTAGGACTAAGCCAAGTAGGAAATTAGAAATAGCATCCTCAGATATTATGGGTCCATTTACGCCTTCAGTAGCTAATCAACGATATATTTTAACGTTTATAGATCATTTTTCTAAATATACTTTTGTTATGCCTATTGCTAATAAAAGTCAAGTAACAAATGAATTCAAAAATATTATAGTATCAATGAGAAATAAATTTCCAGAATGCCCTATAAGAACAATAAGATGTGAAATGCGAGGGAGTATACCGATGCTAAGATAGTAAATTATTGTAATGAGGTTGGTATAACAATGGACTATTGAATTAAATGGTATTGCCGAAAAACAAAATCAGACTCTAATGAGGAGAGTACGAGCCATGTTAATTGATGCCAACCTTGACATAAGGTACTGGTCTTATGCTGTGGTGACCTCAACTTATCTGATTAATAAATCACCAACAAAAGCAAACGAGGGATTTAAAACACCCTACAAATTATTTTATGGGATAAAACCTAATTTGAAAAATCTTAAAGTCTTTGGTGCATTAACATATAGACACATACCTATAGAAGTGAGAAGACAAAATGCTACCAAAGCCAAATCAAAATCAAAAAATAAAATCGATCCAAAATTAGCGCTTAGGGCGAAAAAAAAAATATAATGATGGGCTATACTAATAAGGATACTGTCTTAGAGACCCATATGACACAAAATCGTATATTTCATGTGATGTCAAAGTAGACAAATCATAAAACATAAAATCCTTACAAATAAATAATAAACCACTCACAATAAAATCGGCAGATTATGAATACGATTTAGGTATAATTAATCCAATTATAATGAATATCAATATTAAGTATAACAAAACATATACGTATAGAGGATAATATTCCGAAAATTTTTTCTGAAATTGATACAAATCCATTTAGGGAGGATTGGATCAAGGCTATTAATAACGAATTCAATTCTCTTGATGACATGAAGGTATGGGAAATAATAGACTATGATTGACAGAAACTCATAGATACACGTTGGATTTTCACAATCAAATTTGATGAATTTGGAAATCCAAAACCAAAAGCGAGACTTGTGGCGAGAGGTTTTAAAGATCAAACATAGTATGGTTTTGCTGAAACCCATGGCCCAGTTGCATCAATTGGAACCATAAGATGGTTGTTATCTATAGTTAATAAAGCAAAATTGATACTCGTCCAATATGACATAAAAACCGCCTATTTAAATTCACCGATAAAACTTATTTTTGTGAGAAAGCCTGAAGGGAAAAATATTAATACAAACCAATTACTCGAATTAAAAAAATCAATTTATGGGTTGAAAACATCCAGCAAATCGTGGTACGATTTATTAGATATGAAAGTAAAGGATATGGGCTTTACTAGAACTAAAAGTGATAGATGTTTATACATAATTAAGAATAATGAAGAAAAAAAATATTTTTTAACATATGTGGATGACATATTGATCGCATCAAATTCGCAATTATCCATTGCAAAAATAAATGAGGAATTTCAAAAGAATTTCACGATCACAATCATCAATAATCCTAGATTTTTTGTGGGTCTAGAAATAATTAGAAATGTTGAAAATAATACAATAATACTTTCTCAATACAAACATATAGATAAAATGTTAAAGAAATTCGGGATTTCAGAATTAAAAAATACTAACACCCCGATGGAAACGGGATTAAAAATAGATAAAACTGAAAATGGTAGAGATGACACTGAGTATTGGTCGATGATAGGAGGGCTATTATATTTAGCAAGACTCACAAGACCGGACATATTATTTCCAGTCAACTTCTTCTCCCATTTCCAAAATAATTCCAATGACACACTCAAAAATTACGTAAAACAAATTTTTAGGTATGTCAATACAACAAAAAATTATAATTTATATACAAATCAGAAGGGGATAGCATACAGGCCTATATTGATGCCTCATATGCACCCCAGGTTGATGAAACAAATATAGAAATAAATAATCTTGGAAAAGGTAAGTCAATAACTGGATTTATGTTATTTGCTAATGGAGACTTGGTGGAGTGGAATTGCTCTAAGCAAACAATTCACGCCTCATGGAGCACTGCAGCAGAAATAATTGCAGTTTTTGACACCCTAGACACAATAAAAGTTATACAATACATGAATTATGAGATATTTGGAGAAAAATTAATCGTAGATATAATGGAGGACAATATTTCCACCCAAAAAATATGTTTAGGGGGAAGTCAAAAAAAGTCAAGGGCTCTAATGATCAAATGTTACTCGATAATAGAAGCACTAGAAGATAAAATAATATATTTTAGGACTGTGAGTTTGGAGAATCAATTGGCCGATATTCTGACCAAATCTCTGGATCGCACAAAATTTGAAAATGTAATTGTCAAAATATTAAATGACACTAACATATACATGTAAGAAAATGTATTCACATTCTTAAAATAACCACAGTTTCTGTCTGTGTTTCGCACTTGCTGATATAGTGAGTTGCAGAGATCTCTCATATATATTAGATTTGTATTATATTCATCTATTGATGGATTTTAAGTATGGAAAGATGAAAGATGTGTCTACATGATTCTTCATTATTTTCTAAAGAGCTTACATACATATAATAGGTACATATAAATTTGTTTATTTCAAATTATATAAAATAGAAAAAATATTTCCTTCCAAGTACAAGTCATCCCAAGTCCAAATAGAAGTCGTAACATGAAAATAATTGCTGTAAAATTACCTTTCAATTATTGTAAAAATAGTACTTAACAAAAACTTTTAATAGAAAATTCTTGCCAGAAATAGGTACTCGAATTATCGAAAAATGTAACACAGAAAACAGCATTAAAATCGAGCAAGAAAAAACCCTACAATTCGAATAATAAAAACCCTATACATTTTCAAAAAAACGTGAGAGAAAAATACGAAATATTCCCACACAAATGATGAAAGGAAATCAGTCAACAATAAACACAATAAAGATTAAAACCCATTACATGACCGCAATTAAGATAAATCAATGAACTTGCCTTATCGTAAAATATATTAGACGGCAGTGCAAATACAATAGTAACACAGGAAAGATAATAAGCGATGCAACGTATATTATTCTACAATCCATTGCATGTCATACTTTTAAGATAAGATACAAAATGTAACGTTCTTTCAAATGCATCGAACCGATAATTGGAAATACCTTTGTGAATATTTTTTTTTCTCTTTTTTCTCTTTACATAATATATGTTCGTGAATACTTTTTTCTTTTTCTTTTTCTTTTTCTTTTGAAACACACGATAAATGAATCATCTATTACTCATAATATTCGAATACTTTTACATGTTACCATTTTTTATATATCATATACTACAATTGAATATTCCTATACATGTTACCATATTATTTATTTCATTGTATTTTATTTATTTTATTCGTTTAATCATTTTTTTTCGAAGCACAGCAAACCAAAATTTTTTTTGATGAAATTCAAACTTACCATAATAATGTTAAAATCATATCGTCATAATAATTTTTATTTAATTTGCTATTTTTTATTTTTTTGAAATTTATTCATGAATAATAATAATAATTCGTTTACTTTCAGCGGACATGATGATGAAAAACTCAAACGGTAAAATTTCAGTGGGGTGTTGTAACGGAAATCCCACCCCATCTTCTTCTTCATCATCATCATCATCATCACAACTATATATATATATATGTCATATTCTCATCTCACACAGGAACCGCTTCCCCTACTTTTCTCAAACTGATAATGCTGTGCTTCGCCATTTCGTATTTCAGTTGTAAAATATATTTCAGTCCGTAATTAAATGTTAAATTAAAAAGTCTCAAGTTCTTTCGATCCTCATTCTGTATGCCTCATATCACATAATTCTGCTGGGTTTAACACAGATACGGATGTACTACTGCATCATTGGTGTTTCCACCTCTTCAATACAATGTTTTGTGTTCGTCATTTATTTCTCAGAATAGTTGTATTTTATATTATACCCATCTCAATCCATCCATTGTCCAGTCAAGCCACCCAACGATTAAGTGAGTGTTTGATTATTTATTTAGCCTTTTAATTTGTTTACATTGTCGAATCGGTATGTTGCTTGCCTGTAGGCTAGTAGTTAGAAAAACAAGTTTGTCTGAGGGTGTCTAAGTTCTCTGGGGTCTAACCCCCTGTTTTATTTAATAATTCCGTTTGGGCTAAAGGCCCCATTTTATTGAGACTTTGTCAGGGCGTTCCGACACTCACATTTCTTATGAAACTAACGGTACATGTTTTATGTCCGTTAGGTACTGGAACAAACTGACCAACTGAAGATTCATCAGAATCCATCAAGGATTGGTAAAGTTCAAATCATCGCCTACTTAACTAAAATTATGTATGGTAATCTCAGACTGTAACATTAATCTAACTTTTAACAGTATATGTAACTTCATTGTGTTTTTGTAACATTAAAATGATGAATCTATTTGTTAGTTCAATGATTTATTTAATATTCAAAGTATGTCCTGAAGTAAAATGTGCGCCCAACTCTGCCGTAATTTACTCCATTTATATGTGTATTTGTAAATCACGACACTAGCCTTACTTATTAATAGCTCTGTTTAATAGGATTACACAACTTACACCAACCTACATGGGTAGAGATATTCCACAAATGTTCAAGTAAATCTTGACCAAAAGCATAGACATTATGATGTGAGGCGGTAATGACGAGGAACGAAAAAGAGTAAGAGAGAAGTATTCACGACAGAATTTATTAGCAGACTAAAATTACATTTGGGAATAAAATATGAATTAATATGAAATGGCGAAGCAACAGCGATAGCGGATCGAGAATGGTAGGGGAAGCACTTCGTGACAAGAGTGTACTTGTGACATATATATATAGATTGACGTGATGATGATGATGAAGAATGAGATGAGGTGGGATTTCGTATCAACACCCCCCTGAAATTTTACCGATTGAGTTCTTCATCATGTTCTCTGAAAATAAACGAATTATTATTATTTCTAAAAAAAATATTCAGTACAAAAATGACCAATCATTGATCTGTATTCTGTGTCATCCCTTCCATTTTCAACTTTTTCTATTTTAAGGGCAGTTTCCATTGGGGTGTTTGTCTTTTTGATTTCCGAAATACCAAATTTTTTAATCATTTTTTCAATATGTTTATTTTGGGATAGGACTATTGTTCTATTCTCTATGTTTCTTTCTATTTCCAACCCTACGAAAAATTTTGGATTATTTATGATTGTAATGGTAAAAGACTTTTCCAGTTGTTCGTTAATTTTTGTAATTGCTATTTGTGAGTTTGAAGCTATCAGAATATCATCTACATAGCTTAAAAAATATGTTTTTTCGTTGTCTTTATTCATTTGATATAGGCATCTATCCGCTTTTGTTCTTTCAAAATCCATTTCCTTAATTTTATAGTCAAGCAGATATCTCAATGCATGTGATAGTGTATTGAATAACGACTACCAGCAACTTGTTGGATGTCTGATGTACCTAATGCTAGGGTCACGGCCTGATATTTGCTTTGCAATATCGTATTTTAGCCAATTTTCCAGTCATGCTACTGATGGACATTTTAGGTATTTACTACGGGTTCTTAAATATTTAGTAACCACAAAAGATAAGAAACTAACATTTACAAACGAACATGATAATAATAACAATATTATAGAAACATATTCTGATGCCGATTGGGGTAATTGTGTGACTACAAGACGGTCAATCTCTGGATATTGTGTCTTTGTCTATGGCTTGCTGGTGTCCTGGTCCAGCAAAAAGCAGCCAACTGTAGCGTTATCTAGCACTGAGAGTGAGCTTATCGCCATATGCGACGCCACTACTGAATCTATTTGGTTTAAATATTTGTTAACTGATTTTTGCATTCAAATTAAAGACAAGGCCACGATTTATGAGGATAATCAGTGTTGCTTGGCGCTCCTACATTCGGGTAAATGGAATACTCGCAGGTCTAAGCACGTAGACGTAAAGTATCATTTTGTATGCGATCATGTAAATGTAGACTTTAAATATTCATACGTACCAACTTCACGACAGTTGGGTGACGTTTTCACGAAGGGCTGCCCGAGGCCTAAATTTGTTATGTTTTGTGAGATGTTAAAATTGTTGTAACTTTTTGTATACATTTACCATATATGTTAATATTTTTTCACGTTTTAATTTTTGTTGTTGTTGATTTTTGTCATTTTTTGTGTAATGACCAATTTATAGTTTTATGTCGTTAATTTAGTAATTTGTTTTATATTGACAATTCGTATAATTATAATTTGAGGAGGGGTGTGAGAATGATAGCAAATTATATTATACGTTAGCTTATTATTATCACATATCATTTGTTGTGGTAATACTGTTTTTAGTATTATTTGTAATTTGTGATTTTATGTTTGAAACCCAACTGTGATAATATATTTTTGTGTGCCTCTTGTCGCACATCAAACGTTGATGAATTAACATCTCCACCATTTTTATGTGGAAATAAAAAGTTTGTGAAAGTGAATATTTGGTGTTTTATTTATGTGTTCGTAATATGTGTGTCTGATCTTCTTTCGATTTTATCGTTCAATTAAAGTCTTTTGTCGTCATTTTTGTCTGGCTGGACCAGTTGATAATTCCTATTTCTTCACAATGTGTGACATACATATATAGATTGACGTGATGATGATGATGAAGAATGAGATGGGGTGGGATTTCGTATCAACAAAAGTAAAGGCAAATTCACCGCTGTTATATTAATCAGGATTCAGTGACAAGTCGAAGAAAAGAGAGAATTCATCTACAAATTCTGTTCAATTCATCACTGTTAAATTAATTAGGATTGCCACCGTTGAATTAATTATGATCCAGCAACGAATCAAAGAGAATTCATCTACCTACAAATTCTCTTCAATTTGTCGCAGACAGAACTATAATTAATTTAACAGCGATGAATCCAAGAGAATTTGTGGATGAATTATCTTCGATTTGTCACGAATCATACTTAAATTAACAGCGACGAATCCAAGAGAATTTGTTGGTAGCTGAATTCTCTTCAATTTGTTGCTGAATTGTAATTAATTTAACGGCGGCAATCCTAATTAATTTAATGGCTACAAATCATAATTAATGTAACGGCGATGAACTGAACAGAATTTGTAGATGAATTCTCTCTCCTCTTCGATTTGTCACTGAATCCTGATTAATTTAACGGCGATGAATTTGTCTTTGCTTTTACTAGTACAGGTTTTGGGAAAGCTTCAGTAGTTACTGGTTATGAGTAAAATTCACAATATTAATTTACCTTCAGTGTTTGGCTTCATTATTCAGACACAGGATAACAGGAGATGAAAAATACTGGTAAAATTTAAAAATACAACTAACCCCTAAAATAGCAAGACAGTATTTCATTAATCAAACATCACCTAAACCTGATAAAATAAATAAATTTTTTCCCAAAGAAATATCAATTTAGAATTAAAAATGTGACACGTTTTAGCTTGTTTACACTGTGTTATATTATCAGTAAGGCAGGTCCATTATATAATATGTCTATGCTTCGAGGATATATATATATGATGGAAGTGACCTTCGAGGTGACACAGAGGTTAGTTTAGTATCAGTACAGTAGATGGCACTGCCAGCAAACATTTGTATATCCTTGTGTATTTGTTTACATACATTGGCATTTGAAATACCACATTGATAATAGTAACTATTTAATTGTACTTCGTATTTCTTATTACTGAGAATGAATTAAAAAAATTTTAATCCATTAGTTTTTCATTTTTTTATTATAATATCACTTTATTAATCTTGAATTGTATTCCTGTTCCTTATTAATCCAGTACTTCAATTTTATATTAAATTAATTAGGATTCAGGTACAAATCGAAGAGTATTCATCTACGAATTCTTTTTTATTTGTCGCTCTTAAATTAATTAGGATTCAGCGACGAATGGAGGAAAATTCACCTACAAATTCTCTTTGATTTGTTGCTGAATCCTGATTAATTTAAGGTCGACAAATCGAAGAGAATTTGTAGGTGAATTTTCCTCCATTCGTCACTGAATTCTAATTAATTTAAGGGCAACGAATCAAAAAGAATTCGTAGATGAATTCTCTTCGATTCATAGCTGAATACTGATTAATTTAATGGAAAATCAAAGAGATTTTGTAGATGAATTCTCTTTGATTTGTACCTGAGTCCTAGTTAATTTAAGGGTGACGAATCAAAGAGAATTTGTAGGTGAATACTCCTCCATTCGTCGCCAAATCCTAATTAATTTAACAGCGACGAATCGAAAAGAATTTGTAGATGAATTCTCTTTGATTTGTACCTGAATCCTAATATGAAATTGATGCACCGGATTAATAAGGAACAGGAATACAATTCAAGATTAATAAAGCGATATTATAATAAAAAACTAATTCATTAAAATTTTTCTAATTCATTCTCAGTAAGAAATACAAAGTACAATTAAATAGTTACTATTATCATTGGGTGTAATGATATTTTCGTATCGTTCATAATATGAAATATTTTCGTATTACTAATTATCATCATCATCATCATTACTTTCTCTCTATTTTTCTATTATTTCCCATTCTTTAATTCTCACGTCATTTCTTCAAGTCAAGACTTGTTTGATGACATCATTTCCTACATAAACAGTTACTGTGTTTACTCATAAACAATGAACTCATCTTTTGTTTATACTATTTCTGCAATCTTGCATATATACTAATTTCTACTAACTTATTTGTGAACACCCACTTTATGTCATATTCTTACGAGACCATTAGTCATACTTACTGTACATATATTTCTATTAACCAATAAGATCAAAACCCTTCTCCAATACTCTGTAAATTTGCTTGAACCTTCCCCTTTTTACTTACTATATAATCTCATGTTTTGTACTATTTCATTCATTCTAATTCATTCTACTCATGTCCAATTACCTCTTCTTAATGTTGTTATAATCTTACCTATTCTTTTAATTCTCGATGTTTATTACTGTTACTCTTCTATAAAGTTTATTTAACTAACTTGTGAATTTGATTGTTCTGTTACGATATATAACCGTCACATTGGAGTATTTCAAACACCAATTTATGTAAACAAATGCACATGTCTTAATAAATGTGGTTATAGTCAGCGCTGTCTATCATCTAGACACCTAACCCTATCGAAAACTGACTTTGTGTCACCTCCATCATATATATATATCCTCGAAGGAAAGTGTAATTAATCGTAATGATGATAAACTATCGATAGTTATCGATAATTATTGATAAGAGTGACTATTGTTGAGACCACCAATCCTTCTCCCCTCTCACTCCTACGAACACACGATCACATATCGAATACATTTATTTATATCTGTTCGCGGCTACACTGATATACCACTTCCGCCGCTCACTCGTTCATTTCCGTTACCGTTCGTTCATTACTCTAAAAATGTACTTTGCTTAAATTATGTAACTTATGAAATAAACATTCGCTTCTTGGACGTAACTTCACTCAAATCTTTCTTTTCTGTTACAACTCCGGTCCTCAACCTCTATATGGTAGCATCGCTCGGTAACAATCCTTGTACCTGTAACAGATTTAAAAAAAAAAATACTAATTTAAAAATTTTTTATATTTTTGTGAATTTTCTTTGTGTTTTTAAGTCAAATTTTAAAAAAATCTTTCGTGAATAATTGTGTTTTTCATATTTTCGTAATTTTTTTTGTGTTGGGTAACTTAGTTCCAACCTACTTATTTTTTTTTCCGAGTCTTAAATTTTTTATTCTCGAAAAATTTAATTCCACCTTGAATGCTGTAAACGTTCAATGAGTTTCGTCGTTTGCTGAAAAGGATTTGCCCCGTTTGTGTATAATCCAGCCAAGTGTATCGAAAATTCCAGGACTCGTCGATTGCTAAGTTGTTCAGGAACCCTGCTTGTGTTGCCTGAAAACTAGTAAATTCATTAGTGTCTGCCCTGCTTGTGTATGAACTAATTCGTCGAAGTCATCAATTGGAAGTAAATCGCCTTGAGCAGTCACAAATTGATCTGAAACCAACGTAAAAGCTTCAATTCAACAACGTCAAAATTGGTATTCATCGTCTCAATTCAACTTCACTTTTGGTATCATCTTTAAAACTCAAAAAAAAAAAAAACTTAACTCAAACTCTCATCGAAGTACGTTCAAAACAACCAAAGCGCAATTCAAACAGCAGTTCCAGAGCACCAACTTCATCAATTCCAGAAAACGAACCTGAAAACAAAAAATCGACGGTTAAAAAGGGTATAACTTAAAAATTTTCTGCTGAAAAAAGGTAATAAAAAAACATATTTTTCATATTTTTTCTTCGTATTTTTTCGTATATTTTTCGTGTTCAATTTCGTGTTTTTCGTGAAACTTAACTCTTTCGATTCAAAATTTAACCTGTATATTTGAAAATAACGGTAATTTCAAATAATTTTGGCCTTTTCAAAATTTTTCTAAGCGCAAATTTTGGCAAGTTGTGTGCAAACTTTTGCAGCCACTTTTGTCTTGGAGTGTACAGCTCGTGACGTATGCACGGCTTGTTTCGTTCATTCGTTCGAACTTGTACATTAACCTTTTGTTAAGTGCAACGAACCTACGAACGCTTATCTTCGCCCATTCAATAAATACGTTGGCGCGGTTTTTCAGTTTCAAACCACCATTTTGTTGCAACTTGAAAATTTTTGCCGTTGCACAATTTTGTCGAAAATACTTAACGATTTTTTTTGATTTTTTTTCTTTTCCTATACGAACACCTAAATTAAACTAAAATTTTTTTTACTTTGCTCTTTTCCTCTCGTGCAACTTTAATTATTTATTCGAAAATATTAAACAAATTTCAAATTTTTTTTTTCTCGTCATTCACCTTTTTTTTTCTCTACTGAAAATTTTTTTTTCTTCTTCGAGTTACCAGTAGAATTAATTTTACGTAATACTTGGTGAAATTTAAATTTTATTTTCTCCAAATCATCTGATATTTTTTTTTCTCTATTTTTTTACTCTTCAATTTTATTTCAAATTATTTTGTGGGTATACTATTTCAAACAAAATTTCCCCTGTTTTCAATAATTTTATTCCTTCCTAATTCCCTCGATCTGAAGGTAGCTAATTTCATTTTCACCCTCACACTTTCATTTTTTTTTTATTGATTTTAATTAATCATCTTATTGAAGATTGAATTCTTATACGAATTATTTTGGGTTAAAAAGTCTTGTTAATTTATTTTTTATTTTTTTTTATTGGGAAGCGTCCAGTCTCATCTTTAACGTGTGTGATCTCTTGCCCGCAGTGGACCTACTCGAGACACACACAAGGACAACTTAAATACTATCGTTACTTTTTCAAATTGTTTGGTTAACACAGGTACGGCAATCCTAGTCTTGCGGCATTTGCTGGGGATTGACATCCGTTTGTTTTATTTTTTTTATTTTTTTTAATTTTTTTTTTTAAGTTCAGTCAATTCATTAATTATGAATACTGAAAATAATGATAGGATCTCAAATGTCTTCCGTGGAAATGGCTATGAGGGATGGCGTGCAACTGTCATCAGCACCCTTATAGGTAAAGGCTGCCATTCCACAATTTTTCCTACTGCTCGTGAAACAAGTTACATTTATACGTCATCTGAAGAATGCCTAACATCCAAATGGCTTAAATTCTTCCAAACTCAAGAACGAGCGAAAGCTCATATATTCGAAAGACTTGACAAAAGAATACTTCATCATGTCAAAACGTGCGATGTAGTTTCTCAAATTTTTGAAATCTTAGATGCTCGATACAGGAATCAAACTGCTACTAACATCATGGTATTAAAGTCAAAATTTCAGTCCCTTCGCTTCGATCCAAGGAGAGGTACCATCCGTAGATTCTTGGAATATTTTTCATCCATTGTGGAAGAACTACGTGATGCTAATTACCCCCTATCGGAAGCTGATGAAATTGATCAATTAATGATGTCATTACCCGAAAAATTTGATACTGTTTTCTCAGAATTCCGCCAATTAGAAATTGAAAAACAAACTACTGTCAGACTTACAAAAATGATACTAGAAAAATGTGATCGAATTGAATATTCTAACAAAACTTTTCCCGGGTTTGATCAGCCCAAATCATCCTATCAACCGATGAATAATAATAATAGAAGAAACTTTAGAAATTTTCGTAATAACAATAATAACTCAAATTCCACTAAACCAAATTATAATACAACGAGTTATTTAAACGATCACAAAAATAATCAAAACAAACAGAATAGTTATTCTTCTAAAGATAATGTGTCCCAAATGGATATTGCGTGCTTTAGATGTAATAAAAAAGGACACATGTCAAGGACATGCCCTAATGAGACATCTACTGCAAGTAATACTCCACAAACCCAGAATCAGAACAGTAGCTCGAAACCCCAAATTTCAAATAACACGAACTCCCAAAAAAAGTCTGAAGATAAATCCAATTTTCGTGTCAAATATTCTATGATGTTGCATTCAAATCTTAATCATTTAAGTTTTGATGACATCGAAGATGAATTTCAATGGCCTAAACCCCCTACAGTATCAAAGTCCGCCCCCCCAAAAAACCAACTCCATACGATGTTACTAGACAATGGAGCAGATGACCATATGGTCAACGATATTTCAAAATTAAGAAACATACGCAAAGTTGACAATTCTCGCAGAGCACTTTGTGCCAAAAAAGGCGTATTCCTAAACCCCACCCATGTTGGATCAATGTACGTTAACGTCTGCAATTCTAACGCAGAGTTTTCCACTATTCACCTAAAAGAGGTATATTATGATCCTGATTTAAGCCTTGATATTTGGTCAGGAGCTAAAATCATGGAGTCTGGCATATTCAAAATCATAACGGACACGGATCACGCAGACATCATAAATAAAAATACTGGTGAAATTACTATAACCGCTCCAAAGAGAGGTTCTATGTACTATATTGATTATGAGATAGTTGATGAAGATCAGGAAAATAAGGTCTATCAGGAGCTTGTGTGTATGCCTGTACCTAGTACGTCTGCAGAACAGGAAGATCATGTAGATGATCCTCAACAAAATTTCGAAACCCTGAATGAGGCTGAAATAAGCGATCCACAATGTGAACAGGAAAACATTGACCATCCTCAAAATTTTCAAGATACCGAAGTGGATACGGTCACTCAGGAGATCTATTCCGAATCTGAGGACGAATTAAACGGAGAGAGTGTCGGAATAAATAGAAAGCATAAGAAAAACATAAACAAAACTAAAACTCTTTGGCATAGAAGATTAGGTCATCTAAGTGGTAAAAGCCTAAAAGCACTATCAAAAGTAGTTGTAGGTATGCCCCAAAATTTAGTATTTAAGGACGATGACTTTGCCACTTGTGAAATCTGTATAAAAGCAAAATCCACCCGACTTGGTCATCACGGCTTGAGAACTCGACCAACGAGAAGAATGGAAGTAGTCTCATCAGACATCATGGGACCCTTTCAAGAGGCATATAACGGAGAAAAATTCATAATAACTTTTATTGATCATTACTCGAAATATACTCTTGCCTTCCCAATATTAAGAAAATCCCAGGCTTTCGATAAATTTAAAGAGTATTATTTATCTTTCAACACAAAATTCCCCAATGATCCTATCTCAGTATTAAGAACTGATCAAGCTAAAGAATACTCCGACTCCAAAATGACACAATTTTGCTCCGAAAAAGGAATTACTTTAGATGATGGCGTGGCATACACCCCCGAATTAAATGCAATAGCCGAAAGGCAAAATAGAACCCTGCTCGAAAGAGTTAGAGCTATATTATATGACGCAAAAATTGATTTTAAATTATGGTCAACAATAGTATTAGCCGCCGCCCACATAATCAATAGAAGTCCGACCCGCGTCAATTTAGGAAACATGACCCCTTATGAAAAACTATACGGAACAAAACCCGATATTTCCCACCTTCGAGTCTTTGGTGCTATTGCATATAAACACGTTCCTATTGAACAAAGACAGCAATCAGCAGTAAAAGCCAAGAAGAACGAAGAGGAGCATCTCGACCCAAAATTCTTGCCTTGAGCCCTTAAAACAATTCTGATCGGCTTTTCGAATGTAGGTTATCAGATACTAGACCCAATCAAAATGAAATCCTACAAATCCTGCGATGTTAAATTCGATGAGACGAAAACATTAGCCGACTTCACAAGTAAACCAGAGGAACTACAAGTAAAACCCTTAGAAGAGGAAATTGAGGCAATCTATAGGGTCAATGTACTTAAACAAGCCTCATCAGAAGATTTACTATTTATAGAAGATTGCATGCCAGTAAGTTTCAGTGATATTTTCCAGAATCCTTTTAAGAAAGAGTGGCTTAAGGCAATCAATGATGAACTGCAATCCATGTCAGACCTTAATGTGTGGAAAATTGTAGATCGTCCACATAATATCAAACCTATAGACACACGATGGATATTCACGGCCAAAGCCAATGAAAGAGGAATAATGTGCCCAAAAGCTAGACTCGTTGCTAAAGGCTTTATGGACAGATCCGAGTATACTATGACAGAGACCTATGCACCTGTTGTGCAACTCTGGCTAATTAGGTGGATCTTGTCCGTAACTAACCTATTGAATCTACAACTTGTTCAATATGATGTCAAAACAGCCTACTTAAACTCAAAAATTAAAAATGACATCTTTCTTAATATCCCCCAAGGTTGCAATGTCGAAAAATCAAAATTACTTAAACTCGAAAAATCTATCTATGGCCTTAAAACATCTAGTAAAAATTGGATCGAGTTACTAGATTCTCACCTTCAAACATCCAATTTTACAAAGTCAAAAATTGACAGATGTGTATACACACGTAAAGATGACTCAGAAGGTATTGCCTTCATGATAATTTACGTAGACGACATCCTCCTTGCAACTAATCGTCCTGAATGGGTTAATGAAATAACCACTCATTTTGAAACTCGTTTCACTATGAAGGTTGTAAACAACCCTACCCATTTTGTAGGTTTCGAAATTGAAAGAAATCGTGAATCACAAATAATTAAACTCACCCAAAAACAGCAAATTCAAAAGATTCTCCAAAAATTCAAAATGTGTGATTCAAATCCTTCCAAAACGCCTATGGAGACAGGCCTCAAATTAAGTAAATCTGAAGGCACAGATAACAAAGAATACAGGTCTATGATTGGTGCACTGTTATATGTATCTAGAGGCACAAGGCCAGACATATCTTTTTCAGTCAATTACCTGTCAAGATTTCAAAATTGTTCCGATGACACAAAAAAGAACTATGTACGGCGAATCATCCGGTACTTGAAATTCTCAATCGATCTTGCAATTGTCTATAGATCTAACTCCGAAGGCATATCAGCCTATGTCGATGCATCTTATGCCCCCGACATTGACGATCAGCCTATAAACATGTCTGAACTAGAAAAAGGAAAATCAATAACTGGATACCTAATTACTATGTATGGTGACCTAATAAATTGGGGCGTTCATCGCCAAAATATTCATGCTTCTTCATCAACAGCAGCTGAATTAATTGCTCTTCACGATTCTTTCGAGGACATAGAACTTGCTTGGCTTCTCAATCGTGAATTCTTCTCAATTGACACTCCAGTAACTGTCTACGAAGACAATATCTCTGTTATTCACGTCATCTCTGGAGGTGGTCAAAAACGTCTACGAGCTCTTATGATCAAATGTTATGGACTTGCTCAAGCCTATAATGACAAAATTTTCATATTTAAACAAATAGCTACCGAAGATCAATTAGCTGACTTACTCACAAAAGCCTTATCCAGTAAGCAGCATATTTCACTTATTCATAAAATCCTAGAATCCCCAAATTGTGATCCATAAAAAGTCAACTCCATTACCAAAATTTTGTCTGAAACATCACAAAAACATATTTTATTTATATTTATCTCATTTTGCATGTCATTTATCTTGTTACCTAATATAAATTACTTTTGCATGTTACCATATTTACTATATTTTATTCATATTTATTAATCAACATACTTACCATAAACGTCCAAATCAGTTACCATTTTATATATATACTGTAACGTATATTTTCGTCTATTTTAAGAAATGACGAACATATTCGTTCACTCATTTTCGAATACCAAAAATGTAGATATTTGTCAACAATTACCTTCCTATTACTCTTCGTAAACAACCACCAAATTATTTGTATTTAATTTTACATATACAGATATACCTCCTGTATATTTATGACCTGGTTGTACCTGTCCCTCGAGTACTCGACGAGTCAGCACAGCCCTATAATAACAACACCCTACTTCACTTTACCTATCTGACACGTACGTTTTCATACCCTGAACGAGTATATAATCCCTCGATTCAGTCGTAAGTTGTTCAGTTTAGTTCAGTTCTCCAACAGCTACTTCTAAGTACCTGGAACCTCTCTTGTAGAAGTCTCTAGTGAACAGATAGTCTTGCTTGTTGAATTGTGATTGAATATGTATTAATATTAACGTAGAAATATG
>WOFM01000535.1:601846-907397 GCA_011428145.1 Ericerus pela | reverse complement strand
TGTAAACCCAGTTTAACAGAATTCAAGAACCAGAAATATGTTATCACCATAGCAAAGTCAATACCTTGCAGAATTGTAACAGTCTAAAAAAATTTCAAGAACACCTACCCAGATTGTACCTTTTCACATATTTTGCTTTATGTTTATGTATGCTATCCTTGTAAATTTAAGTAATGTCTTTACCAGATGTATTCTAAATTTGTGAATTCAAATTAAATGTCAAAAATATGCCGAAGGAATGCTAGGGTTGCCTACTTTTTCACCAGCATGTCTTGACATTGAAAAGTACATTGGTATTTATGGAGCTTTACTGGTTCAGTGCTGTACAGTCAAAATGATAAACATGTGGTGGGTGGTGTCTATTAAGCTGGGTTTACACCAAATGAACATTTGCTGTTTGGTCGATCTTTTTCTATATTCACAAGGTTAGTTGTTTACACCAAACATCCAAAAAAAACCATTTGTTGTTCGCTTGTTTGTTTGGTGTAGACAAAGCTTAAGTGATGTTAAAATTTTCAAATTTTCAATATTAATATTATCCATATTTTTTCAAGGCAATAAAGATATTATCGATATTACATCGATATTTTAATATCACTACCAGGCTAGTAGAGAGTAAATTTCTGGTAAATGCAATTATGTTTTCCACTAAACTTGGAATTTCATTTAACTACAAAACAAATACTCTCAACATTCACACGTTCAAATGTGATCATAAAACATTCAATAATTAGCATCGTCTTATGGATGAAATAAATACAAATAAAAATTATGAAGTTGACTTGTAATAAAAATTCAAATAACAAAAATAAAACTAAAACAATGATATAGGTAACTGTTAAAAGTTCATTGATATTCATTTTGTATATCTTAAATTAATTCATTCGCATTTTGTAAAATTGAAATTTGAAAATTCCTTTTTCCTTATCTCAAGCTTATAATCAAAAACCAAACTAATTATGGAAAAAGATTAATATCGATTTTTGATCCATATCGATATAATATTGATATTTTAACATCATTAGCTGTCAGAATTATCGACTGACAGGAAAATGTCTTTAAACTATCTAATTATAATGTTGTTTTGGATCAGTATAGTGTTATTTCAGTTTTATTGCGCAGCTGCAGTGGCGAGAAGTGCTACTCTTGAAGTTCTAGTTCTGAAGAAGTTCTATTAAAAGTCAGTTTTCAATTCAAGCCTACAGTTTCATTAGTTTGTTAGTTCAGTGACATTATGTGACTATACACAAAATTGTAAAAAGTAGCTTTCTCAAATAGAATAATCTGAATAATTTTTTTGACTGGAACAAAATTGTAGGACATGATATGAATAATACAATCGCTATTTTTATTGGAACTTACTGGCAACGTTGGGTCAGAATTATATACCTACCGTTACATGGCTATTTTTGAGGGATAAAATTTTTTTTTATTTCGGAAAATCATGACTTTTTTTTTAAAACTTGTTGAATTCTAAATCAGACCTGGCACCGTGATTTTGAGTATTTATTTTCCGAATAGATAATATTTTATTCTCCTTGAAGTATAACACTTATGTTCTTCTCCCAAAATAAATTTTATTTCTCGTCACGTTCTTAATTGTGAGTATTGATGTTGAGTTAGTCAAATTATTAAGACGATTGAAGACGAAATGTGAACCTTTCTTGGTTCAAATTCAACCTAGACATCGAACGTTTCATGAGAGAATATAATACCTGCCACCACCCTGCCATAACCCATAAGGAAACGAGAGAACGCCTGATAATAGGTTTTTTATGATAACTAATAAACAAAAAGGACTATAGTCGAAAAAAATTTTTTGCAATACTATAAAAATATTAAAAAAATTTTTATTCTATCCATGTCGCTGGTGTGTTCGATTTGCTTAGATTGGTGATCCAGTAGGTGATTGAAAAATTCACGCCAGTCGACCATTGATCACCGAATCCCGAAAATTACCCTATTTCACTCCAACATCCAAATACATCCTCCTACAACTGGGGAAAATGGCCAAGTTGCCAATGCCGAATAAAATTTAAAAAAATTAGCAAACCATAATTATTAAATCTGAGTACCTCTTTGCTTCCAAATAATACATTGAAATGGTTGAAAATCCTGGTATGAATGGAATGGAAAATTTTTCCTGCTGAAGCAGAAGTATGCAACTTGTGTGATATCAATATTTGAGAAGTAGCATTTCTTCTGCTATATTTGTTTTGTCGAATGATAGGTTTGACGAATGCAGGCGTAGAAGGTACATATTTTTCAAATTTTTCTAATTCAAAACTCTTTTACAATGTACTTACAAATTTCGCATCGCTAGACGGTAGTTATTTTATTTTTGATTTGCAAATCCATATTCATATAACATTTTTTGTTTATCTACTTATGAGTACAATCTACCAGTAAAATTTGACATACCCGATTGTGAACACCGTGTATAATCAAGTTGGACTGAGAAATAACGTTACCTATGTACCTGGGTGATTAATTCTCTAAATTAAAAGAATAATTAATTCTCATGTGGTAAAATTTTTTCCCTTATCGTTTTTCATTGAACGCGACGTTTTGAAAATGATTTGAATTTTTCATTCCCTAACTAAGTACTTAGAATAAATTTTTACTTTTTCTCAGCCTGAAAGTTCACACTTGAAAATGTTATCATAAAAACAGCCTTTGTTTATCTTCTCCAATTTCTCAGAGAAGGCAAAAAATTAATTGGCCTAATTTGACCATTTAAATTTAATAAAAAAACTTATTTTTTAACTGAATTTCTGAAAAAATTAATATTATAACCTATTTGATGAAAGTATTATTTTTTCTGTATTTGAAAATGATTTTCAATTTTATGGAGAAAAAAAACCAGCGCAGCAATATTTCGCTATAAAACTCAGTTTGCCAATTTTTATTCATAATTATTACCTATCGATATCTGACAAACATAGAGCTATATTGCTATTTCATTATTAGTTTCAAGTAAAAAAAATTATGAAAAACTATCGATAGTTATCGGTATTTTCAACAATAATATCGATCCTTCGATGTTTTATTGCTAAAAATCAATTTTCCAAAAATTATTTGTTTTCTAATTTTCTTGGTAACTACCGAACAAATAACACCACAAACTTCTATTAGATCTAGTCCCATTAGAGGAATGGTTTTCGTGAAAATTCTAACCCTATCCTTCATGAAATTTTTTCAAAACAGAGAATACAAAATTTTTTCCAGCAACTTTTATTCCTCAGTTTTCTCAGAAACTACTCAATTAATAGGCACTAAACTTTTATCAGACTTGTACCTAAGTGAGGATAATATATATATATTGTGAAAATTTTAGTACGATCCCTTCCGCCATTTTGTCAAAATACTATAAAAACTTCTACAAAAACTTTTAATTTCCACTTTTCCTGACCCGATGGACACTAAAGTGCTTTCAGACTAGCTCGTATATGAGAATTTTTCTAAAAATTTTACCCCTCATTATTTTAGGTAATTTTATCAAAACGATGAACACAAAATTTAGGTGATACAATATACATCTAGGATATAATCATACTAGATATATTAAAAAAAATTAGGTCAAAATAAGAAAATGGTACTAATTCTTTTCTCATAAAACGGATAATTTTCTTATCCCCACTACTAACACTTTGGTGAAGTTAATTTTAGTACCCTGTTTGCAAGCAAATTGTGTAAAAAAAAAGTGTGAGTCCTGTAAACAATAGCGTGGTTGTGAGCATACTTATTGCACATGCACACAACCACACACCTACATGCCAACTAACACACATAAATAAGAGTTATAATATTGTAAGACGTACGAGTTACGTAAATTTGACGATCGTAATTCTTGTTTTAGCCCCTACCATGGCGCAAGTGCTAAGATTTTTATACCTATATCAAAAATAATTTATGTTCTTCCTAAGACTTTTTTTAAGATATAATTGGTTGTTCGTGGGCTAGGTTTCGTTATTAAAAATTAAACAAAAGCATAAAACAAACATAAAAAACTGGATTAAATATCGTCAAAGAAACTTAATTGGTTGTTAACCTAACTCGAAGTATACAAAACTCTTGTAATTTATCTGAAACATTCATGTTATACACATAATTTCATAAGAAGCAGTTGTATCCAACTTGATTTTGCATAAATCTCTTTCCTTGACTGAAACAATAATTTTATTTGAAATACTTTTTAAGACCCTGAAAAAAAAGCACAAAAACTTCAAGCATCTCCCGCCGGCATACTCAAATTGTTTTTGTTTGTATTATTATGTTTTTTACAGTTGTGTACCAAAGAGCGTTGAAAACTGAAGGTTTTGGAAGTTGCTTCGTGACTTAATAATTTAAGTCATGGCTTAGTGGATAGATGTGCTCTATTCAAGCTCCAGCTACATTTTTTATATAATTTTTCTGGAGGGTGGATAATTGTTATATATTTTGATGATTTCACGAATAGTAGATATGTTACATTCAATACTACATTTTTTTTTTTTTTTTTTTTAAACGCTTCTCTGATTATAGACAATAACAATTCATGACAAATGACACAATGATATGTGAAGTTAACTGGCGCAAGATACCTATCAAAAACTTGGTTACAAAAGGAAAGAATAAAAATATGAGAATTACCCATAGTAGGTATATTGCTTATGTGAATCGAGTAAAAGTTTGAGAATTCTAATCTTCTTATTTATTCTTTCCACCAAATTACGATTTACGAGAGAAAGAAATTGGGGTTACAGTCTACTTCGCGATAAGCCATCTGAAACGAATTATGTTGATTTGGACCAATATATTTAGTATAAGTTACCGATAACTTATTTTGCATAATGTATTTACTTAAATTATCTTTTATTACGAGCGATCAACGACGTTTATCTTTTGAGCAAACTGAAACGAATGTAACCACTGCCTGTATCAGTTAGGTACATTCCTTTCTACTATCAACGTTTTTTACAACTAATTTTATTAGATTGCGAAAAATAATTTTAATTAGCTGTAAAAAATACATGTAAAAAATTCAAAAATTTGCGTCTGTTATTATTCAGTTGGCGCAATAAAATGGTTATTATTTTTTTTCAGATTTTTTCCCTTTAAATTTACATCATTGTTCGACTTTTCTTTTCTTTTTTTTTGTTTTTTCAACAAAAAAGTATAAATTAATCACAATTATTCGTATTCGCTGTTCAGCGCACGTCCAATAACTAGTCTTCGCACTTCAGTCGTACCGGCTCCTATTTCGTAAAGTTTAGCATCGCGTAGATATCGTCCAGTTTCGTAATCGTTTATGTATCCATTACCTCCTGAAATTATTAACATTCCACGTTACCTACAAAACTTTTTTTTTTTTTTTTTTTTTTTTTTTTTCATGTAAGTATTTGTACCCAAACATTGTATAGCCTGCAACGCTAGGCGGGTTGCATTTTCAGCTGTAAACAAAAATACGCCGCAACAATCCTTGCTGCTGATGCAACCTTTATCAAATGCTCTAGCCACATTGTATAAATAACAACGGGATGCATTTAAGATCACGTACATGTCCGCGATTTTCGCCTGAAAATAGAATGTGAGAATGGTGGCTAGGAAAAAAGAAAAGAACGAAAAAAAGTCAAACTGCGCATCTTTTATAACCACCTGCATCATTTGGAATTCACCGATTCTTTGATTGAACTGTTTTCTTTCGTGAACGTACGGAAATGCAACGTCAACGCAGGCTTGCATAATCCTGAAATTATAATTAATTGGTTTAAACAATATTAGTATACACAGGGTGTGTGACAAAACGCCTTGGAAACTTCGGATATCGATATAACGGAGTATCACCAAGAAACAATCTTTTGTTCACATAATTTCATAACTTTTTTTTTAATGGTAGGTGTATAGCGACTTCCTGCCAGTGGTGACGGGTGTACTTGTGCACTCGCTGGTAGGTTGTGTCGCCTGACCCTACATTATGTAGGGCAAACACATTTTTGGTACACACGGGTATGTAGCTTACCACTACTAATCTAACTTAATACTGAACTTGGCTCACACCACACACACATACAAGGTCTATATGTAGTTGTATACCTGTGCATACCACGGCATTCAACAGAAGGTAAATGCACCTGGTGAAATTTCAATGTAGGTTAACACAAAATTTTGAAAATATTACTTGAACAAAATTTTTGAGTAGATATTCCAGCTTAATTTTTTACATAAAACAAAAAAAGTTACGTACTTTTTTTGTCAATGTTTAATACTGAAGGAGCTACACAGACTTTTGTGATGAGGTTTTTCATAAGTTTCATCATTGCACTCAAGTTCTCAGTGCTGACATACAAAAAACTCAGTAGGTCCTTCGGTATTAAAGATAGGTAAAATATGTAAACAACTTTTTTTTGTTTTATGTAAAACATTAAACTAAAATATTCTCTAAAAAATTTTGTTCCAATAATTTGTTTGAAATTTTGGATTTACTTACCTTGAAACTTCACCCGATGAATTTGTCTTCAAAACAAAGTTATGGAATATTATGTATATATTAGGAGTAGAAGCTCAATTTGCTCAATAAGTGCAAAAGAATACTCAAGATGCATTCTCAACTATAGTCTAATACCACAACACAATTGTGTTGTGTATTAGCCTAAATGCACAAAATGCATTGTGGAAGTTTACATTCTGTGCCTTCAGCCCTGTTCACAATACAAAAAAATAACGTTTAAAATGTAGAGAGACCCTTCCATGACTCTTGTTTTTGGGATTTGCTGATAAAATGAAATGCTATTCCATTAACACTCACATCATTCAAGTCATTGCACCTTGTTTTCTTATGGAATAGCATTACATTTTTAGCGGAGGATCACAAAATCTTAGGTTTTCTAACCGCCTCTGTACATTTCAGGCTTTTTTTTTTGTGAACAATTTTACTTTTATCGCCACCACACAAATTTACATTATGGTGATAGAAGTAATGCACAAGTCCAGAATGTATTGTGAAATTGAGAAACTTTCACAACGAGTTCTGTGCATTTAAGCTAATACCACAACACAAAATTTGTGTTTTGGTATTGGATTATATCTCTCAGAACGTGTTCTGAGCATTTAGAAACAGGCAGAGTACAAAATTTTTGCATTCTGGAAATTTTTAAATGACAGAATGCATTTTGAGTATCTTTTTCACTCATCGAGTGAATTCGGTTTTTACTTCTAACATATACATAACATTGTTTCTTGGTGTTACCCAGTTATATGTATGTACAAGCCCCGAGTTGCCACTTCGAGGCACTTTGGCTTCTGCCAGCCCTGGATCTTTAGTGGCATATGTGTAACACTGTAGAATTTGTTGTTTCACCGGAAGTAAAGAAAAATAATTTTTTTTGTGTATGTGTGTAGCTGTATGGGTATAGTGGCACGTATGCGCATCGAATATGAGAGAAAGTATTAGCGAAATAATTTGGCGGAATAATGAATAATTTCGGTTGGCTCGTACGTTCATTATAGTGATTGATATCTAAAGTTTCTGAGATGTTTCGTCACACACACTGAATAGTTCAAGCAAATTAAAATTTAAAAATGGAATAATTTACAGAAATGTGAAGAAATTTAGTTTATAAAAGTAGGCTTTTCAACATTCATAAAAACTTCGTAAATATCCGCGATAGTCTCCCAGGTGGTTGAAAGTAGCTGCGCAAAGCAATTTTTCACGTTTATCTCAGTCAATTTTCATATCGACGAAAAATGTTCAAACAAAATTGAAAAAAGACTAAAAAATATATAAAAATGTTTTCGCCCATTTATTTGTCGGATGCATCATTTTTGCATAAATCTGCATTAAAAATACCAAACTTTTCTGTCAACAACTATATTAATACTGTGAACACGTACGGTGTTATTTATCAAAATTTATACTAATACAGTATAATACGAGTTAGGTTCGTCATTAATTTTATTCATTGCGTACAGATAAACGCGTGAAGTGAAATTCTATCCTTAAAGCATTTAGGCATCACCTCCTCTACTGATTTTTTATTATCTTGTGTTTAAGATATATAGTAGTATTTGCTCGTTATCTATATCAGTTCGGGAGGAGATTATGAAATACTTTATTAAGGAGGAGAATTTCGTTTCACTCGTCTGTCCTTATACACTCCGAATAAGATTATTGCAATCAGTTATTGATGAACTAAATTCATACACTATGTATATGTGGTACTTAGTGAAGAATTATAAATGTATTACACATTACTACACATTACACTGAATGTGTTCACTGCATTAGATAGGTATTTTATATATTAATTTATGGGAAAACTACGCAGGTGACCGAAAGAAAGTATGGAATACTTTTTTATAGATTTTTTGGTAACCTATTCTTTTAATTTTGTTCGAACAATTTTTCGCTGAGATAAAAATTGAGAAAGATAAGTGCGAAAAACTACTTTGCTCCATCTTTTTCATCGCCCTGAGGATGACGCTCGCATCCCTCTCGACCAGACTCTCAGGGTGCTATTAGGGGTGGTAAAGTCGGCGTATATACAAAATTTTGGCTTTCTATAAATTATCCTGTTTTTAAGTCACTTTTTGAGCTAAAATTTGCTTGCTCTATGCAGAGGTAAAATATAATTTATTAACGATTTTTTTTTTCCTGACCCGACAGGTCCGGCAGCTGCGATTAATCTCTCCGAATCCAAACCAGACATCAACACGTAAACACCTTTGTTTTCTTGTCCCAAAACATTTTCAACTGAAATTTAAATTACTGCTATATAATCCAAATTTAATTTAGACATTCTATTAGAATTATAGTCGTATCATTGATATTTGTGACACACACGTACAAAAATTAGGTGATTTTGATACGAGTACAAATTTTACAGTACGAGCCGAAGGTGAGTGCAGCAAATCACACGAGTATCAATCATCTACTTTGCACGTGAGTCACACACTATCTTTGCAGAACTCCCTTCCCCCCCCCAAAAAAAAAAAAAAAGATAAGAAGACAATTTTTTTTTTAAACCAAATAATAATGTTTTTTTACCACGAAATATCTTTACAGTTTTCAACCCCCACCGATCCCAGAAAAAATGACTTCAACATTTTTGTAGAACCAAATTGTTGACTTAATAATTTTAATTTGGAAAAAAAAAAAAAAAACTGAAAAAGTAGACGTGCTATGCGAGAGATAGTGAAATCGAAAGTGCACATGTGGCTAATAATATTTTTTCATATCGTATTGAAATTCGCTGCATTTTGTTCAGTCAAGGGACACTAAAAAACGTATTTTTCGATTGAGTGTTGCAAAAAATAAACTTGCTAATTACCAACCAGGTACTTTGCAGTCCTCAAATATCAGTTCGCAGGTATTTGATCCTCGCATTCCTAATTTATCAAGTTTTTGAGCGGTTCGAAATCCAGGAAAACTTTTTTCTATGATGAAAGTGGTAATTTTTTTTTTGGCGACTGTCTCGTCACTTTTTGTCTTAGCATACACCTGCGGATCAATTTATTTCGATTAAAGTCGAGAAATTTCACATAATTTTATATTACAGACATTCAGTGGCGTGCTGGATGGTCAGCTGATCTCGTAGTGCAGATTGGAGGCCAAAAGATGCCTCGGTTGCACTAGAAAGAGGAAATTTAGAAAATATAATATAAGGTCAGTAAAAAGTACGGGGCACCCCAAAACAATTTTGCAAGTTACTCCAAATTTTCAGATACACCTCTGCAGACATTGCCCTATTTTTCAAACTACGAATAAGACATTCTTAAATGTTACAATACTCAGTGGCGTAAGAGCTGGAAAAAAAATCAATCATACCACCAATACATCTGCATCAGGGCCATTAGTAATCCAAAATTTGTTTCCGTTCAGAACGTAATGATCACTTTTTCTCTCAGCTGTTAGGCGCATTGAAACCACATCAGATCCTGAACCTGATTCGGACATAGCAAGTGCACCAATATGTTCTCCGGAGCAAAGCTATTGAAAAATAATAAGAATTGAATGATTATATGCATCATAAAATTGATGTTGTTGCCTTTAACATATTCCTTCGTAACGTATACAATCAGTTGGGGGAATTTCCTTGTATCGAATTCTACAAATTTGGAAATAGGTGTGTATTTTACGAGAAAGTGCGAAACTTTTAACGCACATTCAGTTACTAGGTGGGTTGTTCGCTCTGGAAAACTTGGAAAAGTACGAAATATGTTATTCAAAAATGTCCGAGATAGAACTTCGGAAAAAATTTTCACAAAAAAACAGTTTCACACTTCTTGACAGCAGATTCCACAATTCGGAGAGGTACTGAAAAAAATTTCTGTTTTCAAAACGTGATTGTGTTTATATCACGATGACATTCTCATCAAAAGAGTTCTATTCTATTTGATGATGGGCGCCTCTAGAATTTTTTCCAAGTGTAGGCATTTCCAGTGCATTGTATACACAAATAAAAATACAAGAATAAGAATTTTGTTAATCAAAATAAAATTATCGTTTGACAATGATGGTTATTTGCCCTTTCTTAGCGATCCCCGTATGTTTTCAATTATTGTATCTATATTAACTATTTGAAAATTTATAAGTTCCAATTTTTCAAGCTCTGTCACTTCACAGAAGTACAAAACCTCGAATGTTGAATTGCGAGCTTACTTTTAAGTATAAGAGAATTCATCGAGAACCTAGAAATTCGAGTACAGCATTTTTCAGCTCATTAAACCGAATTACGTGAATCGTATGATATCGAATCGGCATATTGATTAAAATTATTCATTCAGATATAGGCCTGTACCATAGGTACATGTTTAGGATTAAAAACGGTGCTGTACAAAAACCAAATCGTAATTTTTATGTGGGTTTTCTTTAGAAAATTTACTTATTACGTTTGATCTGGTTATGGCCCCCAAGGTTGAGAATGGGTATGTTTTCTCAAAGTATGGGTCGAAATTTTGGTCCGATAGTCATGATGTTTGGTACGATAGTAGATGTACTGTCACTTTAGTCTGTAACCAATGAGAACCCTTCGTTAGGGGAGTGGGCGTGGCCAACTGGTTTGGCGGTAAATTCAAACATCGTCTAGTTGAGCTACGTATTTATTATCAGTGTTACCTTTTTTTTTGGAATAAAAACTTTGCTGAAAACTAAGATTTTTTTCAGTGTTGCGTACACCTTTTTTTTGGCTTCTGAACTGGTTGGCGCGAATTTTGAAATGTTCAGTTGTGACTCTAATGAAAATAAAAATAAGAAAGTTTATCTTTCAGCGTTGCCAACTTTAATAAAAAGTAAATAAAAATAAAATGCAGGAATGGTGAAATATGGTGATTATTTATTTGATAATGGTAAAGAAAATAGGTCAATTTGAAAGATGGATCCCAAGTGGAAACATCCTTTTGCTGCGATTGTAGCAGGTCCATCAGGTTGTGGTAAAACTCAATTTGTATTAAAATTTTTGAAAAATGTAGTGATGATGTGTGATACTAAATTCACGGAAATAATATGGTATTATGCTGAATGGCAGAGTTGGTACGCTGAATATCCCCGGATTAGATTTGAAGAAGGATTACCAAACACAGATTTTACTGATAAACAACCTCGTTTGATAATTATTGATGACTTGATGCGTGAATCTAATGATAAAGTTGTTGATGTATTTACAAAAGGTTGTCATCATAAAAATATGAGTGTCTTTTTCATAACACAAAATTTATTTCATTAAGGAAAAGGCCAAAGAGATATATCCTTAAATGCACATTATATAATTTTCTTCAAAAATCCACATGACAAAGCTCAAATTCAGCATTTAGCTAGACAGTTGTGCCCTGAAAACCCCAAATTTTTACAAGAAGCATACAGTGATGCAAAATTAATTCCACATGGATATTTGCTGATAGACTTAAAACAAGATACGCCAGATGAATTTCGATTTAGAACAACTATATTTCCTTCTGATGGTCATCAATATGTTTATGTGTCAAAGAAAAAGTAAATAAATTAAGCTGTTCAAGAGTTGATTAGTTATTCTTTAACAATGTCTCGACACGTTACGAGTAATTTTAAGCTACTGCAAGCTCTTGGGAAGATGAATACTAAGCAGCGAGTAGAATTTCTCAAACATGCGGATAACTCGTTAATTATAGCTATCTGCGAATGTGCCTTAAATGTTTTAAAATGGAAATGTTACCCTAAAAAAGGGTCAGAAATCACAATTATCTCGGTTCAAAAAGTTGATTCGTCTGTTAGCAAAGAAGACAGTTTCTTGGAAACATAAAAAGAAGTACTTGGTGCAGAAAGGTGGTGGATTTTGGATTCCTTTACTTGTGAATGCGCACTTAGTGCACTTGTTTCACAGTTGACTAACTAAATCAAGATAGATCATGCCAAGAAAATGATACTAGTTCCTCCAGAATTTTTCAACAGAATGTCTGAACCTCGGCCAACAGTATTCCCTACACCAATGCTTCATCAAACCTACAACTCTACTCAACTTCCATATATGAAATCTCCATTAAATGATTTAGAAAATGAAATGGGTCATATTCTTAGTGATAATAATGCAGATGACCGGCAAAAATGGAGTCAATATTACCAGATACTTCAAAGATTTTTCCATCAAAGTAAGAATCAACCTCAGCCAGTGGAATTGAGCATAAATGATCCGTTTACAGAAAATGTTAACAAGTTAAAAGATTCCGATATAATTTCATCATTTCCCCCATCTATGCAAAAGCAAGCCAAACGACTTTTAAATTGGGTTAAAAGAGGTAACACAAATATAGAATGGGATGATAAAGGTGTTGTGTCTGTGAAGGGAGTCGCCATAGCAAGTTCCAACATTATTGATCTAATAGGAGATTTACTTAGATATCGAAAGACATCTATCCCTCCAAAAGGATATGGTAGTTTTATTAAAGCATTAAAAGAATCAAACATACCTGAGGAACTAATTGGTAATCGTGAACGTTTGAAACAAATGAGGACATTGAATATCGTTTTCAATGATGATGTAGAAACGAGCTCCCCTGGTGAACAAATCCTACCTACACCACCAAAAATTTTATCAACTAAAAGAAAATTAGAATTGCCATATACTGACACTCCTAAAAGCCGTGAACAGAGACTTCGAGAAAAATTTGAGATTCCCACAAATATCAATGATTTGTGGGAATCTGATTTGGTTGATTTACAAAAATTAAAGGATGATAATGATGGAATCAAGTTTTTGTTGACAACGATAGATGTTTTTAGCAAGAAAGCATATGTACAACCTTTAAAAGATAAAAGAGCTCAAAGTATTATTCTCGCTTTCAAAAATATTTTTAGAGAAAGTGGTGTGAAACCTTTAAATCTAAGGACAGACAAAGGTAAAGAATTTGTTGCGAATGAGGTACAAAATTTTTTTAAAGATAGCGGTGTGAAACATATTACGGTTAAGAATCCCGATATAAAGGCTGCAATTGTGGAACGTTTTAACCGAACATTAAAAAGCCGGATGTGGAGGTATCTTCATTATATAAACAGTCACAGATATGTAGATGGTTTAACGGATTTAGTAGCAGCATATAATGACTTATATCACACAACAATAAAAATGAGTTCAAATGAAGTTGATGATAAAAACATTTTACAAGTCTATCATAACACATACAACAAGAAACACAAGAAGAAGAAACCTAAATCAGCCCTAAAAGAAGGTGACTTTGTCCGACTAGCTCGTGAAAAAGGAATATTTAAAAAAGGTTACGAATATACATTTACTGAGGAAGTTTTCAAAATAAATAAAGTTATTTGTCATCCAGTTCCAGTTTATGAAGTAAAAGACTTGAACAATGAGATCATTGATGGTTATTTCTACGAAGTAGAACTACAAAAAATCAACTTTAACCCAGAAGGTGAATTCAAAATTGATAAAATAATAGAATCAAAAGGGAAAGGTGTTAGAAAGAAGTTGTTGGTTTCATGGAAAGGTTATCCTCCTGCGTTCAATTCTTGGATTTTAGAAAAGGATTTAAAACAGTTGTGATCAAAGATGCCGCGAAACAATTTTTACATAACATTACCCTCTAATTCATCGATGGAATATTACCCCGACAACACATTAGCGAGATATATTACTAAACTACACCAAAGAGTAAGTTTGGATGATGATGATTGGGAAGTTGCTTTGGCAGAAATACAGTACCCTACACGTTTTGAAAATATTCCTGAAAATGCTGAAATGTGGATTCAGTATTCGCTAAATACAAGCATTAAAACAGCTGAATTGAAAACATATAACCTCACAAAAGGTATTTATGATAGGGAAAATTCTATTGCTAAGAAACTAGAAGATGGAACTGACAAACTTGAAATATCCTTCAATCAAAAATTGAATAGATTTTTTATCCAATATAATGTCAACGAAATTGGGTCGGTGATTTTAAGCGCACATTTGGCTTTACTTTTAGGATACAAACTGCCTTCTGATGAAATTGATTTGAAATTGGTTGATTCATATAGACCAAAATTTAAAGAAACTATAGTGGCTGTTACAACGGGTGCTACAAGTATAGAGACAAGGTTTATGATATCTAGAGCACCTTATCCTCCTAGATTAACACAATGTTTGCCAACACATATGTACATTTATAGTGATATTGTTGAACCAAACCTTGTTGGTGATTGTGTCGCCCCTTTGCTGCGGACAGTGAAAATTGAAAAAAATATATCTGATGAGAATATAAGTCATGTTTTCAACCATCCATATTATTTACCGGTGATTAAAAGAGAGTTTGATACAATTGAAATACATATAAGAGTTGATGAAGGCAACTTAATTCCATTTGTGTCAGGGAAGCTGAACATGGGACTTCACTTTAGACGTGTTCAAAATGGAAACGCAAATTGATCCATACAACTATGAAAAATATTATGCTCTCCAAGATAGTGGAGGCATCAATTCTTGGTACCAAGAAGCCCCTGTTCAACGAGGACATGGCATAGGCAGTTTCTTGGGAGGACTTTTCAGAGCAGCTTTGCCATTACTTAAAAAAGGTGTGCTTGCAGTTGGAAAAGAAGCACTTGGTGCTGGAATAAATGTGCTAGATGATGTAGGAAACAATATACCTCTGAAAACCTCCTTAGATACAAATATGTCCAATGCTACAAGTAATCTTAAAAGGAAAGAAACTAATAAATTTTTCAGTTGTTTGAGAGGTGAGGGATATAAAGCCAGGAAAAAAAGGAAACTTACTCATTTGAAGAGAAAAACTCAAAGACGCAAGTCCATTAAAACGCGTGTCAAGTAGAAAATTAACAAAAAATAAAAATTCAAAGTCGAGTAGGCAAAAACAACGGGTGAAGCGCACAACTCAAAGGAAAAAGAAGCAGAGAATTCGTTCAAAGTATAATTTGATTTCTCAAGATATATTTGGCTAATACTCCACAGAAATGGCCTTTTTACATGCTCAGTCCTGCAAATGCATGAAGTCTGAACTGGATTTATTTTCCCTCCCACCAACACAAACAAGTATTGAAAAAAGTGACTGGATAGAATACAAACCAATTTCTTCTCTAACTGATGAAGCACCTATTGATTTTTCAATTCCTGGATTTGGTGAAGAATATTTGGACTTATCACACACTTTATTATCTTTGAAAGTAAAAATATTGAAGAATGATGACTCTGACATAATAGACACTGAGGATGTTGCTCCAGCAAACAACTTTTTACACAGTTTATTCCAGCAAGTAGATGTGTTTTTAAATCAAAAACTGGTTTCATCCTCCTCAGCTAATTATATGTACCGAGCATACATTAAAAATTTACTAAATTATGGAACTGACTCAAAAAATACACACCTTACGGGTTCATTGTTTTATGACGATACCTCAGGTAAAATAACAAACTTCCAGTTAAATGATGGTATCATAAAACGAAGAACAGTAGCTGCAAGAAGTTCGATAATTGAAATGTTGGGACCTATTCACTGTGATATTATGAATACTGAGAAATATCTACTAAATGGTGTAGAACTCAGATTAAGATTTGTACGTACACGTGATGCATTCAGTTTAATCGCAGCTAAAGATGAATTTAAAGTAAACATGTTAGATGTGACATTGAAAATTTGCAAGGTGAAAATCAATCCAGCTATTTTATTGGCGCATTCTAAAAATTTAGACAGATTCAATGCCAAATACCCAATTACAAGAGTAGAGACCAAAGTTTCAACCATTGCTTCTGGTTTAGAAAGTCACATTTGTGATAATATTATTTTAGGACAATTACCTAAACGAATAATTATTGGGCTTGTTAGTAATAAAACATATAATGGAGATTTCAAGTTCAACCCTTACAATTTCCATCACTACAATTTGAACCACTTGTGTCTTTATGTCGATGGCCATCAAGTACCCTCAAAGCCTTTGCAGCCAGATTTTTCTACACAATTGTACGCTGAAAGTTATCACACACTATTTAGCGGTACTGGAGTATTCTATAGCAACACACATGGCCATAACATTACAAAAGAAGATTTCATTGGAGGATATGCCTTGTATGCGTTTGATTTAACCAATGATTTGTCGGCCAGCATACCAACTCATTGGAATTTGATAAGACATGGCGCTATAAGAGTAGAGTTGAAATTTATTACAGCTTTAACTGAATCTGTAAATATGATTATGTACGCAGAGTTTGATAAAATAATAGAAATAGACAAAAGAAGAAATGTTAATTTAGATTTTGGTAGTTAATTAAATTGAGTATTTATTATTTGTAAATTATAACTTTTCATACTTTTTTCAAATTATTGATACCTACTTCATGTTTTAAATTGTTTATTGACTAAATATATATTTATGTATTTACATTAATTTTTCATTTTATTTGGTAATATATTCTCCCCACCACTGACAAAACAAAATCAAGAGAAGAGGATGTGTACATTAAAGAAAATAGTTAATGCGTATTATAAAGTTTTGATGAAAAGTTGTTCGAAGTTGTGTTTTGTATAATATTGTTGAGAATAATGGAGGTGTTTATAATTGATTTTCAAGCATTCAAAGATGATCAAAATAAGTATGTGTTGAAAGAATTAGCAATACTTTCAGTGTACTCGGATGTTGTTGCTCATTGCTTAATCAAATCGCCTTATGAACGGGTGAAGTTACCTACAGCCTGTTGGCAAAGTGTGCGTTATTTGACAGATAATCATCATGGAATAATTTGGGAAGATGGCTATATGACTTTCAAGGAAGCTGTTAATTTATTGAAAGATGTTACAGCCGATGCTACCTTTTTATATATAAAAGGCAGTGAAAGAGCACGCTTTATTCAGAAACTTACTGGAATTACAACATGTGATTTAGATGGTTTGGAATGCCCACGTGCTAAACAATTGCCCACAATAACAACTATCGCAGATTGTTTTTATTATCGCCATATCCCAAAGTATCATACTTACTTTGAGGCATGTTCTCTGAGAAGAGTTTATAAGCTGAAAAACTGGTACAAAGAGTATTTGAAGAATAATACACCCAGCTGGGAACACTCAAATAAAAATGCAAACCTAATAACCAAATGGTAAAGTTGACAAATCTGTAAGGAGACGGCAGTTTTGCTTTGATACGATTATATTTTTTATTCATTTGTTTTGTGACGAGAGTCCAGTGACGTTTCCTTTGGATCTTATGTTTATAAGATATGGTGATTGGTTCGTTCAGAGGATTCAAGACGAAGTTCTTCAAGGTATTGAAATTAATTAGCTGGGAGGCTTCGTAGTTGAAGGTCAGACCATGAACTTTGCAGACAGTAAACTCTTCCCCACATGGTTTGACTACTTTATATGAGTAGTTTTTTGGTCCCTCTGAAAGTAAGAGATGAATAATCTTGAAACATTTATACTAAGTGAACATGTAAAGAAATACAGTTAAAAATTTTTTTATGACATATCACAAACAAATTCCGAAATGTATGAATTGGGCCATGCATCTAGTTCGTCGGTCATCTGGCCCAGAAAGTCACCTTTCTCAATTTTGACATCATCTGGACCCTCTAGAAAGAAGACACTGTCGGTGTCACAATACAGTACACGGTCACCTAAGATTTCTAGGAATGAATACAAATGAAGCCTAGCTTGCGCTGTAACATGGGATGCAATTGCTACACTACTGAAGGCAGCTGTAGGTAGTTCATCGCTATTGGTGTTATGCCAGTTAACAACACACATATCGTCGTTCACAAAGTGTACAGCTGAAATTTCCACTGAAGGGTTGTCAACTAGCTCACGAAATTTGTTACCACAACTCACTATGGTGGTTTGAGGTAAATCTGAATGTTGTGAAAATTTTCCCCTATTAAAGAAAAATAAATACAATTATTAATATAAATATCATAAAATAAATATAGACCAAAGTGTAATAAATTAATAGTTTACCAAAGCAAATTCAGCGCCATTTTTGCCAGTGATCTAAGACCTGGATTGGGTTCGATGTTTTCTAATTCGAGGTCAATATTTTCCCTGGTCTTCATTATATCGATGTACTGCTTTTTATGGTTGTCAGACTGAACCCATGAAGGAAAACCTGATGCCTGCTGTTTAATTTTGAGGAACAAATTTATATATTCAGCAAAAATGCCACTAGTTATACCATCAAATTTAGTAGTTTCATACGACCATATTTCGTGAATATCAATTATTTTATAACCGAGCTCTAATGCTTTTTGCACTTCATGAATGACAAAAGTGCCTTCAATTTGACGTTCCTGATCTGTGTGTTTACAATTTTTGTCATAACTCATGAGCATACATGTGTAACACAATCCAAAAATTAGCTTACCATTGACCTTCATAAGTAAGACAGGAAAATATAAGTTTGTCGGTGGTAGGATTATAAGTTTAATGAAACCTGTCAGGGAATCTAAACTGGAAGGAAAATCTTTGGTATATATTGTGGGATGACCAAAAGGAAAAACACCATATTTACATTTAAAAGGATAGAGAGAGCATACATCAAAGTATTTAATAGTTCGATTGCCTACTGCTACACCATATTTTTTAAACATTTCAGTGTGACCTCCCGAGAAAGCATCCCTAGGATTAAGAGGCTCTACAAAAGATAACGAATTAATAAAGTCATAAATATCAAAATTAATATTTTGGTGGTCTCGGAATTGGCAATCCCACATCTCAATAACTTCATATCCTAGGGAATTCAAATGTTTAGTCTTATTGAGTGTGTTTGTGTATCTTAGTTCCATAGTTTCAGCAACTTTGGAAGTTTTTATAACAGCTAGTCTATTCGGATAGCATTGTGGACATCTGTGAAAGTAACAGCCCTGGAACAAAAGTACAAAACAAGGCAATTAGTGCATTTTGAATTAAACACATATTTTATTGAGAATGGAGGGAGCATATACTCACATGGTATTCGAATATTGAAGGTTTCCCATCATAATCTTCCCAGTAACCATCAACACGATATCCTCCAACTTTGACTTCGCATCCAGTTTTGGCTGTCTGGATAAAAATGGCGTGTTTGTGTTCCATATATTTTAACCATTTCAAGGCGGCTATAGACTGCTTATCTTTTGACCGGTATCCATTATAAGGCATCAGACCAATAAGATTTGGCTTAAGATATTTAGTCCGGAACAATTTCATACAGGCTCTGGCCATAGTAATATTCTCCAATGGATCAATACTAGCAGTTTTCAAGAACAAATCACAAAACTTGAGGGTAGCCTTTCTTAGGATATCAACATCTGAGTAGCAATAGGCTCGCATTTCTTCCTGGAAGTTGAAAATCTTCCCTAATCGCTTCTCTTCTTCCCACCATTGAAGGAATACTTTACGCTTTTCAGGAGTAAATTCATCTACGCCGTAATCATCCACAGATGGAAGTTCTCCTATATACTTCTGATTAGTTACAGTGTTGAAATAGTGTGGAAAGTACCCCTTTTTTGCGCCCTTGATTCCCATCATCTTTGGCAAGGAGGCGAGAGGTGCGTTGAAGAAGTTCAAGGTATCACGAAAAATTAATTTATCGTATTTAATATTCTGATAAGCCACTCATTATAACTTAAGGTTCCCAGTTCAGTTCTTCAACCATATACTTCAGAACAAACTGACCATCGTATCCCTTTAGATTATGAGCAAATATGAAAATATTTTCAAAGTGAGTAGGCTTCTCTCTAAATATATCAAATAAATTTTTAAAGAGATCCTTATCCTCCATATTTTCTATTATAGGCTCCCGTTTTTCACATAGGCTGCAATTATCAGCTAAATTTGTTTTATTCAGACACTTGGTACACTGAATTTGCACCACTGCAAAGTTTGCTACATGGAGCCTGCTATCATTAGTACCAGTATCCTGTCTACACTCCAAGTTGAAGAATACAAATTTTTTATCCTTTGGTTTAGGAACTTTCAGTGTCTGGATATAACACTGATGATTATATGGCAGGTAGTTGTGGCAATTTGGACATTTAGAATGGTGGCATTTATGTTTTTTAATGCCCACTAGACTGTAAATTTTATGATAAATTTTGCAGTGTTGGATCATTTCACAAACAGTTTTATTGTGTGGAAAGTATGGCAATTTATGATTTTGATAGCATTGGGCATTCTTGAAGTAAATTCCACACTTCCCACACAAGGTATATGATCCATCGTCTTCACATTTTGGATTATTCAAACATCTTTTACAACCAAAAGGACAACGATGATCTTTTTTGGCCGAATACTTAGCTTTGCATGGTCTACAATAATAAGTACAGCCAACAAAGCCTGTGAGGGAATTAATAAGGCTATAATGATCATCGTGAAACCACAGATCTATAAAGTACTTCGGTGTAACTCTTGAGTCATTAAATAATATTTTTTGAGCAGAGGTATCAAGAAATACAATAATTTTATAATCTTTTAAATAATTTTGGAAACATCTTAAGGCTTCTGTACCTCCTCCAACTATACTAATATCAACTCCAGCTTTAGAACACAGATCCAGCACTTTTTTTTTTTGGATGGGATAACCTTTACGTAGATTTTCATAATGCAATTTTTTTTCAAGAGAATCATTTTTTTCTGCCAGAGCTATCCCTGTGACAATGGCCCGAGGTAGACATAAATTATCATTGTTTTTAATTTGTACTATAGATCTCTTTCGTTCAGAAATTTCAATAGTGGTGGATATTCTATCTTTTATTCGAGCATAACCACTAAAGTCTTTTATTACAGTAGCTTTAACATCAATCGGACCTGCTAAAACAAATTCTTTATTGCTCTGAATAATTTTTTCTATCTGAGCCAAAACAGTATCAGTATCACATTGGTCAACCCTACGTAGAGATATCCAGATTGGTTCGTGAGTAGGATTTCTCGAGGTTATCACAAATTCTATTTGATCATGGCATTGAGTTTGTTCTCTCATAATGCTGATAATACCTCTCATTGCTTCATTTATGAAAATATGAGGTATTTCATTATGTTCAATGTTCCTTATTTTGAAAGTTAGATCAATACTAGTCGAGTTAAATTTTTTATATTCTCTTCGAGAGTGGTGCAGTACCTCAAATATTTCTATATGTGTAGTAAAGGAACCAAAAGAGAAAAAAAGAACATGTCAGAAAAAACACTAGTTACTATAAAAAATTTCAGGAATAGGTACAATAACTTGACAGACACACTTTTTTCCAGTGGTGCTGATATTATGATTAAATACGTGACAGGTATTTGATAGTATGAATTCAGCAATATCTATCTGTCGTATCAATGTTTGGGAGAGCATTACAGGCTCATAAATTTAAATTAATTAAAATATGAAAATTAATAACATGAAAAAAATAAACCTAGCAAACTCAACTGAGTTGTTGTACCTTTTTTATCTGAATCACATTGCAAAATAGTTGATTAATAACTTTTTACGCACCTTTAGGTACTCTATTGTCTCCTGAGCTAGTTGGATCAGGTTGCACATAATCAGCTGGCTCAATATTAGCTGATCTTGAAGCTTGCACTGCAAAATTTTTAGCCAAGTCCTCAGGATTGGATCGAGTTGTATGATGTTCTACTCGGATGATATCACACATAATATTAAATATCAAACAGTTATATAAGGATAAAAAGAGTCTGTGAAATTTACCATTTTCTATGTTATTGACAGAGTCAAAAGCACTCTCTTCTTCATCTGACAAGTCATATTCTACAAGCCTTGAGATATTAACAGTCTCTGTAAATATGGAAATGAATATACTTTAATGGAGTGGTTTCAGATCATTAAGAGTACCAAAACATGCGGTATTTGTTAAATCGTTTTTTTTTTTGTTTTTTTTTACAAACCTATATTTTGAATATTTGATTGTCCTGGTCTTGATTCTCGTTGTGCCATTTCCTCATCAGAGAATTCAAACTCTGAATTTGAGTGGGAGCCAAGTCTCATTTTTTTTGATGGATTCATTCTAAGCAAATAAATTATTTTATTACACTTTGGTTATGAATTCTGAACCAGATCATAAAATTTCTACTAGCTCTCTAACTTAAGATTTAGTGAACTTTTTTCTTTTGTTTATTCTTTTAAACTTTGAAATTCACAAAAAAAAAACAAATTCAATTTTCTTGTGAAACTATCATTCAATTTAAAAAAAATCAAAACCTACGAATGAACTCTACTGCCAAAATTGTCTGAGTTACTATTCTTTTTCCTAGCTTACGTCGCATCTTAATATAAACTTATTTTATTGGAAGGAACATCAGTTTTTTTGTTTTTCTCTCAAACTAAGTTCCTGTACTATTTTTTGATAAATTAAATATTTTTATGCATAAATAATTTTAAATGTTTTATATACTTACGTAGCAATTTTTAAAGTTGGCTTCTTCTTTTCTTTTAAGTGAAAACAATTCAATGGTAATATTTCAAACACTGGATAACCACTAGCTAGCTTGAATAAACTGATACACGTTTACTTCACAGTTCACACAAAACTATTTTCATATTCCAGTCGAATAAAATCTGTTAGTAGGTAGATATTCCAAAAAATTTCTGAGAAGTTCTAACCTTCTTCATTGTCAAAATGCGTATTTTTAGTGGCACGTTACAGTAAAATAGAAAATTTGTTCCATTTCTACCCTTATTCTGTTTATTCAAAAAATAACGTGGTACCCCCTAATGAGCTGTAGACCTCATTAGCGTAGCTCATTTTGTTGGCCTATTAAAGTAATATTTGCGGCCATTCATATCTGTTTCATTTTATTTTTATTTACATTAGATTTTAGACGTTCAAATTTCTCGCCTAAATCCATATCCTTTCCCCTTACTACTACTAACCTAAAAGAAAGTCACGTGACCTCGTAGATAACTGAACATCTCAAAATTCGCGCCAACCAGTTCAGAAGCCAAAAAAAGATGTACGCAACGCTGAAAAAAATCTTAGTTTTCAGCAAAGTTTTTATCCCAAAAAAAAGGTAACACTGATAATAAATACATAGCTCAACTAGACGCTGTTTGAATTTACCGCCAAACCAGTTGGCCACGCCCACTCCCCTAACGAAGCGTTCTCATTGGTTACAGACTAAAGTGACAGTACATCTACTTACGATCATTAGTGTTAATTCAAGAAAAATCCTTATTGATTTTGGTGCGGATCGGCCTGAAGGTTCTTCAGGTTCTGCTATTTTGTTTTTCTTTTTATTATGTTCATAAAATACTTAATTTTAGACCAATAGCTATGAAATTTGTATCAAATATTTAATTTAATATATTTTAATACGATATAAATTTTGGTGCGGATCAGCCGGACGGTATTTGCGCCATAAGTTTTGTTTTTATTTATTTTTTAAATGGTCAAAGGATTGGAATATATCCCAGAAGAAAAGGTTATGTGGGACAATGATATACTTATCCTTTACGATATACTGCTCCCTTACGTCAATTGTAACGTCATTCTCATTTACAAAAATCACAAATATTTTTTTGTATAATAATTTTCTGTATTTTGTTCTTGCGATTGATTTTATATCAATATTTTTTTTAATTAGAGGATTTTTTTCCTTTTTTTTTTAATAATTTGTTGGAGAGGAATTTTTCTTTTTAGAAATATTTTGTTAGCAGCTAACAAATTTTATACAGTCATAACATAGATACCATTTACACATATGAACTTACAGACAATTAATCTGACTATAAAAATTCATAATTCTTTTTTTTCTAAACTTACTTTTTCCAGCGGAGGATTACTGTGCTAAATTTTTAAACAACAGATGTCCTTTAACTTTCTTTCAAGTTAAAATGAATACATACATTAATTAAATATAGTTAATCAGTAAGTACCAAATGATGCATGAAATAGGTCTGAAGCATCAAAAATTACCTACTGTGGTATACCTTAGGTGGAAGATATTGCAACAACAGACGGTGTTATGCAGTTATTAAGTTTCTGCACTTGTATATCTGCAATTATTGCCTGTTCACCACAAATCATACACAAATTATAGGGGAGCCAAGACTTCAGTGAACAAAGGCAATTTAGCCTGTATTTTTGTGGCCATTCATACTGGCTCCTTCAACATAGAAAATATACATATATAAAGAATATGTGCATATATGTGATGACTAATTGCGATGTATTTTATTGTTGTTATGGCAACTGGTAAAATATGGAATATGCACTGATAAACCAGATCATGACATCACCTGAGATATGAACTGTCAATTTGTCACCGTCTGGATGTTGCAACTTATTTGCATAAATTTGAAAGTAATTATAAACAAACATACATTGTGTTTAACATGCAGTGTGCCTAATTAGTCATTTTGCTGTGATTACTGCCATTGAGATTAAGCCTCTAACCTCATACAAGTTTTCTATCCCCAAACCTACTTTTGGTAAATATTTAAGTTTCTGCTCATGCGTTCCATGTTTTGAGATTTGATTCAAACAGAGGGTATTATGAGCAAGATAACTGAGACCAATTGATCCGCTTGCTCTTGACAATTCTTCCATCACTATCACTGTGTCAGAATATGTTCCATCAGAACCTCCATATTCAGCTTTACTCTCAATTCCAATGAAACCAAGGGAACCAAGTTTTTTCCAAAATTCCTGTAATGCAAATAGACAATGAAAATTTATTCTTATAAGTAATGGGGTCAATCACTTGTAACCTTCACATGCGAAAAGTTGAAAACAATTCTAAGAATTACCCGTAGTTGTTTGAATTCATTAACTTTATCTATTTCGTTCGCAAATGGGGCCAATTCTTTCTGTACAAAATTGAAAACTACTTTCCTCAGCTGCAAAAAGAACAAAATCATAATGAGATCAGAGGAAAAATTACGCTGACACAAAATAAGGGTAGGCGATACAATGAAAAACTCCGGCTAATTTACCAAGCAAAAGTGTATTTTTATCAATATGTTCTTGGCTGCAGCAAATAATAGGGTGTTAATATTCAACTAGCAACAATTTTACTGAAAAGCCGATTAGGCCCAGGCATAAAGCTGAAAAATTTATGGCATCGATGTAAGCCATAAAAGAAGGAAGAGAGAAAAATTAATGTTATATACTATAATGCAAGAGAAGTTAAGAATATTTGTGTATAGAGGCTAGGTACATTATAGTTTTAATATTTTCTTTTGTTTAATTGCTTGCTTTGAATGCATAAAATTGATCAGTTACTTGATTAGATCTATATTTTGTGAATTTTTAAAAGTTTTTTCAATTTAGAAAATCATTGATAGAGGAAAAGATCATTTGATAAGTGGTAAATGTTAGTCTACATCATTGACTATACATATTATATACTATCATAACAAGACTAACGAATCAAAGTTGAATATTGTCTGCTGTAGCCAATTTTTTGTGAATAGTTTTTTTATGATACTAATAAAAAAAAAAGAACTGATTGAAGGACAATCTAGAGCAATATTTAAAAAAAAGGGAAGATACATTCTAGTAAGGTATTATTGTGTTTTAAAAATGAACAAGATTTTTGATGGAAAACTTCTTCATTAAGTTAGTCAGTCTTATAACATATTTTTAGTCAACAGTCTACATATATTGATCCCACAAAAGACCCAACTTTTTTTACCTACTGTATACACAGCAAAATGGCTTCAAAGAGCCTACCAGAGTTAACCTCAAGTTGAGGTGACCCTGATACTCCTGATAGGTCAAAATAAATAATAAATAAAATATATAATAAGAAAAGTTTTAAAAACCACACTTTAATTTAAAATCCACTAATGATAGAAAATAATTTTTAATATTTCCCTGCTGCTGAAATTTGAAAAATTTTATGAATGATAGAACTGAAAGTGTGAAATGCTTAGATAAATCTTTTAAAATATAATTATAGTTACTTTTTGTTTACCTAAAATTATTAGGTTGCAATAGTGATGAACTGATGAGCACCGAGTTAAGAAGTAATTGATTAAACCAATAGCTACTTGTTTTGAGTGCCCCACTCTTTCAACTCTTTCATTCATAAAATTTTTCAAATTTCAGTAGCATGGAAATATTGAAAATTATGCTCTATTTTTTAGTGCATTTTAAATGAAAGGGTGGTTTTAAAAAATTTATTTTAATATAATTGTGGGTGTGTATATGTGTATGTACACAACACCACACAAACACCAATACTGGTCGATTGCGTGTATGCTGAAGAGTGTGTGCTGGCCAAGCCCAGTAAACAAGTTTAGCTGTACAGACAAAATATACATCCGTGAGCGCAAAAACATAGTTTGTGGGTTTTACCTCACTAGCCCACTAGGTGGTCGACGAGTGTGTAATACACACTCGTTCGTCAACGACCACCCATCGCCACAATAATTATATTTTATTTTACTATTTTTAGTTTCTGCATCTAGTCATTTTCAATCACATTGTTGAAAACCTCCATTCTTTGATGATGTGCTGTTAGTTCAACACCCCAAAGACAAAAATATAACTGATTACCTGCTTTTTTCCCATTTTGTTTGTTTATTACAACCCCATATCGTGTTTTTTGTCCGATCAACCTAGTTCTTTCTCCAGGTTTTTTTTCTTCTTTTTTTTCTCTTCTTTTATTTCGATGCCTATTATACCAGAGAAATAGATATATAATTATATTATATATATTATTTCACAGAAAATTTTAAACAAATTTTGATCCACTTCGTATAGTTTAATCAATTTGAAACTTTGCATACTTGTATTGTTATCAAGTATACATAAGTGTACCAAGTCACAGTCGATTCAATTGTGGGAAGTAAGTGAAAAATTTATTCTAAGATTAGATCCAAATAGACAAACAGACGAAGTAAGGTAATAAAAGATTGTTAAAAATGGAAGAGTAACTCCCACTGATGAGCCATATCAAATTTGATGCCATTCCAAGGAATAATCACCTACAGATATGCAAAAAATGTTTGGTATATTTTGAAAAAAATTGTGACAAAAAGGGAAATTAAGTTATAAGTAGTAAATAGATCCGGAGTGGTTATATGTCCAAAAACTTCCAATCATACAAGTGTATAGATACCCAGTAGCCCTATCTGACTATCTCTATCTCACCAATATCAATCAAGCATATCATAATTTTTTAACTCCAAAATGGACATAAAATTTCTATTCAGGCGCAGTAAGGTGTTCTTGTTTTTTTAAAGTTTATTTCAGAATATACTGAATACAAAAAAAAATCTTTAGATAGCTTTAGATTCATAGAACCATCAAACTGAAGACAAATACAAAAAGACAAACTGTATATGTGCAAATAATCAATGCCCATTTTATGATTTAAAGGTTTCAGTATGTTGGCACAGATTTTTATGTTTACCTGCGTATCCATACACACTCTACACAATCGAATCCAAAAACACATATTAAGGTGGATAGAAATTGGTATCATTCTTCTATGCCATATCTTTGGTGCATATCATGATACATTACATACAGATGATACAGTTTTCATTTTGTGAGGAGTTGCCTAGGATTGTATCATACCTTCAAATTCTATTGAAAATTTTGCAAACCCAGGTCACCTTGGAATACCAGCAAAGAATGGAAAAGGCTTGTACTGTTTTATTATATCCTTTTTTTGAAATGTTACGGCATTATGGACCTCATTCATATTGAGATTATACGATGATATGGTATGGTAAAATGATACAGATGTATACACACCTTTATTATCTGCCCTCTTTTCTGAAACCTTTCCCCCGGCAGAAACATTACTAGGTACTATTGACAAATACAAACCTTTTTTTGTTATCTAATTGAGTCTTGACCTTCCATTATTTAGTACTGGGTATCAAGGTAAACACAAAAATTTATAACACACATTATTGTTCTATAACCCATAAATGGGTACAGCTTTGACTTGATTTCAGTGGATTCACAATAAGGCCTATGATAACTTTAGATTCACAAGACCAACCAGGGTTAGCCGCATGGGGTTTTTAGGGGTTCAACCCGCTATGAACAAAAAAAAAAAAATAGTATCAATTAATCTCACTTATTAAATCACACCAAATCTACCACTACAATTCAACCATCATTGCATTTATTTTCAAAAAAGCCTGTTGTTTACTATTTTAAAAAATGTATAAAACTTTTAATTACAAATTAAATCGTTCAATTTTCATTTTCAAACTTTTTTAAATGATTTGTCTTACGAGGAGGAGGGTTCATATCTGAAAAGGAAATCTTTCAAAAAATCCCAAGGTGTTACTTTCAGAGAGCTTATAAAATAAAATAAAAATTTGAATTTACATTTAGGTAGCAAGAAACAAAAATCCTTCCTGAGGAAATTCTGCGGCCGGCCTTGGAACCAACATATTGAAAATAGATGAAAAAACATCTTCTGCGCATGCGCAGAAAATATATTCCCTTTTACAAGTTTTGTAATTATTACAAGTTTGATTAAGATTGGTGAGATAGGGCTGCTGGGTTTCCAATCCAAAATGATCGAAGGTCTTGAGCTTCAGGACCCCTATTTTCTATGCCCTTTCAAAAGCGATAATATTAATATGGCCCACGGGGGCATTAGTCCTAAATACGGGATTAAACTAATGCCAATAACAAGGTGCAAAAATGTCCCACTCTTTTCAAGAAAATTTATTCCCTTTTTGGATTAAAAAAAAAAAAAAAAAAAAACTATTTCGTTTGGTCCAGAATGAGCTCTTCTCTCTCTTTTTGTTTTTCACATAATACTATTAATATCCAAATTTTCACCGATATCAACTTTTTTTCCTCTCATTTGCTGAATTAAAGAAAATACGTACCATACTTATAGGTACTCGAAAAACGTCTTAAAATGAAATTACTGACTTTTCTTTTTATTTATTTGCTTGTTAATTTGTTGATTTAGTCGTTTAAATTTTTACCACAGAAAAAATTTGTGAAACCTGACCAATTAAGGGGTTTCACTATGTTTTTTTACGAGCATCAATCCAACTTCTAGAAAAGGGAGATTACAAACAAGTTAGCTTTTTGTTTGTTTACATTACACCCAGCTTCTTAGAAAGTAGGATTGTAGCTTGTAAGAAAAGCGTAGTGAAAACCCGGCTAATAACAATACCCTGAAACCATACTTATACCTATATCACTACATATTGTATAATTTAAAACGATGAAAAATTCAAGGTTCTTCTGAAAAGAGTTAAACGGATTCGAAAAATTATCAAAAAGAGAAAATGATTTACCTGCTGTTGACTTTCAGATAATCCGAAAATTTCTTCATTTATTGGATGATGACGAGCTATTCCTCTTCGGTACTGATTGAAAAGTAATTTACTTTCGAACATACATTTTTTTATTTTCAACATATTTTCGCAGTTGTAATAATATTATTACAAGGAACGCACGCGTTAGAAAATTCCTACACATTCAGAAAAATTGAACTGCTTGATGTTTGTTCGCGCGCGTTGTAAGAACTGAAAAATGATGGTATTCCGTTGAACCCAATCAGTGAGTCACAAGTTATGTTACACAACTATAATCAGAATTTTTTCAAATAATTAATAAGTGGTGAAATAACTTTGAACTGATTTTATTTTCATTGTGCAATTCAGTTAGGTTGTTGAATTGCGCCAGAACCAAATTTGGAAATCAGCTTCGACGTGAAATTTTTTCTGAATATTTAAATGAAAAAAAAGAGCAGTAGTTTGATTTCTTGTAAAAAAAAAAAAAAATAAAAAAAATGGAAAACATTAAAAGGGGATATACTTGGGAGGTTTGATAAGATGCGCAAACACTGTGATACGAATTAATGTGAAAAATTTTTCTCTAAGTGAGGATCGAACTCACGATGTTAAGATTATGCGACTTACATTCTGGCTACTGCGCTATCGAGGCTGTTGGTTGTTTTCTCGAGATTTATTAAAGTGTCATCCTCAATTATTATCTTAAGTTTTTAAGTAAGGTTTTTTTTAGAAATCTACATATTACGCTTGGTGCGGTATTAGCCCCTGGGTACGTTTTTCGTTTCATGATCTCAGGAAAATTTTGGCACCAATAACTCAAATACATGTAGGTATATATGAATTTGACTAATTGGTACCAAACTTTTCCTCAGGTTATAAAACGAAAAACATACCCACCTCTAACCCTGGGGAATAATACCGCACCAAGGGTAAAAGATAGATTTTCTATAAAGAAAACCCACTTAATAAATATTTGTTTCAAATTTTATACATATTGTTCTAAAATTGCGCATTTTGTGACAAAAATAAAAAAATAACGGTAACCGGGAGTACTGTCCTGCCGATCCACGCCAAAATTGATAGCGTACTATACAATAAATTATGGTATATAATTATTTCGAATTTCGTGGCTATTGATGCAAAATTGAGTATTTTATAGCTAAAATAAAAACACAAGTGGTGGTACTGGAAGAACGCGTCCGGCCGATCCGCACCAAAATCAATAAGTCTATTACTTGGCTTAGTATAAATGTACGTACGAAATTTCGTAATTATCTGATAGAAATTTCGACCTGTACCGGGGAACAAGAAATTGACTTTTATATATATATATATATATGTATATACATGCATACAGATAGATAGAAATAAGTCAATTTCTTATTCCCGCGGTACAGGTCGCAATTTTTGTCCGATAATCATAAAATTTAGTACGAACATTTGTACTAAGCCAAAGACCAAACCTATTGATTTTGGTGCGGATCGGACGGACGTCGATACTACCATTTTTTTTTATGATTTTGGACATGAAGTGTGGTATTTTGGAACCATATATATACGAAATTTAAAAAAAATACTCACCATAATATAATGTAGCACGGTACCAATTTTTGTGCGGATCGACCGGACGGTAGGTCCGGTAAAGCTTTCTTTTTCTCTTTTTTTTCTAATTTGCATAAACTTTTTACAAAAATTAACCACACGTTCATGTTTTTTTTATTTTTTTTATTTGAAATTATATGATTATTTACCGTACCTACTTTATCATCATAATTAATTTTTTATTTCAAGAAATAATGCTTTTAAATTTCACATTGTCTAATATTTTGTCAGCAGCTAACAAATTTCATGTAATCATAACATAACATTAACGCATATAAACTTACAGACAATTAAAGTGACTATCAAAATTCATAATTCTTTTTCACGAAAACCTACTTTTTCTAATGAGGCTTGCTGCGCTGAAGTTTTTAATTTTCAACAGTTTCGTTGATAGGTTAATTGATTATTATATTACGTTATTTTCACTTCTGATACAAATTAAATTTTATTCTCACAAAAAATAGTGATTTTGACGTTAACATCAATAATCATCAAGAGTTTCATAATACGACGACTAATTGTTTCTATTTTTTCGAAGTCTTATGAAACAAATGATACAAAGTTCATTATTTCTACCATTTTATCAATTATATAATATTCTATATACTAATAGTATATGTTGTTGTATAGATAATCGCTGGGAGTATGTATAGAATAAAGTACCTCCTGATTGAACTGTGCTCGTTTAATTAATATTTTATACGGAATAGTTATAATAAAGCTGCCAAGAAAGTCAAAGTTTAATGAAATTTTAGCTAAATTCACCGAAACATCCCAGCTTCAGATAGGTATAATTAATGATGAAGAGGAAAGTAGGAGAACTGGAGTTCTTTTTTTTCAGTTCAGGTTTTTCATCAATAATATGAATAATAATATTTACTATTAATTCTGTACTTCTGTTCAAATGTAGTAAAAACTGTGGCACTTTTTAGGTATTTAAAAAAATGGGAGGTCCATTTCTCCGGCCCCCCTATTTCAAATTTTGACCTGAAAATTTTTCGCCTAATTGTGCTCAGTTTGTGCTAATGTGTGCCATCAATTTTAGAATATGTGTTCACCCCCTCCCTTAGATATAAACAGAAGAGTCTGGGTGGGGCTGGAGAAATGCTAGCCCCACCCATTTTGAATTTTGACTCAAAACTTGGCATACTAATTGTGCTCAATTTGTGCCAATTTGTATCAACCATTTTAAAATTTGTGCTCACTTCCCAACTAAGATACAAAAGATGAAAGATTTTCCCTGAGCCCCCCCTTTTTGAATTTTTATACAAAACTTTGCCCACTACTCTTTTTTGATTTGTGCTTAATTGTGCCAACAAGCTTATAATTCCTGTACATTAAAATCTTTAGTTATATGCAAAACAAATTTGGGTGGGGTTGGGGAAATGCAGCCCCACCCATTTCAAATTTTGACTTGAAATTTTGCAAACTGATTGTGCTCAATTTGTGCTGATTTGTGCCAACCATTTTATAATTTGTGCTCAATTATTAACTAAAATAAGGGGTGAGGAAGGTTTTGTCTTAGCCCCCCTTTTGGAATTTTGAGCTGAAACTTTTCCAATTATTTTATCTTAAATTGTGCTTATTTGTTCCAACTTTCTTTTTTTAAATTTTAAAGTTGCAATTTCAAGCAACTAATAACAATCACCCATTTCTGCTGCAGCCTAAATAATAGTCATTTATAACAAAATTTTCAGTAGGGTCAAGAAAATTCAAGCCTTCCATTTTAAATAGGAGTTAAATTTTATTACAATTTTTATGACAGTTTGTACCAAATTTTTACCTTGGTACTTTTGAGGAAACTATACTTAACCCATACTTTGCAGTATGTCAGATTTTCTTAATTTGGTATTTTCTGGTTGCTACTAAAAAACTTTGTAAGTACATGTAAATTTTTCCATTGATCACTCTCTATTGACAGTTTTTTCCATTTAAGTTGCCAAATTAAAAATATTATCATAAAAACCTTCTATGTGAATTAAATAGAAAGAAAAAAACAAATTTTTATGGTCATATGTGTACAAATTATTAAGTAGGTATTCATGCTAATTTTGGTTTTATATACTTAATAATTTAGAAAATACATTTGGTGATGTATCACACAATAAAATGTAAAAACTCAATATTAAGCCCATTTAGGGGCCCATTTGGGGATGAAGAATGGGTCAAATTGATAAATCAACCCAAAATTCGGAATTGGCACCTCAAAAACCATATTTTGTGATATATCACACAATAAAATGTGGAAACTCAAAATTGATCCCCTTTTGTGGCCCATTTGGGGATGAAGAATGGGTCAAATGGAGAAACAAACCCCAAATTCGGACTCGGTGCTTCAAAAAACATAATTGGTGAAGTATCACACAATAAAAAGTGAAAACTCAAAATTAACCCCCTTTTGAGGCCCATTTGGGAAATTTTTGGAATTCGGGGTTTATTTCTAAATTTGTTTTGCATATAACTAAAGATTTTAATGTACAGGAATTATAAGCTTGTTGGCACAATTAAGCACAAATCAAAAAAGAGTAGTGGGCAAAGTTTTGTATAAAAATTCAAAAAGGGGGGGCTCAGGGAAAATCTTTCATCTTTTGTATCTGAGTTGGGAAGTGAGCACAAATTTTAAAATGGTTGACACAAATTGGCACAAATTGAGCACAATTAGTATGCCAAGTTTTGAGTCAAAATTCAAAATGGGTGGGACTAGCATTTCTCCAGCCCCACCCAGACTTATGTTTATATCTAAGGAAGGGGGTGATAACAAATTACAAAATTGGTAGCAAAATTTAGCACTATTTAAATCCAGTTGGTATGAAAAATTTTGGGTCAAAATTCGAAATGGGGGCTGAGGGGTGTAACGGCCAAAAGAGGTGGTAATGTACCTAATTAAGACCACTTTTGGGAGTAAACATACACAAAATATCAAATACTTTAAAAGCAGTAATACTTCTAGAATAAATTCAAGTTTATCATCCACACACTATCGTGGACCTTAACATTAATTAGAAACTCAATAATATTTCAAACATATGAGTGAGTTTACACATTTAATAAAATAATAATTTGTACATCACAGTACATACATATACGTTAATATTTATACATATACAATCACAATTCAACAAGCAAGACTATCTGTTCACTAGAGACTTCTACAAGAGAGGTTCCAGGTACTTAGAAGTAGCTGTCGAGGAACTGTATCTTATTCCACTGAATCGAGGGATTATATACTTGTTCAGGGTACAAAAATGTACGTGTCGGATAGGTAAAGTGAGGTAGGGTGTTGTTATTATAGGGTTGTGCTGACTCGTCGAGTAATCGAGGGACAGGTACAATTAGGTCATGAATATACAGAAAGTATATCTATATTCATAAAATTAAATACGGGTAAATTAGTGGTTGTTTATAAAGAGTTATAGGATGATTATTGTTGATAAATATCTATGTTTTTGGTATTTGAAAATGAGTGAACGAATATGTTTGTCATCTCTAAAAATAGACGAAAATATACGTTACACAATTCTCCGGGGGGAACAAAAAAAATCAGGGAAAAAAAATTTTCCAAAGTCTATCCAACAAATACAAATTCCTTAATAGTTATGCATGATTAAAATTGTCATATAATGCGAGTATCAGTATATATACTTAGAATAACATATTTACGAATATTGATTATGAGTAACAAATTTTTTCTTACATATATACAGGGAGTTACTATATCACATTATTTTGCGTAATTTTTACAATGCTGTGCTTTTTGTTAAATTAGTACTATTTCGATGGGAGGTTAATTCTAAATATACTATAATAAACATTAATATAAATGAGATTGTAATTAACCACAATAAGAATATCCCATTGACAAAAGTTAGATAATCATTAAAGTTTTGATCAGGTATTTGTAATTCAATGGATTTAATTTTGTTCTCCAAATCGTTAACTGGAACAGTGTGAGGAACAAAATTTTTCCATTTGGGGTTGTAGACCTTTGTCATTGCCAGATCTATGGCAAGATCAAAAGGTTCTGTGGAATCAGAAAAATATGTCCACAGGAGTGGTAAATGGTTTTCGATTTTAATAGTCTCTTCCAAAGATTCAGAGAGACAGGGGATTTCTATTGGGATAATTACTGTATTTTTATTATTTTTGTCAATATTTTCAATTTGGATATGACAAGGTACATCCAGAATAAAGGTTCCAGGGGAATTATTATTTATTTTCAGTTTTTCAGATTTTTTTGTAATGGAATTAGTTGCTATAAGGGAGTTAAAGTTTACAATAGCAAATTTGGTATGTCCAATAGGATGCACTAATGTTTGATTATTATTAAGATTACATTTAAACGAGCAGGATTGTAATAAATTTTGATTTAAGTCTTGAAAGAAAAGATTCTTTGCACAAGAAGACAATTTATCACTTCCTCTATTAGAAGGAAGGAAGCATAATGGTTTATCCGAGTTACAGTAGTGGAGATTAGTTCCACTAATATAACGTACAGAGTTTGTTCTGATTTCGTGGATAATCAGGGATGGTTCTTGATCCCACCTACACAATTCATTAGAATGACTTTTGAATGTGAGTGGAATGAAGTCGTAAATTTTGTATTTAGAGTCTAATTGTTTTAGGGGAATTTTAATTTCTAATTCTAAAGTGTTTTTAAAGAAATAGCAGTTTACAAGTTCAGCATGATAGTAGTTTTGAATATCCTTAATGGGGATTGCTAGGTCAAGATCTAAGTCTTTCGTAATTTCCAAAAGTTTTAATATGTCTTTTCCTAATATTTCTTTCAAAATAATTGACGAAGGGATCATATGAGATTTACAGGACGTTAGGATATTTGATAATCTTAATGTATTTATAAGGTAATTGTCATAGAATCCTTGTATGTAATTTAGAGAGATTAGAAGTTCATGTTCTTCTAGTGAATTTTCCATAAAAGAATTTGTATGCGAGATAAATTTTGTCATAAAATTATTTGTATGGTCAATAAAGCTATGCAGATTAGTGGACGTATTTACCAATGCTGCATGCTCGGTCAACAGTTGATTTTTTATAATATCGTATTCTTCTTTCAACGAGATTTCATTAGCCAGGAAGTATCATCCATCTCTAAAGTTTAGTACTCGACAGCAAAAGCATAGCGCATCTCCGAAGAAAGATCTGATCGGAGTGAATACGCTTTGTTTGCTTCAAATGGAAGATGGCGTTGAATAGAAGTCTTGGATCATAGCGATATTCTGTTCTTTAAGGTTTATTATAGCGTTTTTTAGACGTTTTGCCATTTCTGCATATTTGCAATTTTTCCAGGTTGTTTCATTGCACAACCGATGTTTAAAATTTGTTTCTAATAGTTTATCTGCTGATTCATGCAAGTCTAGCTTAATAGAGTAAATTATTGGGGCAGATTTAGAATATACAAAAATATTGCTTATTTCTTGAAAATAAGCGCCAGTTGACGCCGTCGTAATCCTATATGGGTCAGATGATGTTCTTTGTGCAATAGTAATCGAAGAAATAATTATTGCAAAATAGAAAAGTAGATTCGTATACATTTTCTGAAACAGAAAGAATGCAACGTCCAAATTATTTATGATTCATAATGATTTTTTCCGAATTTTATTTGGGCACAAGAATGCAGAGGTGAGGAGAGAATATCTTTTTTGCAGACGTTCGAAACTATGGATTTTGGTCATATTATTAGTATAAATTCTAATAGGTCTAGCCGATCAGTTTGAGTTTGCGACTGTTTTTGTTCGACTTATTATTTCCTTTCCAGTTTTTCGTTTTTCGTGATTTTTATTTTGTATATTTTATTTTCAAATTTTGTTTCAGTTTTTTCATATATTTTCTTTTGTTTTGTGGAGTGCGGGTATTTTGTTGGTGCTTGTTCTGGAACGGGAAAAACAATTTTTATAATGTCTATCACATACATGAATGACAGGATGTTTACCTCGCACGGTAAGGTAGACCCCAACGAGACCTGGTTCATCGGGAGCCAGGTTCTTACAAAAATTCACCCTTTTCAAAGTTGTCCGTGCGAGCCGCGTCTTTTTTATTCTTTGCACCGTTTATTTTCATTATTTTATCGGGTTTTGAGCGAGGCCAACAGAGGAGTGTTTCTAAACAATTTTGAGCCACATCGAGTGCCGGAGGAGACCATTGAGGAGGACCTGAACTATTGGAGTCATTCGGTAAGGTTTGTTTGTTGTCCAAAATGTGAGGAGTTCACGAAACGACTGCTTTTTTCCTTACGGGTATTCTATCCTCGTGCCATGATGGTCGAGATTGGGTACTCGGGGATAAAGCTTGAGTTTCGTGGCAATCTTGACACTCGAGGAATGGTCGGCCTGGGGGTACTCTCCGGACTATTGGTTGGTTTGCTTTGCATCTCGCAGCAGATCAACAAAGAAGTTACGGTGGAGTACGTCCACGTCGACCAAACCTTCCTTACCGATTTTCTCATTGGTCCAGATGGGGTTAATTTTGCTCGGTTCCTGAACCAGCACTATAAGCCTCGCCTGGATGTTTTGGTTTCGATCGTTGGGTTTCATATGGTTCGCCATTATGATGCCACCGAAGGAAACCGTGCTATGTTGCTATGAGGGGGATGGTTGTTAACCAATCCCACCGTCTACTCGTTTCTGTGGGACACTCCGTCAGTTGAAGACAGTGTTTCCACCGTGGATTCGAGTTCAGGTGAAGAAGGGGCATTGAACGATCACCATTCTCCAATGTCGACTGATAGCAGCAGCACCACCAGTGGGGAGCACCTTGCCAAATTTCTCGAGGGCTATGCTGACACCTGGGCCATTGGTGAGTTTTATATATTTTACTTACATAATTTTAAATACTTTAGTTTACTATATTTTCGTTTTGTTCAAAAAAAAAATTCTGTCGGAAGGAGTACGGGAAGAAAGGGAGGACTTAACAGAAACGCCAAAGAGGGGGAATATTAATAAGACTAATTAAAAAAAATAAAAAATAAATAAAAAACTAAGATCGTGATTGAAAAAACTGTGTAACTACAGGTAATATACTTTAAACACAGTTACTTTGGTTTTTTCCGAGGGCGACCCATTGGTTTGGGTACAATTTGGGTTGGAATGGGACTTTCGCGGTTTTCGTCTTTTTCTTCCGATTTTATTTCGATATTTATTTCGTTGTTATTACAAGACTTATACGGAATCAATCGTCGTATGTTAACTGTTTCGTCATACGACGTTTTATCGTCTGTTTTAATACAAATTATGTAATTTAAATCCGTGACCTTTCTAACAATTTTATATGGTCCGGTATATTTGTTTTTATTTTTCGCGACGTTTTTTGATTGACGCAGCAAAACAAGGTCATTAGGTTTGAAGTCAATGATCTTGTGGTGTGCGTTATAGTGTTTCGCGTTTTTTTCCGATGCTTTCTTTGCTAAGCTCGGCGTTTTTTCTCTCGTTTGAAGGAGATTTTCAATTTCTTGTTTTATTACCACTGTTTTCTGGTATTTCCTGTAAATGTACTTCTGGGTTGAATCCATGAAGTAGGTATAATGGGGATTTATTATTTAAATGTTCAATCGGACTTATATTGTATGCAAAAATAATTTTGTTAATGGTTTCGATCCATTCTTTTTCGTTTCAATGGTTGTATTTTGACAATGATTTTTTAATGACACCGTTGATTTTTTCAACTAGTCCTTGCAATTGGGGGGAATAAAAAAAGGAGTAAATAATTTTAATATAACTCTCTTCGCAAAATTTACAGACGGATTCATTTGCGAAATGACCTCCGTTATCGCAAGAAATTTTTCCTGGGGTGCCATACGTATAACAAATAAATTTCAAATACTCTATTACACATTGAGCATTTGGATTTTTTGTTGGACGTATGGTGCAGAAATTTGTGCTTTTGTCTACACCGACAAGCATGTACGAGTGTTCATACTCAGTATTAAATTTCCCTATGAAATCGATCTCTAAATGCGAGAATGGTTTAGGGTTTTTGATTTCTATATGTTTGAGGTAGCCAGCCTCTTTCGGGGAATTTTGTGCCATTTGACTCTCATGACATGACAATACATATTCTGTTATTTTTTTCACCATGTTTTTAAAGAAAAACTGGTTTTTTATTTTATTTTTTGTTTTTTTAATTCCGAAATGACCTCCATACAACGGATTGTCATGTAGTTTTTTCAGAACTACTGGAATTAATTTTTTGGGATTACTGTAACCGCTTCATCATACGATGAGGTTGGGTTAGGTAATTTCTTTAACACATTATTTTCATCAAGAAAGTATAATTGTATTGTACGATTTAATTTTCGTATTTTATTTTTATCTTTTTTAATTTCGTTGTAATTTAATAACGAAATAACATTTTTCCAATGCGGGTCATTTTCCTGCATTGTTTTTAAATTTTCGGGTAATTTGATTTTTTGGAGCGGTTCAGAAGTTTGATCTTCTGATTGGAGAAGTGATGTAATGTCGGGGTTTGAGATTTGCGGGACATCGGGAATCACAGAAGGGGGTGGGGTGATCTAATTATCAAGGTTTGACTCTTTAAGAGCAGATATTGTGACTACGTTAGTAGTTTGATTTGGACAGTTTTCAGAATGTTTCAATTCATTCTGTGGGGTTGTGGTTTGTACCACGGGATAATATGGGAAGTTGATGCAAGGGAAGGAGGGTAGTAATGTTTTTGGGACGTCGTACTTGGGTAGTACCACATATTTTGATTCTGATAAAATACAGGATTTAGCGGGGCAGAATTGCCATTGTGAATTCTACACAGAGTATTCACATTTTTCTCTTCATCATGAAGATCATATTTTTTATCTACTAAAAATTCACCTTTTTCAAATGTAATTTCGTCCGGTTCATCATGTGGACGAGATAACATATCAGCCATGCAATTATTTTTTCCGGCGATATGTTTAATTTGGAAACTATATTCATTAATCTAATTAATCTTGGGCTTGGGGTATTAAATTTCTGATGATAGATCAGAGGCTTATTGTCCGTGTATACTACGAAGCGTAATGCTAGTAAGTATCCACAAAAATGAGCTAATGCATTCGTAATTGCTAACATTTCCAAGTCAAATGAACACAATTTTGACTGGGCAAGTTGGACTCTTTCTGAGAAGTATCCAACTGGATGTTTATGCTTCGTAATGGGATTAGTTTGCAGCAACACTGCACCTAATGCGATTTTTGAAGCATCAACTTCTACACAGGTTTCCAATTTTGGATCGTAAATTGCTAATACAGGTTTGGAAATCATTATTTCTTTTAATTTTTCAAATATTTCAAGATGTTCCTGATTTAATTTAGTTTTTACATTTGATTTGCTATCTGTTCCTCTTAGTAAGTCAGTAAGAGGGGCAGTAATTTTAGCTAAATTAGGAATTAATTTCCTATGATAATTTATTGATCCTAAGAATGATCGTAATTGTTTTAATGTATTAGAGGGATTTAAATTTTTTATTGCTTCTATGTTTTTATTTAATGGACGTAATTCATTATATTGGACCGTATGTCCTAATATTTCGATTTTGTTCATTGCGAATTGGCATTTTTTTGTTTTTATTTTTAAATTTACTTTATTTAATCTTTTTAGTACTTCCCTTGTATTTTCGAGACATTCTTCGAAAGTTTCTGCAAAAATACAAATATCGTCCAGGTAACATATCATTTTTTCCCAGAATATATCATGGAATATGTCATCCATGATTGTTTGGAAAATGGACGGGGAAATGCTTAAACCTATTGGGGTAGAATTGAATACATATCCAATTCCATCCACATTTATTCCAGTGTATTGTTTAGATTCTTCCGTGAGAGAAATCTGTAAGTATGCACTGTTTAAATCAATTGTCGTAAACCATTTTTTATTTCTTAAGTATGGCCAAATAACATCAATTGTTGGGACACGATTATTGTCCATAATAATTCTTTGGTTTATTCTTCGGTAGTCTACTAATACTCGATAGACTCCGTCTGGTTTCTTTTTTACAAATATTGGGGATTCAAATTTTGATTTTTGTTTTTTTAGGACACCTACTTTTACTAGGTCATCGACTAGTTTGTGTAGGGCCTCATGTTCTGCGTGTGAAAATTTAAAATTTCTACACCGCAGTGGGGTTTTGTCGTCTACTCGGACAACTTGTTTGGGTACTTTACAGATAGAAACTTCGTCTGTTTTTCCCGTAAAAATATTATTAAATTCATTAATTATTTAATACATTTTTATTTTTTGTTCAAGTGACAATTTTGGGTTAATCGGGATAGGGTTTCCTCGATTATCCTTAAAAATAGTATTTTCTTTTATTTTTTCTATTTGGCAGGAATTAATTTCTACTGCACTACTTAATTCAAATTTTCCTAAGTATTCGCCTTTATAGATCACGTGAGGTTTGTTATTGTGATTAACAGCCACTATCGTGTCTTCTGATACGATTACAAAGAAATTGTGTTTTTCTTCCATGGATGTTTCACACAGAAACTCCAGGTGTTCAGGCAAAGTTGCTAAGATTAGCACTGAATTCGCCTCTATTTTAAAAGTTGGGGGCATAATATTTAAAGGGCTTAACATAACCTAACTTATTTTCTTTTTCAATAGGTTAATTGTGACATTCAGGCATGTCAAAACATCGCTCTTCATCACCACACGGTAAAGTGAATTTGTTTTTTGAGAAGTCCATTTTGGCTTTATGGGTAGACAAGAAGTCATAACCCAGTATGACCGGTTCTACTAAATTTCGGACAACGAAGGTGGGATGTGGGTAAATACAATGATCAATGGAAAAAATCACATTGGTTACTCCTATGACCTCAAGAGGTTGACTATCCGCACCACAAAATCTTATTTTTGTTGGTAGAATTGGTTCCGTAAAATTGACTTTCTTTAAAACCTTTTCATCAATAAGTGTCTGTTCTGAACCTGGATCGACTAGGCTAAGTATTTGTTTACCATAAATGGCAAATGGGAGGTGAAATTTACATTGGGTTCTGCAGTACCCTTTATTTTGAAATTTCTCCTTACTCACATTGTTAACCTGTTTCGATTCTTTGTTCAAGACATCCCTTACAGCTGACGGATCACCTGTGAGGGGGACACTTAGTTTTTTGAGCAACTATTTTGGCAAGCCTGGTGGTTTGATGTTTGGAGGTAATTTTGTTGTTGTGGGGCTGCCATCAATGGTGCCGGTGGGGCAATCATTTGAGTGTTCGCAGCCACATAAGGGAGATTTTGGGGAGTATTAAATGAGATTCCAGACCATGCTGGGGCATTGTTCCAATTTGGAAGGGCAAGTTGGTTCCAATTTGGAATTCTATTGGAGTAGTATCCATTATTATTTCTAGGGAAGTTATTTCTACAAAAATTTGGATTAAAATTTCTACCTTTATAATTAGGATTGAAATTTTGATTATTATTCCAATTTCTAGTTTGGTTATTTTGGTTCCAGTTTTGTTTCTGGTTCCTGTCTTCAAACATTTGTTTAGCGAGGCCTGAAAATGCAATTCTTATTTTTTTAAATTTCATATTTGCATCCTAATTGAATGATTCTGCTTCATTTTCAAATCCAATTAAAAATGATACAATATCTTCAGTTGGGGTGTGTCCATATAAGGAAGGTCTGATATTTACTGCGGCCTTTCCTGACATTTTATTTTCTAAAGGGGGAACAAAATTTTCTAAAATTCTAGTATCAAGTTCTGGGTTGAGAAAATCTTCGTCAGATTTTTCTAAGCACTCAGTAATATCGGCAAGATTAATTGCTGTTTTGACTCTTGGAAATAGTGTGGGATTATCCAAATTTTCCAAAAGTGGTGTTGAAGTCGTAGGGGCATTAAAGTATTTTCTTATAATAGGGTTTTCCAATTCGGGGATTTGTTCACGAGGTTTTTGTGTTGTTTGTAAAATTATTTTAATATTTTCAGGGGTTAATAATTTTTGTATTTCTTTACTAGATTTAATTTTTAATAGGATATCCTCTTGGGTTTTTATACGAGAAAAATATTTTTTATTAACTTCGATATTTAAGTTTTGACATATATTGATTAATTCGAAATTTTTAGCTTCGATAAGCCAAATTAAATTTGTTTTAGTAGTATTGGGTTCGGATAAATTTTCCCAAGTTTCATTCATAAAAATAAATTTTTTTCGCGACTTATAATTATTTAACACTTCTTATATTTAAGGGAGGGACGCAAATTATAATTAATATTAATTGTTACTTTGTTTCTTCTTTTGTTTGAACAAGAGCTTGATGGATCCGTTGCCGCTTTGCCGAATTCTTCTTCACCTTGACCTTTTGTAGATACACTCGTTTTTATTTTTGTACAATAAATATCCTTGGTTGGTTTTGAAGTTTGATTTTCTTTTCACTACTGGTTTTTTTCCACTCGCAAATAATCTTTACTTCCTTTCCTCAAGAGCGCGCCTTATGTGTTTCTCATTGAGTACTTAACTAGAGTTTTCAAGGTTAGAGCAAAGTACTTCAAACCAGAGGAATTGAAACAGCAGCTTGGATTCAGCAATTCCGTAGAATAGGTACTAGAGCGAGAGTTCGATTGGCAATAGCAGACCAGTTGGGCGCCAATAATGTAACGGCCAAAAGAGGTGGTAATGTACCTAATTAAGACCACTTTTGGGAGTACTCCATACACGAAATATCACGTACTTTAAAAGCAGTAATACTTCTAAAATAAATTCAAGTTTATCATCCACACACTATCGTGGACCTTAACATTAATTAGAGACTCAATAATATTTCAAACACATGAGTGAGTTTACACATTTAATAAAATAATAATTTGTACATCACAGTACATACATATACGTTAATATTTATACATATACAATCACAATTCAACAAGCAAGACTATCTGTTCACTAGAGACTTCTACAAGAGAGGTTCCAGGTACTTAGAAGTAGCTGTCGAGGAACTGTGTCTTATTCCACTGAATCGAGCGATTATATACTCGTTCAGGGTACGAAAACATACGTGTTGGATAGGTAAAGTGAGGTAGGGTGTTGTTATTATAGGGTTGTGCTGACTCGTCGAGTACTCGAGGGACAGGTACAATTAGGTCATGAATATACAGAAAGTATATCTATATTCATAAAATTAAATACGGGTAAATTAGTGGTTGTTTATAAAGAGTTATAGGATTATTATTGTTGATAAATATCTATGTTTTTGGTATTCGAAAATGAGTGAACGAATATGTTTGTCATCTCTAAAAATAGACAAAAATATACGTTACAAGGGAAGACATAAAACCACAAATATTTTTGAATGGGAATGAGTATAAAATTTTTAATTTGCAGCACAAATTCGCACAAATTAAGCACAATTAGCATGCAAAGTTTCAACTCAAAATTCCAAATGGGGTGGGCTGACTCATAAATTTTTGAGGCCCCTATATTTGAAAATCAATGAGCACAAATTCTAAAATTAACGGCACAAATTAGCACAAATGAAGCACAATTAACATACAAAGTTTAGAGTCAAAATTCGAAATGTGTGGGGCTAGCATTTCTCCAGCCCCACCCAGACTCTTCTGTTTATATCTAAGGGAGGGGGTGAACACATATTCTAAAATTGATGGCACACATTAGCACAAACTGAGCACAATTAGGCCAAAAATTTTCAGGTCAAAATTTGAAATGGGGGGCCGGAGAAATGGACTTAAAAATGGGCTGCTTGAAACGTAAAAGTTTTGCACTAGGATGTTTGATTTTCCCCATGGAAAGAAGATAGTTTAATCTGGTAGAAACAGGTGGAAACCCAAGATTCCACCTCATAGAACTAAAACTGCATTACAATTTTCAAGCAAATAGATGGCGCTGGTAAAAAAATAAAAAATGTGAGTGTGAATGTGAAAAAACAACCAAAAAATTTATAAACCACATGCAAACTTAATGAGCAGCCACTCAGCTAGAATTGATCCCAATTATTTGAGCTTCACTAAAAATCTGCCAGATATCAGCCACTTTGTTTAAAAATCTCAATTGAGTTTGGGTAGAACTGCAAACTGTAAACTATCAACAGAACTTGTTTCGAACTAATACTTCAGCTGTAGCACCTTCTTTGTTAGGTTCCTATATCAAACACCGTAATATACCTAGTGTGGAATACCTTGTCGTGAGAGATATTCTCACCAGAAGGAAATTCTACAGAATTTAAGCGTGTTCAGCCACTTCATACGAAAGTATGGGCAAGCCAAAACCAAACCGAACACTGGCGATTTTAGAGCCGGTTTTGTGAGTTTTTATACCGGTTTTGGCTGGTGCACACAAACACACGTACGTAGTAAAATACGTACGTTGTTTAAGTACGGCCAGGTCGCATCATCCCCTACTATCGTAGGTGGCGGCTGGCCGGTTCGTGTACGAATCGTGACATTGATTGATGGATGACGTCACGATTCGTACTCGTACATTATCTGCAAGTATTCGCAGGTAATTACGATCGAACGTAATTTCGTGTGTTCGTTTAACGTCGCAAGGACGATAAGTTGCCTGCCCTATGGGGCGGCGACTGTCGTCGAGGGGTCCGAGCCCCTACACCTCATACCGATGAGTCCCCACACCTAGTTATACCTATACATATCATGTAGGCCAAATGCCAAATTAATATAAATGTCTCTCTGTAACTTACCTTCATATGACCTACACACAATTTTGAAAAATTCTGTGAATACAGATTTAGCTCTATGTATTGGAAACAAGAAACTATGGTATTTTTCAAAAAAAAAGCCATAGTCATAGTCATTACTTATTGTTAGCTCTGAAAACAATTATTTTAAATAGGTAATACATTATCAGAAAGATAATGTTTACGTTGGTATTTTTTGAGTAAAAAGTAGCTCATATCATCAATTAATATAATTTTGATATAAGGTGAACACACCTCCATGTAAAAACATGAAGCATCTTTTAACATGGAAACATGTTCAGTTTACATTAAGGTAGAGGTTACATTTTCTAAATGAAATATTAAATCTGCCACAATGAAGAGGTTAATATTTTATTCCATTTTCTATAATTGTTATGAAAGACTCATCATTATGATATAATTTTAACATTTCGTTACTTTCTGATCATTAATTATATAAAATATCTTCTTCAACAAGATTTAAAAGTGAGTTTACATGACTTTTTCAAACTTCCTCACATATAATCGCTCACTTTTGAATCTTGGTGTGTAATAGGTATACCTATGATTAATTTGATAGGGAAAAATAAAACTACTTCTTTCATTGAGGAATAATTTTTGATCAATGAATATTTAGCATGAATTTTGTACTTATTAGCTGAAACCAAGAGAATTGTTTTCATAGGTTGGTAAGTATTTGGTTCTTTGGATGAGAAATTAATGTAAAAGTTTTAAAAATGTTTTTATCCAAAAGCATTTGAATCAACCAGAAGTTTTTTCCAGGGACTACAATAAATTTAGATTAAAAACGGGTTTTTAAAAGATACGCTTTTATAAACCCAGTTTTAACACCCCCAGGTATTAGTACAAGAACTATGTAACATTTTTTTGCATTAGTAACTGCATTATAGTTGCATAAAAACTTGAATTAAAATCTAACTGAAAATTTCAAAAGTGTATAGGATGAGGCTTGACAGTCTAAGAAGAATCACAAACCTCGAATGCTAAGAATCACACAGTACCTATTAAATATAATAGAGGACATATGTTCATCTATAAACTATTACAAAAAACTTAACAATTTTTCAAGTTATTGTCCCCACTCCTACGGAACTAGATTTGAATTTTCTTGCCCCTCATTCAAGCTCATTGGTAAGAATCAGAAATTTTTCCACAAATAATTGAGATAATAAATGAATAATAGTATTGCAGCTGGTGTTGAAAATTACAACAATTGTACATGTCAAGATCACTCACATTGCACTCGAGTTGCAAAAATGCAAACCCTATTTTTTGCAACACATGCGCATGCGCTATTACAGAAGGTGTCTGATTGGTTGGATGGGAGGAGCCAAACATATTTCTTGCTGGAGCAAATATGCTACTGATTTCTGTTGCTTTTAAAAAATTTTCACTACCTGGTTGAAAATTTTACATTTTGGGCCTTGAAAAGAAATACCTACCCAATTGCGCATTTTGTGCCATGTGTTGCTGCGAAAATATAATTATTAATTTAGAAATCACAATAAACACTAATTTCGTCGATAAAAGTGAGATTGAAAGCCAAGAATACGCTCATGTCAGTACCTATTGAAGCTACTGTAAATTACAAATTTTTTTGTCATTATTTCGATGAGAGGTAGTTTTAGAGGCTCTTAGAAAAAGTGTGCGAGACGAGAGTAATAACACTTTAACTTTTTTTCAGTATTTTTTAAAATTTTACATAAAATTTGGCTCATTCAGTGTAGACACAATGTGAAAACAAAACAATACTGAAAAAACAAAATTATGAGAAAAATTTCTTTTCACAAAAGGATTCGAACACGGTCTCTGAAGTGACTTGTCCAGTAGCGAGGACCCAAGGTGGAGCTTTTAAAATCCAACTTTTAAACATTACTACATGGAACATGACTATAAAACACCTACAACCTACGATAACACAAATAAAAATATACCCTTTACTGTCTTTGTTTAACTAATGCCTAAGAACTTTTGTGAGTTTTTGTGGTAATTCAGTAGGCGTATGTGTATCAGTGCCGCATTTAACTTTTTTTTACCTTTGGGCTAATAATCTTATTGCGCTCTACCTATATTTAAAAATATAACTTTCTGTGAAGGAGGGGTGGTTATAAAATTGAAATTAAGAAAAATCACATTAAATAATAGGTTTCAATTTTAATCAATTCAACAGAATATTTTTTAAAATTTGACTTTTTTTTCTCTTTTCCTTTCCAAAATTTTCCACTCAGCCTATACGTTAATATGGGGCTGTTGACCAGTAGTACTCTAAATACACCAGAGACAAAACAGGGTTTTACATTTTTTTAAACTATTTAAGTATTCAAAGTAAACATTATTTGTAAATGATTGATTTCGTCTGGGAAATAATTCGCGAGTATTACAGCTATTTTTTGTCAAACTTCATTACCTAATATTATTAGCCGCATAAAATATGATTCATAAGGTATACTCAAGTACTTATTTTCGGGTGTTCGATAGATGTTACGTTTTGTATTAGTGCACTACCTATGTATACCCACAATTAAAGTGACGAGTAATTTTTCAAGTCACTTTTGCAACAGATAAAAAGAACAGCAGGTATATGAAATACCACTTACTTTAATAAATGTAGTTCGCAGTCAAAACGAATCCTCGATTATAAAAAGAGGAACTTTACAAAAAATGTAATTTTATATGAGTAAACACTGGACATATGTATAGGCTACCGAAAGAACATATGCGCATGAAGCGTTTTCAAAGGATAATAAATTAACTTAATGAATGTGAATGTACAAATTAATATCTAAAAATTATAAAAGAAAGAAGATAAGACAAAAATCTAGAATTTTTAGATAAGAACCTAAGATAACTTGTCGTATACCTATTATATGAAAATTTGACCGTATATAGAAATATCGAAAAGAAATTAGAATATTACGTAAGTACCTACCTAGAGGAATTCTTTATTTTTCGAATACCTGGTACCTATTACAAAATATTATTAATATAGATTCAAAAGCAATTTAATAACTTTAAATGCGACCAGAGTTTCATCCAATACAATAATATTTTTGTCGAATCCGCAAGCACAATACTCGTCTAGCACGTTTGATAGGTACCTAATCAACTGTGAACTACAAAATAGTTATGGTATACTATCGATAAGTATCGATAATTTATCGATAGTTCTTCATATCGAAAATATCGATGGAAAATCTTGAATTATATATAGTTTAGATGTGAAACATCTAGAGAAAAAAATGAAAAATTTAACGAAAACTTGCACTGCTACCAAGTATTGATAATTATCGATAGATTTGGAAAATTATGGATTGTTATCGATACGTTTTTTTTCCGATAATTCGCATCTCTACATTACAAAACTAGAACTATACTTTATTCCAAATTTGGAAGACGTGACGTTATTTGAGTTGATGGACCAGGAGGAAAGGAATAAGGTGGAGAATCACCCGTAGGATTCATATTATTTAACAAAGGCTGAATTCAAAATGTGTTTTTTTTTACAATATTTTTGGCCTTATTTAGCAGTGAAATGCGATTGTCTCTGTGACGTTACGTCTTTCTTGTTTGGAATACAGTATAGTTCGTCATCCGTGAACTTATAGTCTATCCCTAATGAGAAAGACGTGGCATCATATGAGTAAATGGACCAGGGAGGAAAGATTCATACTATTCAACCAGGCTTTAATAGAGGGGGAAGAGGCACTTCCCAGGGCCCGAGGATGTTTGGTGGGTTGGAATTCTCAAAAATAAGAGGAAAATCTGCTGAAAAATCCCTTAATAAAAATTTTTTGCCAGCAGAGAGAGCGTAATAGGCTCCTTCAGTGTTATAAAACTTCTACCACAGATGAATCTTTGATAATGCACCTGCATGTAAGAACAATTTTCACTTTTTTAGGGGGCCATAAATGTTTTTCTCTCTGGGCTCGAATTTTCTCTCTACAGCCCTGTATGCAATGAAGGCTGCATCTAAAAACGTTTGAAAATATATTTTTGCTCTTTATGTCGCTGTAAATTGTGAATGTCTCTATGACGTCACGTCATTATTACTTTGGATAGACTATAGGAAGGTAAAAAAATCTACAAATATGATGACTATTGGACATTGGGGGCTTGATGTCCATAATAAATATATTTATATATCAAGAATAATTAATAAAGAAATAACATCACTCCAGTACCACACCAAGTAATCACTTTATTATATAAAGAAGAACAAGTAGATGTTAACTCTACGAGTCCAAGAAGAAGAAGTGAGAAGTAAGAAAGAATAAAATTATCTTAGTAGTATTAACGGCGGTATCGTACATCAGTGTAACCAACAAGTGCTCAAACAATCAGTGTAACCTCAACAAAGACGTTGTTACACGTTTCAGATAACTGCGAACTTCATAGGTTTAAAGGTCCGGGACGTTCCGAACAATGGTAGGAGGTGTCCATCCCTCCAAAGATTTTTTTTAGTTGAAATATTTGGCAAAAAACTCGACCCTGTCGCAAACTTGGCGTCAACTTTAGTGCAAATGTAAAAATTTTTCTACTTCATATGTGGAATACATTCGGGGATAAGTGAATAAAGAAATGAGTTTAATCCTGGTTTACCGATTTTATTTCTAGTCTACTTGGTTATGGATGTTTTTTTTTTGATAATCCTTTAAGGTTGGGGTAGTAAGCTTACTACAAAAAACCTGAACGTATTTAGGCTACTTATTTGAAATGATAAAATTATTCGCCCAATCAGCCCAGAACAAATATAAGGCCTATTGTAATAGGACTAGAATTTCTAGGCTAATTGCTAAAGTGTTCAATATTTGTGCATTACGATGGGAAGTGATCAAATCAAACATCCGACAGGGAATATTTGAGTCGGACTCATTTCAATCTACATTATGTATTTTGGATACTTTGGGATAATTGTAATTTTGACTGGTTGAGTTTTAGTGTTTGAGGTTTCCCACCCTATTTGCCTATGACAGCATTGTCCCTCAGAGGTGCAACAATAAAATTTGTCATTGCTAGAGGGAAATAAGAAATGTGCTGCCCTTACAACAATTTTTATAAGAGGACAAAAGTTACAAATTTTTTTTTGCAGATTTTAATTCATGACCCTCCCTTAAATTTTAACGTTCCCTAAAATATACCACTGGGAGCAGACTTATCTTTTCTCCTCAGTTTGAGCTACTGAGTATTGCTAACTTTTTTCCAGAATGGGCCATGAAGATCGTAGGTTATATTAGCCACACTTTTTTTTTTTGGGGGGGGGCTTTCTGTTATTTACTTTTACCCACTTCACAAAATAAAATAATTACTAGTACCGGCATAAACTCAAAAGCATTTGTCAAATACCTACAAACGTAGTACCTACTTGGGCAAAACAAATTAAAAATTTAATCAATTTAAAAACATGCACTAAGGTTATATTGTTTTATTTGTTAAATTTTTGGACAAGTCAATAATAGTTTTGAATAGAGCAAAGTCTACGCCGCTCCATTCGTAGTTATACAACTTTTATCAGTTTGTCACCTTTTGAGGAGTGAAAAAGTTGGGAAGGATCTTCCTCAATCTCATTTTCAATGGTGATTGTACACAATTTTTGAAGAAATAGTGTTTATTTTCTTAATAGATCATATTTTTCCTCCTTAAAGTACCTATAATTAATCTCCCTTAAACAAAATAAATTTTATTTCTCGTCACGTTCCTAGTTACGAACACTGATGCTCAGTTAGTCAAATAATTAGGGCGACCGAAAACGAAATGTGAATACTTTTTGGTTCAAATTCACCTTAGAAATCGAATGTAATACACCAAAAGTACTTATATAGGTAAATTAGTACCTACATAATGTAGAGTATGTACACAAAATTATTGGAGCTCCCCAGGCAAATAAAAAATTACCGAAGCCCCCTCCTCTAAAAAAAAACAAAACTTTAGCGCAACGATACATTCCTAGAAAACCTAGTTTGCCAATTTTCATCCATAATTCAAAATAAAAAGAAATCTGAATTCTAATTACTTGAAAAATTGTAAAATAATGTCGATAATAATCAATATTTATATCGATGGTTATTGATACGAGAGAAAAATAACAATATATCGATGTTTTATTGCTAGTTTTGCTGAGACCATCAATCCTCCTCCTCTCTCATTCATGCAAACACTCGACCATCTTTACCTATATACTTTTATACCTTTACTCGTGGCTACACTGATACACAATTCCGCCTCTCATTCCTTTATCTCCGTACATGTTTGTTTACCAGTTACTCTTCATACCATGTACATGATTTACATCTTTGCTATAATTACACACACTTCTGAGATGTTATTTTGAGTACGTCTTTATTCTTCTTATACAATTACTCTGCTGCATTGATCCACAACCTCTATAAGTTTCAAGTCAAGATTTTATAAAAACTATCGATAGTTATCCATATCTTGAACAAAAATATTGACCTATCAATGTTTTATCAGTTAAAACCCATTTTCCAGAAATATTTTGTTTTCCATTTTTCTTAAGAATTATCAAACAAATTAGCACCAAACTTCTTTCAAACCTACTTCTATATGATAGCTATCTTTTGTGAAAATTTCAGCCCTATCTGTTTCGTAAATTTCTCAAAATCATGAACACAAAATTTTTTCCAAAAATTTTTCTACTCCAGTTTTCTCTAAAACTACTGAACTAATGGGGACCAAACTAAAACAGACTTGCACCAAAATAAGGAAAATCTATTGTAAAAATTTCAATCTGACCTTTTTTGTTTCAAAATCTTGGAAAAATAACTTTTCCAGGAATTGTTTTTACCAGTTGTTTTATCTCTAACATGGTTTAGAGACTTAACAAAATAAAGTGTGAGATAACTTTGTTAATTGTTTTTATCATTTTAGATTTGGAAGTTACTTAAACTTTCCACAAATTACTATAATAGCTGTGACTGTTGATTATTATAGTCACTCGAATTACTATGGTAAAATCACATACACAATTATCTCACAAAATACTTATACTTAGTTTCTTACAGCATATAATTAAAACCTATAGTTCATCATCTTCTCTCACAGAACACCAGTTTTCTGGGAAACTAATTAACCGATAGAAATCAAACTTCTTTCAGACTAGTTCCAATATAAGAACCATCTTTCGTGAAAATTTCAGCCCTATCTATTTTTTATATTTCTCATAAATAGGAACACAAAATTTTAGGCAATACCTACGTATACATATATCATTATAATAAACATACAACCTGATTAAAATTCAATGAAAATTATTCAGACAAAATTCGAGGGGCATGTGGCAACTACAAATATTTCATTATTTCCATCCTAATACCAGTGTCCCGTGAAAGGAAGTTTTTCCAGCAGGTTTATATGTTATGACATCAGGATTAAAGTTCCATCTATTTTTTTGTTGAACACATGAAATTATAACAATAGTTTCCAAGTTAGTTTGTGGCACAGTGGATAAGGATGTGTGCTAGCATGCTGCGGGTTATGGGTTCAAGTCCTATATATTCGTTTAAGTTTTTTTATTTTATTTATTTTTGTTTTTTCTATCGCTTTTCTGCCTTATGGTAAAGCTGATATGTGCGAAGCACGCCTGTTTCATAAAAGAAAAAGAAGGAATGGGCACGCTTTGCATGCACCAGCTTCACCACATGGCTGAAAAGCTGATAGAAAAAAACAAAAATAAATAAAATTCAAAAATTCAAAACAATACATAGGATATGAACCTATGACCTGCAGCATACTAGCATACAGCCTTATCCATTGTACCACAAACGTATTTGAAAATTAATGCTATAATTTCATATATTCAACAATAAATAGACGAATCTTTGATGCTCTCATTCCAATTGAACTTCAAACATGATATAACATGTAAACCTGCTGGAAAAACTTCCTTCAACGAGACTCTTGTCATCGTAATAACGAATTGATTAGGTCGTTAGGCCAGTACATGTCATAACACGCTTCAGGGCTTGTAATATTATGTAAATTTAAAAAAAAATTAGGTCAAAATGGAAAAAGGATGCCAATCGTTTTCTCATCCTCACCCCTAACCCTTTTGTGAGGTCAATTTTAATACCCCATTCTCAAGCAAACTGGGTAAAAACCACGATAATATCTAAGTTTTGTGAGTAGCTGCAATAAAATCCTATTCTATGAAAATAATTTCTCATTACCTAAGCTAATTTTTATTATACGCTTTTATTCTACTCACTCAATTTATTGAAGTACACCGGTTGACCAACTTCAGCGCTGGCCTCACGTGTTGCGACACACGCACACGTACACTTATATACGTTTTTATTTTATTTTCGGACATTTTTGAGCACACCATATTCACATAGTATTTTAATGATTGTGTTTTAAGTCTATCGTCTTTGGCAAACCTCGTCTGACGTACGATGAATTTTTTTTATTAAATCTGCCACTTGTTGTGAGTCCTACTTCTCGTCCAAGGTACGAGTTTAATGAAATACTTGGAACTTAAAACGTTCGAGTTTTTAAACGAACAACGTATTTGTACAGAAAATCCGATAGGTTACAGAGCGAACAAGTCGAAATAATTTTGGATGTATTCTTACGTCAATTAGTACCTAAATTAACTTTCAAGGACTGATGCGCAGTTGAAAACACATCACAGCCCGCATTGTGTCCCATTGCATACGTGCATACACAAAGTCTGCATTTAGGTATCTACTAAGTATCTACCAACTGGTACCGAAATAACATACGGTTTCGAGTGAAATATTCCGTAACTATTACTGGTGTAATTATGCAGGAAAAAGTAAACGTGTACGAAAGCGGGCGAGATTCAGTGCTTCTCAAACCGGTATACCTGCGAGTACCAATAACACCTTTCACTGTGATGAAAAAAATAAACACTCATCAACGCCATTACATTTCATTGATAATTCGAAGGTTTATGCGTGAAAAAACGCTGTCTATATTTTGTACGATAGAAGTAAGACCAATGGCATCAGATAAGAAATGAACGTTGTAGGTATGATAACTATTTAGTGGTGTAGGTACCTACTTTACACTTGCGCGTAACTTATTATTGTTTCTACACGCGTGGTATCCATTCAGAATATTGTAATATATTGTGACGTGTTGTTGACTATAGTAACATTGAACATTACTGAAACATGGTATTCGAATGTACCATCCTCGAGACAAGCCACAGATAACAACTTTGGAGGAGCGCAATTATGAAACGCACGGTTCTGCCAGCCTGGGAACTCTACAGTTATGGCGGTTGTTTGTTGATTGGCATAATATACTCGGCGCATCGAGTGTACGATGCTGGAAATGGTGAGTAAAATTGAACAAATTTTCTTGAACGTGGTCGCAGGTGGTGAACAGAAATTAGGGGGTTTAGAACCTCGGCCAGCACACAGAAGCCATTTTGTTGCGGCGCGTTTCAACCAAAATAACAGTTTTACGTGGCTGCCAAATTGCTCACGTCGCTTCCAAGTCAGCTAAAAGTGTAAAATTGTAGCATATAAGAGTGCGTAAATATTTATGGGGAATTACTACCTCTGATCGAGGAAATTTCAAGGAGCCCCTTTTAAATTTACGTTTGCTCGAATGATTTCTTGTACACATAAAGCTCGCTTCTGCAGTAGTCGTGGTATCCTTAGTCCTTCACTGGCGTACTTAGAGGGGTTTGGTGACGGGCCACTGGCACACCTGTTGAGTGTCCAAAACAAGACGAATGTTCGTAATAATTCGACTTCCATCAATAATGATAAAAAATTTTTACAAAAAACAAAAAAAACCGTAAAAATAGTTTTTCTTTTTGTTTTTTGTTTTGTTTTTTTCAACTTTTGACACACCTATCAAAATGATCTAGGCATGCCTAGCACTTTGCACTTTTCACTTTAAACAATTGACTCCGAAAAAGTACGCCAGGATCAAATTCCAAAATAACTTAAATTAAAAATATCTTACTCCACCTCCTGGGCTGAACGCTACAAATAAAGTGGAAAATGTGATTTTAAATCAATTTTTTTTAAATGTTGAATAAAATCATCGTTTAATTAATTGTGTTATACTTTATGGTAGCTATGACAACTGATAAAAGGAGGTACAGCATGTGCACTGATAACCAGTTCGTGATGTTACCCTGAGAGAGATCTCTCCATTAGTTATGGTCCGGTAATTGTAACGTATCTGTAAAGTATGACAAGTAATTACAAACAAACAAACGTATATGTTTTAACATGCAGTACACAGTAATAACCAACCTTTTGGCACCGACTGTCGTCATGGAGACCAAGCCCCTAATACCTTAGACCGATATGATCCCCACACAGGCTGTTTATTATCTAATAAGTCAATATATAAATGTAGTTTAAATTTTTATTGTCAATCGTCTTAAAAGGAGGTAGTGGAAGGACCTAAATTTTTTTGGGGTGCAATGGCCCAACAGGTCTACCCATAGCTTCACCTTAGCCCCAAAAAACCAAATTTTAATTAAAACTGTGTATCTTTAGTCACTTAATACAAATTAGGTAATAAAAAAAAATTAAGATTAACTTTCCTAAATATTGATAAGAGCATTTCTTGAATTTACTTATTCAGTTATAATTGAACAAATTTTTCTTACCATTAATTTAATTATCAACTTAAATATTTCAATAAAAGAGTGATAATGGGTAGAGCTTCACCAAAAAAAAAAAAAAAAAATCATAATGCTAAACTTTTTTAAGCTCTATAAGACTTGTCACCATCTCATTCATTAAGTAGGTGTGGGAACTTAGTATTTGTATGAGATAATAGGGGCTTGCATTCCTTGACAACAGTTGCCACCAAAAGGCTGGCTAATATTTGTCTTTATGATGTTAAACAAATACCTAGCACAAAATACGTTCGAACGTAATTACTTGTAAGTATTTGCAAGTAATGTACAAGAACCAAACCATAACTAATCAAACAATTACGGTGATGTCACGATTTGGTACACAAACTGGTCCTTCATTTCTTATCTCAACAAAAAATGACAAACTACCCTTATACACGGATGTACATATTTAGTACGTATGTGCGTATGTGTGCGTGAAAATAAGCCCCTATATAAACCATCCAAATTGGCTCTAAAATCGACAGTGTTTGCCCAAGTTTTGGCTTATTCGTATGAATGTACATATGAAGTGGCAGAACACGCGAATAATCTGTTGATTACCATCTTGTGTGAATATTCTTTCACAACAAGGTATTCCAGATTGGGTTTCAATGTTTTTTTTTTTTTTTTTTGATTATAGAAATTTCCCAAGTTTTTGAAGGCCAACTTACTGGTGGATGGTCTTTTCTGGGACGAAGAAAAGACAATGCTGATAACGAATGGAGACTGTGGATGAATTTCATTCCATCCACCCTGAGTGCCTGGATACTTTTTCATTATATCGGTGCCAGAATCGTAACTACGTTTTATATTCCTGTACGTTCTCTTCTATGTACGAATTTCTTGCGACAGTTTGCACACAGAAACTTTAAATTCAAGATTTCCTTATTGTCAAAGTTGAAATTTTACTCGTACAGAAGTACAGAAAATAGGATAAAACGTCGGAGCAAAGGGCTCAAGGTTCTGTGAGTTTCTCTTTTGATTAATATCAGTAGGTAAAATTTTTTTTGGTTTTTATGAACCGTATATTATATGGATACCCATATATATGTTACAAATTTTTTCTGGAGAGGCTTTACCAGGTTTTAAGAAAGTTTAGCCCTCCTATGCCCTTTAGCTTCACCTCCGTACTGAAGGAAACAAAATGACTCGGACTGAGCGTGCAGTATTATTTATAAAACTAGGTTTTACAGTCAGTTTACTTGTAATAGTTGAAATGATTTCAAATTTGAATTCGTTGGTTCATGATGGCAGTGAAATTGAAAAATTAATATCTACTTAGATATGACAAAATTAATTTGTCAGAATTTGGCTATTACAGAGTTACGGACTTAAACTGTCAATATTATTATGTATAAAGTGTTAATTTCATTTTTTTTTTTTTTAAATTTTTTATAGGGTATATCAATTTGGTACGCGGTAGTAACTGCTCTGTGCGTAATTCAGAATTTTGGTTGGTTCATCTTCGTGTTGTTTCTTTTACAACCAGCCATATTTTGTCTGTTATTATTAGAAATTCGATCGCGTCTATTAATTTGGTCACTGAGTTTTGGCTGCTGTTACTTTTTAATTAATTATTCTGATGTGTGGGTGAGTAAAATTTTTCTATTTTTCTATTTTGATATCTGCATGAATGTACCTATTAACCATAACAAATGAAAAGTGATGTTATAACGATGAAATGGCCGCAAGTCCAATAAGGAAATTTGTTCAGTAAATTGTAACACAGCTACCTTTTCAGAAGTTAGCTTTTGCTGGAAGCACACCAATACAGATGCTGTTTACAGTTTTTCTGAAATTATAAGACGTTTCCTAACATATTTCAATCAGTAAGTACCTATGGTAGATGGGTACTAAGCGATACCATTTATATGCTAGGGGACTTAATTATTAAGTTCGGCTTTGCAACCAAGTACAGAGCAGCAGGTCAGTGTCAAATTTGCTTCTTACCTGTACCACCATGTATGATATCAGTTGAGTTGGAAAATGAAGAGTTGTATCCACTTAAAATCACAGCACAACATTCGCATTTCACCAAATCGAAGCAACATTGAAGAATAGATACATCATCATGAAAAACGTTAACATCTATAAAAGCAAATCGCTTCCAAAGTTAGACTAAACAGTGAACTGATTTTCACGCATACGACACAGTAAAAAGGACAAAGAACTAAAGAATTTAAGAAGAGACTATTTTGGTTTTGTTATTGTAGTGGATGGGTATATAAAGTGTTGGGAAGGATGTGTATAATATTATTGAATAGAAAGGTTGTCGTTAGTCATCTATACCTGGAATCTCAATTTTCGTATTTTTATCCGTTTCAAAACTATGAATCCTATTCACACAAACACACAGATGCAAACAGAAATGGTTGAAAATATGTACCTAACTATATTTTTTTCTTGGAACGTTCAAGTTACAATTTCGAAGAGTTTATAGAAAAACACATCAACAAAATAGTGGTGTCAGAAAAATTGAAAGTTGAATAGTGACGATACTTCTTTACGTAGGTATTGGAAATAATGTAGGTATCGATAGTTCGATACCAAGTAACACCGACTTAAAAAAATTTAATCCTGCATAAATGAAAACAAAAAATCAAAAAAAAAAAAGAAGAAGCAAACACAAAAAATGAATAATAATTTCGTGCTGATGTTATCCATAAGGCTGGAAGTATAGGTATCTACATAAAATATAAAATACAATATTTTTTTAACCCCTGATATTATAACTCTATTTTTCATTTTTTGAATAAAGGTTTTCATATTGGCGTCAAATTTCAATGCTACTAATGCAGCCTGTTTTATATTCTTTCGCTAAATTCAATTGGACTCATCTATAAAGTTGGATTTTTAGTTGAAACTTGGCGTCGATTTGAAAAGTTTTATTCAAATAATGGAAGATGGAATTCCAACATATTGGATCAAAAAAATATTATTAAGAATGTTATACCAAAAGACATAGATACAGCTAAAGAGATCTCAAACAAGCTGATCAAAAACATGTCAAAGATGAAAGGTTTCCAATCATGATATTTGTTATTGTACATGCGAAATCAACATCCCCAAAACATTCAATGATAAATTTTGTGAAATATGCTCAGCTTTAGATGCGCAGAATGTAAAACTCTAATAGTTCTGTTTTTATCTTTGATGTATTTTTGTACCACAGCATGTATAGGAAACTGGACATCTGTTAAGCATGTACGTATCTGGTTATACCCTATTGGTAGCTGCATTTACATGAAATTATTTTTTCCATTTGTGTTTTTTTTTTTTTTGTTTATTGTTCTTTGTTTTTTTCATTAACTGAATATATAGCAGACTAACAAACCAATGTTAAATTTTCGTACCCAAACTTGGATCTTAGAAATCGATTCAACTACCAGGATATGCTGCTATCGATGGAATCCAGACTGGATAAGAATTAAATAGAGAACCACATATTGCGAAGGTATCTAGTATCTCTCTCTATTCAAATTCACTGCCACCTTTTTGAAAAAAAATATACTAGTAGAAGAACAGTTATTAGAAACATTTGGAAATAATATAAAAGGCGATCCGTACAACCAGCACACTATTGGGATTCAAAAAGAAACTGTATTTTATGGGAACATATCTCTGCATAAGGTTTGTCAGTCTGCTATATCATACGATCAATGTTTTTTTTGTGTGTTAAATACAAGATTATATTTTTTTTTTTATAAGTCAGTTTTATTTTATTTTTTTCATAAGTTTTATTATTTTACACTTTTTAGTTTCAATTTTTTAAATATGAAAATATAGTAAAACCTGATTAAATGTATTCGCATAAGACCTTTTTCTTGCATATTACACTCTTTTCTTGCGAAAAAATTTCCTGAGTAAGATGTTTCTGGATATAAAATTTTTTCGCATAATACGTTTTTCAGGCAGGTCTGGACTGGTTTACTTTCAGAAATTTAGAACTTTTTGAGAAAAAAAATTTTTTTGACTTCTATCCTGGAAAATCATGTAGCCTCTTTAGAGAATTGGTGCCACATTATTCCAATTTCAGTATCAAGTTTTTATAAAGTAGGTACTGAAAATTACGCATTTTTAGCCATATTGAACAAGTCTTACTGTAACATAATTTTATGTCTCCTTCAATTTTTTCTTGTAAAATAAAAAAAAAAGAGTTTGTAATTTTTTCAATCAAATTTTTTAATTTTTTTGCTTCCTGTGTATTACGTTTTCCTGCATAATACGTTTTTTTCACTGTTGTCCCTTCAAAAACGTATTAACGAGGTTTACTATGATATGTTAAAAATAAAATTTTAAAAATATGCTTTTACAAGTGCTAAACGGATGAAGTGAATTCTAGCAAACTCTATTACATTTACACAGAAACACGTAACCTAAGCCACAATTTATTACGATTCTAGTGCTTTGGTAATGTTCTGGCAGCCAACACGGTAACTATTCTTGGGTCTATCCATATACTAACGAAAGACAAAATCTAAATTCTGTTCCCAAATGGAGTTAAATAAAAGCATATAAAAATACCGAGTGTCACACAGATTGGTTCAGATCCACCAAATTGTACCTGCCGTTTTCAATTTTGAATATCAGACAATAATGGATTCGTAATCAGCAACCAAAAAAACTTTCAAGCATAAATTTATTTTTGCCAAATTGGTGGAATTTTAAATTTTAGGTCTGAAATTTCGGATTCAGTGCAAGTCGGGTATTGATTCTATTTCAACGAAAATTTAACAGGATTACCTCAGACCTGTCTACTTTCAAATTTGACCTGAATCATCAGAATCAGTGCAGCCTTTGCTGAGTAATCAGTGTACATCCATTTAAAAAATATATATTCGAAAAATATAAAACTTCAATTTTTTTTTTTTTCAAGTCAGTTAACAATTGAAATAAACCTTAGCGTTTATGAAATGTTAATCAAAAGATTATAAATAAAATTGTAGAATCTGGTCTGTCAGTTTTTCGCTTCATCTTATGACTAAAGAACTGCTGGATCAATTTATTATAGCTGCGTTTGATATGACAAAAAATTTCTACAGCTACACCAAAAAGTAGGTATTAGTAACTTACCTTGTTCTCTAAAACTTCAATTCTCAGTTCCACTTCATGAGAAAGGAAAGAACTCTGAAAGTTGTTGGCTCAAACTCGAATAAAACAATCAAATGAATTTGTCTGATAAAAAGGGCATTTGATGTGATACATTAAGTATAAACGCGATCATTATATTATTTGGAAAAAAATACTTTTTCCTTCGCTTTTCTACTTGGGTCTGATTATTCTTCACATTCTAAGAGTAAAAGTTTTTTTTTTTTTTTTTTTTCAGTTCTACTTTAGCTCGTGGAACAGCCTCTCCAAAATTTCGGTGCCCCCCTATTCCAGATGAAACTTTCAGTTAAAAGAACAAAGTCGAAATGCATTGATGAAAATTCAAATTGCACAGCTAAAAGATCGTATTACAATTACTGATATCAATCTAACCGAGTTTAACGAGGGGGGGGGGTTCAGATATAAGTTCTAATTCGGACCTGATTTCTTTTTCTCAATAATCAGCGTGTATGAATTTTCCCTCCTCCGTCAAAACTGTTCCATAAAATTGGTTTGGTCGAACTTTGACTTTTTTTTTTTGGCAATGGTCACCATTGGGATGGGGTCAAACCCTCTTTGTCACTGGTCTCACGTAATTTAGGCTTCTTCTCACTTCAGTAGATTTCAATTTTCAAGTCACTGTTACAAAGTATCGACATTATATCGATATGATCCCAAAATTAATGCGTTACAAATTATTACGATCATATGGTTTCTGAATATAAGAAATTTTTGTTTACTCTGATTTCAGTCTTCGATAGAAACGTACGATCAACTGGGATTAGTTGCGGCTACCATCATGTGGATCTATTTACGCTGCATCAGCTTCAGTATGTACATTATTGAAAATAACAACTTCACACTGTCAACTACGATTGCCTTTTTTGGCTACGTTTTCTACCTACCGTGTTTTTTTCTGGGACCCATTTTATTGTTTGACAATTTTTTCGAAACGGTAAGGGTATGCTTTTCAATTATTGAAAAACTCCAAATCTCGTCGATATCATTATACCGGTGACATACAGGGTGAGTCAATAATTTTGGACGAACCGTAGAAAAATTACTTTTGATGCGTCAAAAATTGACTCAACAAACTCTCTTCATGATGATGAAACAGCCAGTCAATATTCGACGCACCAGGAAAATCTAATGGGCATGAAATTTGGCACCAATATGGTGAGTGCGCAAGTCCTCTTTCAGTGCCTACCATCTTACAAAAACGTTGATATCCACGTCTGAAATCACTTCCCCAGAATAGTAATACTCTCGAACAATTTTTAAAAACACCTTTTGGTTTGTAAATTTTAATTTCGTAGACTATTATTTCGTTTTGTTCGTTCTCTGAGAATAGATCTCTTTTTATTTTGATCCATAGCCTGTTCTATGTTCCTCTGGAGTACACTAAATTTTTCAAGAGCTCATAACGTGTGATGTAGTTCTACGGTTCCTCCTGCATTACCACTACGACAATAGTCACGAGATTTGAGGTATGTCTTTGAAATGGTATGGGCTCTAATTAAAAACATTTTTGTTTCAATCCAATAACCGCTGTAAGTTATGAACAATATTTAGCTGAAAGTCGATTCAAGGATGAGAAATTTTTGCCAGACTATTTTTTTTTTCATTGATCTGCTGCATCAGATATTTTGTATTAGTAAATCTCAAAGAAATGAAACTTTTTTAATGGAAAATTTTCACTTTTCCCTTCTATTATATGGAATAGGCTTGCTAATAAGTTGAAAAACACCTACTAAAAACAAACTATATGAATGGAAGTTGCACTCGGGATTCAATATTTTTCTGCTTCAGATAAAAAAAAAATACTTTTATGATAGCAAAAACTAATTCTTGTTTATTTCTGCTATAATCTGATGTCATCCCAAATGTTAGTATAAATTTTATTAAAAGATTATCTTTGTAACTGAATGATTTCAAACAAAATTTTCCCAGCTAAATAATTCAAATTTTAGGGTGTGAAAGTCTAGGTGAAAAGCCACGCACAGTAGTAAGAATGGTCGAATGAAGAGGTTAAAAGAGTTAAAGTGGGTATGGACATAAGTTGTATTTGATGACCAGAGCAATCCAGTTGAATGGGGATCGAGTGCACACAAATTTACTTTACACACATTGTTGAATTGAAGAAAATACATTAGAATATACAAAGAGTGTATGAGATAAATTTTAATACAATAAAGAATCCGAAATACACTGCTTAAATTCAAAAAGAATATGATTATAGCACATGAAATTACACATAAAGAACCAAGGTGCCGACATACTTGAGAGACAAGAACCATGAACTAGGACCAGGATTAAATCAAAATATCAAAAAGAATAAATTAAGAGAAAAATCTTAGAAATGAAATATGAAAAAGGAGCCATTGTAAGAGACATGGTGTCCAAAACATAAGCGCCAAAAGATGAATTCAAAACAGACGAGCTTTTAAGGTAATAGGAAAGAGATAATTGTCCGAGTTTGTAGTAGCCAGCAGTAAGTAACTCCTTTATTCATGTGAGCGCAAAACAAAAAAAGAAGGAATGTAAAAAAGAGTCAAAATATGTCCCACATGCTACAAAATTGTAGCTGAAACTAGTTGGAAAATCAATAAAAGTAGTAGCACAGGCAAGCTACACTGGAACAGGCAGTTTGCAAAAAAAAAAGTCATGTGAAAGTCTCTTAATCTTTGTGCAGCAAATTTGCATGAAAAGTTCTTTTCTATTATTATCCTCTACCAAAAAAATCATATTTTCAAAAAAAAACAAAAAAACTATTTAAATCTCAAATTTTTAATGGAACATAATCTAATAGAAAAGAAATTTTTCAAAACCAGGTGTCACAAACATGTCTCAAAATTCTAGGGCAGCAATCAGCAAAGGATTTTCAAAATTTTTTCTTATTTTAATATTCTGTTGTAATCTACTTTGTTAAAAAGGAAAGCTTTTGAATGTTATGAGAAGCCCGGAATAAAATAATTCTAAAGGAAGAGCAATTTTCTCAAGTCATGAAAATCTCAATATTTTAGGGTAGCGAGTTCTGTTGTAAAAGAGTTTTCTTTTTTTTTAAAACCATTCTAAAACACTGATGCACCATTGAAACATGAATTTCAATAATAATTTCTTCCTTTGAGAAAATGTCGATAAATAACAATATTGTAACGGCCAAAAGAGGTGGTAATGTACCTAATTAGAACCACTTTCAGTGTTACACCATACACGAGATATTAAACACTGGATAAGCATTAATACCTCTATAATAATTCAAATATTCAATTTATCATCCACAAACTATTGTGGACCTTAATGTATTTGAGGGACTTAATAATATTTAAAAACACAAGTTAGAATTAACACATTTAATAAAATAATAAATTGTACAACAATAGTACCTCAATTACTACATTAATAAGTATACACATGGGTTAAAACCCTTTAGACAAGACTGTCTGTTCACTAGTTACTCTACAAGAGAGGTTCTAGGTACTGAGAAGTTACTGTCTAGGAACTTTGTCTTATTCCTTCAAATTGAGGGTTTATATACTCGTTTGGGGTATGTAAGTGTACGTATTGGATAGGTTAAGTGAGGTAGGGTATTGTTATTATAGGGTTGTGCTGACTCGTGATATACTCGAGGGACAGGCACAATTAGGTCATGAGTATACAGACATTATATCTATATTCATAAAATCAAATAAGGGTAAATTAGTGGTTGTTTATAAAGAGTTATAGGATGATTTACTGTTGATGAATACCTATGTTTTGGTATTTGAAAAACGTGTAGACGAATATGTTCGTCATTTCTAAAAATAGATGAAAATATACGTTACAAATATGAACTTTTAGCTGATTTTGACAGATAAAGCCTTCCTATAATATCGCAGGTGTTGCAAATGTAATACCTGAAAATATTTTACAACACTGGAAATTTCTAGACTAGGCTGGTACTGATATTGCTGTGGTAAAGTAAATTTTTATTTTAAGGATGAAAACCTTTTTTTTTTCAACACCCGTAAAAAATGTATGTTTCCGCCACTGTGCCCGGGAATTTTAAGATTTTCATGAAATTTGAATACCTTCTTTTCACCTAAAGCTTGCTGCGCTAAAATCCGAAAATTATTATAAAAAAAATTTGATATCTCCAGTTTTATTTTTCTGGATTTCTATATCGGCCCATTGGACGCCGGCGGTGGAGCGATGCTCGATTGCCAGACCGGCCAGTCTGCCCTCGAGGCATATCGGTTTAGGCTATAATCGACAGAGTTATTGTGTAAAGGCCTTTGACTACATAGTACTATACCAGTAAAGAACGACGATTTCTAGTTAGACATACCGACGCTACATAGGCAATTATTGAATACATTTTGACGTACTTTGCACCACATTTTTGTATACGCCGCATCCTTGTCAATACAAGGAACATCTTTATCAAATGTATTCTAAATTCGTGAACTTAAGCAAAACGTCGAAAATACGCGAAAGTTACTCTAGGGTTGCCCACTTTTACGCCGGCATGTCTCAACATTAAAAAGAAGATCGGTCTTATGGAGCTTTACCGGTCCAGTATACTATAATATAGTCAAAGGCAGAGGCCAATGGATGACACTTCGAACGACTACCTGTAGTTGGATTTTGGCCAACGTTAGTTCCGGGTTATAAGAGTACTTTTTTTTTTTGGTATTTTTATCACTAAAAATGGTTTTCTTTTAGTTGTACCAACGACTTTCCATTGCAAATATCAGTAACTTGTGCATTAGATACACACTACTTAAAGGCTACGGTGCTTCAAAAACTGACTCACTTACGAAAAAACCAGGGTGAGTCAATTTTGACGCACCAAAGGTAATGTTCGTGCGGCGCGTCGAAAACTAACTCACCCTGTATATATTATGCCTTTTGATACCATATTAATTGTCTTACAATAATTTGTCCCATTTCAGATGTTCCGCAAGACAAGAAAACCGACCATCTCCATCACTGCTGAATTGTATTTGATCGTACAAAATGGACGCTACTTCTTCTGGATGTTGTTAGTCGAATTTATGCTACATTATTTGTACGTTAATTCGCTGACACAAATTGTCATGGTACATCAATTTTTTTTTTTTTTTTTTCTAGTAGAGCCTACATCACCTAATTAGCCAGCCTACTTTACCGTTTTAATATTTAGGTACCTATCTATTGCTTTTAGAAATTATTTACAGACTCCATAATGTACTTGACAGATATTTCACCAAATCGATTACGAACATATTTGGCTGTTATTCGGTATCGGTTTCCATGTGGGTCTATTTTTCTCCATGAAATATACGATTGTTTATGGATTAACGTTGACGTGGACGCGAGCCGAAGGATATGAAACACCGAACACACCGAAGTGTTTGGCCGGCATGTTCTTGTATTCGGATGTTTGGCGATTTTTTGACCACGGATTGTATCTGTTCATAAGAAAGTAAGTGAATGTCACGCAGACGTGGGCAATTTAAAAATTAGCGTCGATCCGGCATTGCGTGATGGCTAAGTCCATACGGAGCTTAATTTTCAAAACCGGAGGTTCGGTACTCTTTTTTTTTTCTTATTTTTATTTTTTAAATATTTTCTTCTTTAAATTCTCGTTCAAACCCTTAATGTTTGCTTTATTCAAGTATAAATTTAAATTTCAATAATTAGAGACCACGAATTTACACGTTTCTTCAAATTAAAACCAAAAAAAATAAAAATTCAATTTTATTTGTTTTTAAATGGGTCAAAATTGAAAAATAGTTCTTTGTGTTTGAGAAATTATTATTCTTTGTGAATTTTTTCCAGGATACGATTTCGTATTTCTTCAAAATCGTACCAAACAAATTACACCTATCTCAATATTTAATGTATATTACTATACTTTATTAGGCTACTTAAAAACGTGCCTAAAAAGAATGGGAAATACCTATTATAAGAAGTTTTTGCTTCCTTACTAGAGAAAAAAAAAAGAATAAAAAAGCTCTAGAAAGAGAAGCATAATTTCTTAAGGTTGACATCGATTTTGATGACCTTTTTTTTTAATGATAGGGGATGATCCTATATGTGGTGGTCTCTTTAAATTTTTTTTAGAATTAATGAGATAGTTTTTAAGTTATCTTTAAATAAAAAACTTAGTTTTAATGCAATATAGCCGCTAAAATCATTGAAGAAAGTTTTCTATGAATATTAAAAAAAAGATAGAGAATAAAAATGCTCTAAAAATATAAGAATACTTTCTTAAATTTCTCCTGTAAAATTTAATGGCATTAAAATAAAACAAAAAAGCATTATGAAAAATAAATAATTTTTTTCAAAAAATAGGATAGACTTCAAAAAAAAAAAACAAAACAATAAAAAATGCACTAAAAAGAGAAAAATAATTATTTTCTTTTACCATGTAGGCTTTATACGTCAGTTCCTTCCAATTTTAGAACAAAACTTTTTAATTAGCGCTGATTTCAATAATTCCAGTACCGACAGACATAAATCTTGTCGGAAAAATTTTAAAAGAATTAATTTTCTTTTTTTAGTTCATTTTTTATTGTTTTGTTTTAAAGTTGGTTCTATTTTTTGAAAAAATTATTTATTTTTCATAATGCTTTTTATTTCAATTTAATTCCATTAGATTTTATTGGAGAAATTTAAGAAAAGTATTTTTATAGCATTTTTATTCTCTCTTTTTTTTTATAATGAAAGAAATTTTTTTTCAATGCTTTTTCTAGCATTAGCAGCTATTTTACATTAAAACTAATAGTTTTTTATTTAAAGATAAATTAAAAATTATCTCACGGATTCTAAAAAAAATTTAAAGAGACCACCAAATATGGGATCATCCTCTATCATTGAAAAAAAAAAAGGTCATCAAAATCGGTGCCCAGCTTAAGAAGTTATGCTGGAAGAAACATTAAAAAGGCAAACAAACATGTATACGGATCGAGTTGATAATGTCCTCCTTCTTTTGAAGTCGGTCAAAAAATAAAACAAAGTTCTAAGGTCGTTCAGTCGGTTAATGGTTTCAAAGTGGACCTTTTGCGGAACAGTTTTTTTGACTTATAAGATTTATTTGGAGGTACTTTTAGTTGAATAGGCTAAACTAAAAGTTTTCGGATCTACGAGGTGAACCAACCCCCGGACATCGCAGTATGTGTCGCTTGTTTCGCAAATATTTCGAAAATGGTTGGTTGTAGACCAAAAGTAGTTTCATACTAAAGTAAAGAAAATAAAATTTTCTACAAAAACTGTACCATTCATTTTTTCGCATCTTTCATGGATTTCGAAAAATTTTCCTGTCAACATCGTACTTTGATTTATGTTTTGTTCTTTTAATGACAGATTCGAAAAACAGATCGGTATCTGAAGGTGAACTTGAAATCAACGAAAAGAAGTTTTGACCGACATATTTCTAAAAAACTGCGGGAGGTGAGAGAAAATGAAAGGGAATAGTCGTATAGAAAATTATATCAGATTTTATTTCTGTTAATAACTATTTTTAGTCTACGCAACCAATAGTTTACGAGATGGTTATTCGTAAAAAACCGAAATAAAAGACACATTTTGCGATACTCTGGAGTTCTGAACCTAGCTCTCGTACTACGTTTGAATACTTTCAGTGTATTCATCTTCAAAAAACTCCAGGATCCAGATATATCCCCCAAGTCAAAAAATTTGACCCTTTTCAAACATTAATTGACTGGACTAGAGCCACCCTATGATACAAATTTTATATGTTTTTATGCTCGGATGGTGCGAATTTTTTTTATTCGTTCTTCGACTTACGGATTTAAATACACTTAACCCTCACCAAAAATCATTCCCTAAAGTTGGAAACGTAAATGTAACTTAGTAGTGTTTCAGAGCCACCGGTCTCAAAATTCAAGATTTTTTGAATAGAATTTGGTACTATTCCAGCGAACAGAACTACCCAAAAACTAAAATCTATTTCTAATCCATTCTCAAAATCGAATAAAAACAAATTAGAATTTTGACGATTATAATATTAGTATCACGAGAAAAATTCAATGGTGAATTATTCTCTTAAAAAAATTGACTATCTAAAGAAAGAATTCGGTAACATTTTGATAAAAAACTTCCGTAAGTTCCATAGTGTTTTTTTAAGTTTACGATGCTTATACATTCTCAGTTTTGAAAGAACTATTAGCTTTCTGCATATTGGACTAAAGAATTGAAAATTAAAGTTTGACTGACTTAGAATTTTTTCTTTTTAGAACATAATAGTCCTTACGTTTGTAAACTGAAGTTTGTAATTTTGTTTTTGAAAATGGATCGCATACATGTGGAATAAATACTACTGCTTTCAAGCATTCCACAAAATGTTGTTTCATACTTCAAATGAATAAAAAAATGTTAACGTACTGATTAGGTATTGTTTTTTGAAGTGATAAATATATGTTTGAAATTATGAACTTCTTTCTATCATCTTACATTTCTAAGGGATAAGCGTGGACGATCTAAGTTTCCAGTTGTTAAAATTTTAACTACATTTTTGGGCTCAATTTGAGTGAAATATAAAAAGAAAAAAAAAAATTTTTAAATATGCCTACTTTAAAAATAACTTTAAAAATATCATAAATGTTGTCGATGTTCAAGTAACAGGGGGTAGGGGTGATCCTCGGAAACGGACAGAGTTCTGATACAAAAAGCAATAAAAAATTACAAAAAAGAGAAAAATAATCCTTTTAAAATTTCTCCAGCAAAATGTAGGTCTAAGGATTGGAATTATTGAAGTCGACATTTTTTCTTTTTCTAACCATGTAGGCTTTATACGTTAATTCCAATAAATTTTAGAACAAATCTTTTTAATGAGCGCCAATTTCAAAAATTCCACTCCCTAAACCTACATCTTGCTGGAGAAATTTTAAAAAGATAATTTTTCTCTTTTCAGCGCATTTTTATTCGTTTTTTGAAGTTGGTTCTATTAAAAAAAAAAAAATTTATTAACTTACTATAATGCTTTTTCGGTTTATTTTAATTCCAGTAAATTTTACTGGAGAAATTTTAAAAGAATAGTTTTTCTCTTTTCAGAGAATTTTTATTCGTTTTTTGTTTTCTGAAGGTGGTTAGATTTTTTGATGAAGAAATAATGCTTTTTTATTTAAAAATAACTCATAAACTATCTCATCGTTTCTAAAGAAAATTTAATGATGAAGTCAGTTAAAAATACGTTATATCCCTAAAAAATTGGCATTAACAAGACATCGATCTTATTAAATTAATATGGTATTTCACGTATAGAAGTGTACTGTTTGTTGAATTAATTTATGTGTATATTTATTACAGGTACATTTATCTGCCATGTTCAAAATTCACACCATCCAAGACCTTATGGACAGAAATGGGCGTCCAGTTTATTTGTTTTACATTCGTGTACGTGTGGCATGGCTTACAAACTACCATACTGATATGGTCTCTGTTAAATTATTGTGGAATTATGCTCGAGATTATCTGTCGACGTATTTCAAAAACCGAAAATTATCGTCGTTTTCAGGTAGAAATTATAGTACCTACCTATCAATCCGAATCGAAAGAAAAAAATATTCTTCCGTTCTTCAGCCCAAAGTGCCTTATTTTATAAACATTTTTACAGACTGCGTCAGAAAAAGGTATTATATTTGACCCGTTTTCTGGCAATATAATGAAATTTTGTGCCACTTTGCAGCATTCAATATTCATCTTAAAAATACGAATGATGGTTCAAAAAATTGGTATTTTTACGTTGAGTAACACTGGCCAAAGAAATCCGAAAAATTCCCTATAGATGACCCAAAAATTAGATTCAAAAATTGGGAATTTGTTTCATCAAAAAAGTAAGACGACCAATCAGAAATACCAATTACAAATAAAACGGAATAACGCATTCTGATTGAATCATTTAAACGTGTCTAGAATACGGTATTTCTTGTGGTTATATAAATATTTCAGATAACACCATTCTCTTAGTATTATATAAGCCTTCCTAAATTATGCACATATAAATATTCCATCAGAGAAATTTAAAGTTTAGACATTTTACTGTTTGATATATCACCAAGTATGTTTTTTTAGGCGCTGAGTTCAAATTTGGTGTTCATTTCTCCATTTGACCCATTCTACAGCCCCCAATGGGCCCCAAAAGAGGATTAATGTTTAGTTTTCCTATTTTAATGTATGATACATCACTAAATATGTTCCTTGAGGTATTGAGTCTGAATTTGGTGTTCATTTTTGCATTCAACCTATACTTCAACTGTCAGTGGCGCTCAATTTAGAGTTCCACATTTTATTGTGTGATACATCATAGCATACATTTTTTGATATGCCTTTTTTTCAAATCATTATTACTATTACTATTAATATAGTCCAATATAGTAGATCTAACAGTATTTAAAATCGATTTTAAACTTTGAATTTGTTTTCCTTGCATCTGATTGGAATTTGGTTGTTGACCAATAAATAAATTTGAATTGCCGTAATTGAGAAAAAAACAATAGGCTGAAAATCAAATTCAGTTTTGTCCAAATATTACAATATCAACAATTATCTGTCACTTATAGAGTAAATTCTTCTTATTGTGAAAAACTGCTAGAGACTTTCATTTTGCACTTCATATAAAATTATTCAAATAATTAAATTATTTAAAAAAATGAAACCGGCTGCATTTAGGGACATAAAACATAAAAGAACTAAAATGTTGAAAACAACTTTTCCAGGTTTTATGATAGTAATTTTTTTACAAAATGGAATTGCAGCTAACACAGTCATTTACAGAAATATCTTTTGATATTAATTTGAAAATCAGTACTGTTTGGTTCTCACTAATTAAATTGTGCAATAAATGATATTTAAATGAATGTTGATTTCATAAGTACCTTTCATGAAGCCCAATATAAAATTGATTGAAATCAAATGGAAAGTGGAGTGTTTCTGACAGCACATCTAAGGAATTTAAACATTCATAACAAATAAAATCCCCTAATGTTTCGAATAGATGTAATAATGCTATGTATTTCAAGGTTGTCAAATCCATGTTAAATCTACAAAAAATTGTGTCAGGGAAATAGTTAATATGAAGGGATCTACATTGCTTCATTCAAAAATCTTGCATTATATATTTATAACGTGTGACTTGGAAGGCATTTCTGCCAGCGACTGCGTTAGTTGTAATTCCACTTTGTAAAAAAATTACTATTATAAAACCTGGAAAATTTGTTTTCAGCATTTTAGTTCTATCATGTTTTATGTCTCTACACCAGTTGGTTTCATTTTTTTTCAAAAATTTAATTATTCACAAATAATTACACCATGAAGAAGTATTTTTTAGATTTTCCACTCTTGTGTTTTCTTCCCCTACCTGAAATAATCAACCCTAATTTTGATTATAGAAAATGATTGGACCACGAAACGAGCGTCGACTCGTTGGACTTGTTTGGGCTCCATTTTTCGTTTTATCAACAGTATCAAATTTTTATTTTTTGGCAGGAGCTAGCGTCAGCGAAACGTTATTCGGTTACTTCTTTTTCCGCAGTAAGTCGTTGAAAAATATTTAAAACAAACAATATTTGAAAAAAAAAAAAAAAAAAAAAAAATTAATAATAAGTTAATAAATATTTCATCGTACATTTTCAGTTGCAACATGGGACTTGACATGCTTTTGGCTTTTTATGTATGCCTACGGTCAGGTATTAATGGAAATAAAATCTACGAGAAAAACGAAATCAGCCTAATGTCGAAATTTCGGAATTAGTTTTCACGTATCGACAATCGGTGTTTCAAGTTTGAAAACAAAATTACTTTATAATGTTTTTGTTAAATATTTACATACAATTGAAATAGAAATAAATTCTCAGCGAGCCATATTTTTAAGATTTTTGTTGTTTTTTTTTCTTTCATTGTGAGTAAAAGGCATTTTTTGAGAAGCAATAATACTATTGGTTCTTGCTTTAAACCATTTGAAGGCTTCTTCGAATGCGTTAGGCTTGGTACAAAGTGACGGTGAAATCATGCGATAACATTTAATAATCCTGTCTTTTCAACGGAAAAATGCCATCGTTCGAAATTAGTTATTATTAAATCGTATCACCAATTTTCGTAACTGAACTATACCTTCTAGGTGGATTACAGATACGGCACAGAAACCGGATGTGGGTACAGCAGATACGATACATCGTCAGATGAAAAATAATTTTTCGGACAAAAAAACAAAATATTGCGTATATAAGTTAATAAACATCGCTTCCATGAAACATGCGATGTTAAAACAAAAAAAAACCTCAGTTATACTACTGTAAAACATCTAACAGCGTCGAATTGAATGTAAGTAGTTATATATGTACGTTACTTCCGTGACTGTGGCCGTAAATTATTGAAATTAATCACCTCTGTATTAGTCGTAAATTATTGCGTGTTTTTTTCATAATCTTTGATATTCTTTGTCACGTTATATAGAATTTGAAGTTACGGTTTTTGTACCAGAAAACTTGTTTTTTCGTCCTATAGGTTTTCGAAGAAAATATACGTATTAAAATTCATCTGGTATTAAGACACAGGATCGAGGGTAAATATGTTTTTCGTTTCATGACTCCAGGAAATTTTTGGCACTATATTAGATAAAATTCATAAATAAGTGTACACACACACACACACACACACACATATATATATATATATATATATATGCTACCCCCATTTAAACCTAGACTATAAAAACCCATAATGTCTTTGGTCCGGATTGGCCGAGTGCCAATAGTTGAATTTTTGGGCACTAAATGGTTGTAAAGTGCGTAATGTTTTAAGTAATTTAGTCACGAGATTTGGTACAGACCTCTAATATATAGATAATATTATATTCTAACATTCTGCAAAATTTGATTTCAGTCAGTTTGGCTGTTCAGACGTAGAAATGATTTCGAAAAAACTTCAAATAATACCAAGAAGAGTAAATAATTCTAGTCGAAAAAAAAAAAAAACAAAAACAAAAACAAAAAACTACGGGGAAATCGGGTTTGGTGTTATTTTATTTGCTGAGCAATCATTTAATAACTTATGCGTAGGTACTTATGTGTTTTATAACATCACAATACAAGTCATTATGAATTTCATTGACGCTTAATTTTAGTCAGCGTTCTGTCAAATAATTTTGATAATTTAATTTTTTTTATTTTAAGTAATTTAGGCTAGATATTTAATTCTAGTTTATTTAGTATTTTTTTTCGACGAAAAAAACTTGGTAGGCTCATCTCCTGCGCAATTGGCTAATGAAATGAATAAATAAAATCATACCTAATTAATAGGAAACCAAGTATTTCTGTCAAGTTTAATCGGATCATCACAAGTTCAGCTTCTTTTAAAATTGGGGTAAATGTAAAGAATATGGGATGTATAATTTTAAAATTGCAAATGAATTTTAAAAGTCAATCTAAATTAAAATTTTTAGAGGAATCAAAATCAACGGTGTCTGATGTTATTGATTGGCACATTAAAAAGCCTATAGAACTAATCTTTGATTTTACATGAATATTTTGTCACGTGACTCAAAATAATGACTCCACAGAATAAGATTCAAAAATGGGGCTTATCTTCCTTTCCTAATATGGGATACCTGAAAATTTATGCAAAACATCAAAATTAGAGTTATAAAAATTAATTATTATTTCTTACAAACGTTATATATATCACCTATAACATTCTGATTCCATTATTTGATGTTTCAAACATAAATTATTGATACCTACCCCATATTAGGTTAATCCTCTCGATTTGGATGCAATGAAAATAAAAAATTTCTTAAATTGTGAATGAATTAACTTACAGAGCTGACAATACTCAGAAATAAAAGAAACAAATCTAGATTTTTATTGATATTGATTATATTCCAAAATATCAGTTTGTATTTTGTTCAAGTTATGAATAATTACAAAAACTATAAGATATTGGGATAAAAATCAAAAAGTGAGGAGAAATCATTTTGGTTGTGTGGAATATCTTACATCATGGAAAAGATTCCACTTCAGAAGATGCTCAACAGCTTATCGTGTTTACCACCTTTGTATAAACATATGGGAGAGCTAACCAAAGTAAACATTGGCTGAAGTTCAGTGTTTACTAAGGGTTTTTATACTTGGTTCTTGGCACATACACAAGTACATGTATGCATGTATGTCTGTGTGCTAATATTTTCGATGTAATTTATGGTTGCTATGGCAATTTGTAAATTATAGCACATGCACTGATAACTAGCCTGTGACATTATTGCGAGAGTAAACTCTCAATTAGTCACAGTCTGGTGATTGTTATGTACTTGCATGATTTTGCAAGTAATTACAAACAGACGTATTTCTGGTTAATGTGCAGTGTACAATATTGCCAGCCTTTCAGTGGCCACTGTCATGGAGGGGCTGAGCCTCTAAATCCTCATCTTTTTTATTACATTTATAGTAAATAATAACCATAGACTCGACTTTATCCTTTGGAGAATAATTATTTGACGATTCGGACATGTTTTTGTGATTGTTAAAATAGCTGGTTGTCCAATAATTAGAATTTGAGTTAAAATTGCAATTACAATTTGAATTATAGTTTCGAGAGTTTTGAAAATTCCTATTATTTTGCATGGGTTGGCAAGAAGACTTGAGTTAATTAAACCCTGGGAAAGTTCTATTTGAATATTCAATACGATTAAATTTTTTGAGGATCGTTTTAGTTAATTGGAGTGTCTTTTTTTTTTACATTCAATTTGGAAAAATTCAATGAAAACTGTATCTAATTTTTCTAGGAGGGACATCATTAATTGATCTATTTTGTCAGCTTTAGAAAGGGAGTAATTTGCATCCAATTCTTCAACCACATTAGAAAAATATTCTAAAAATTGAGATTGGACACTTCCTTCAGTAAAACAATAAAAATAAAGAAACCAGACTTTTAAAACCCAATTAAATTCGATAATTATTCAACAAATAAATTAATTAATTAATGCAAATAGCAGAACATATACATATGGATAAAAATTATTATGGGGAAAACCGGGGAAAAATGGAAATATTCTCAATCCGCATATCTGAAAACCCTAAATTCTAAAAATAAAAAAATTTCAAAAAAAAAAAATATTTAGAGAGGAGATAATTTCATATATCAGAAAAATTTTATAAAATCCAATTGAAAATTAAAATAATTTGAGGAGAAAAAAATATCTCGAATTATAAAAATAAAAATAAAATCAAAATCCTGAATAAAATCAGGTAAATTGTGTGAAATAAATTTTGAAAAATAATTTAAATAATTTAAATTGAATTAAAATCTTCATTTTATGAAGCAAAATCATACGAAAATTATTTAACAATGTTCAGTAGACAAAGTTATGCAAAAATCAAAAAATTGTAAGTTCAGGCAAAATGATGGTTTAAGTTTGAAAACCACACCTACAAAATATGTGAATGAATAATAATAGAGATGTGAGAATTTGTTGCATGGAACAATAGAACTAGTATACAAAAATGAACAAAAGACAAGCTGTGCTTGTGTCACAAGATGTACACTCCTGGACAAAAGTGGTTGTAAGAAGTTGCAATCAACTTGCTGAAAATTGTCCGATTTCAAAAATTTTAATGGCTAAAATTATAAGATTTTGATTCAATGAAAAATAAAATCTACAAAAATACAAAAAAATATGATTAAATGTTTAAATACCTTATGTTAGCAAAACTAACTTTTTCAGCCAAAGACAATTTGTTGAGTGTGATGACTGGTTTTTCAGCTTTTGACAGTCAACATGATGTTGACTGAGACTTTCTCATAGTGATTGGACTGCTTATGATGACTTTACTTGAATTTATAACAAACAAATAGATGTGAATTACAGCCCTTTAATTGTATGAGGACAGACTTTGGTGAGTTTTTCAGCAATTTGAACAAAGTTTGAGTTGTAGAGATGAACCAAATGAGGATTGAAGACGATTTGAGTAACCAAAAATCAATTTGACGTTGAAAGTTTGAAGCTTTTTTGTAGATTTTAGATCAATTTGTGACAGTTTAAGATGATATTTGACCAATTCACAACTTTTTGCACAATCGGGGTAGCAACTAATGACTTAACAGACTTTCAGGCAACACAAGTAGGGTTCCTGACAAGTTCAGCAATTGACAATAGCCTTGAAAATTTGAAAACTTAGCTAGACCTTATATACAAGCAGGACAAAAGTCTTTTCAGGAAACAACAAAATTCTTACGTTTTCACCATACGTCATTAACTTTTTGACCAAGTTAGGGTGTGGCTCAAAAGTTTAAACAGAAAAACTAGTTGGAACCAAGTTATCAAACTTCAAAAATTATGAAATTACATGAAAATTACAGTTCAATTACTTGAAAGGTTCACAAAAACTTTTAGTTACTAATGATTTTAATTAAAACTTTTTTAATTTGTTTCAGGTTTGAAGATTGTTACCAAGTGAAGTACCATATAGAGGTTATGGATAGGTGCAGCTGAGTAATTGTGTAATTGAAATAAAGATGTACACGAAGTAACATCTCAGAAGTGCGTGTAATTGCAGCAAAGATATAAATCATGTACATAGTATGTAGTATACGAGATAAACGAGTATAGATGGAGATGAACAACAAGGTAACAGTGTAGCTGCAAATAAAAGTGTAAAAGTATTCAGAGAAAGATAGTTGAGTGTTTACAGGAGTGTGAGAAAAGAAGGATTAGTGGTCCCAACAAAAATCAATAACTGTCGGTACAAATATCAATAACTATTGGTACAAATATCAATATTTTTCTACCATTTTTTAAAGTTTTTTGAAATTTACTATTATTGTTGGAACTATTCATATGTTGGTCGAGTACTAGTTGGCTACACTGATTGTTCCTTTCTGATCAGTCACTATGTTCGTCTATAATTTGTTTTGCCTCACTCTGTGTTTTAACTCTGTTGAGTAATAACTAATGAATTGTTTCTTTTTAATAAACCTTTTCTCTTGGTGCGGTACATTGTGTTTTACTTATTTAATAGTGTAATATATAATATATTGTTTCCATTCACCTACTTGCTACATCGGACAACTAGCCCCCTTGTCCAATATGGTGGAGGCGCCGGGTATCCAGAATACAGCTGGAATTACCTGTTCCAAAGGATAAAGATCCCGAAGAAAAAGAAGAATGGTCAGATGCAAATACTATTCGTCAGTGAGTATGGTGAAAAGGGTAATCAGCAATAAACCGTAAGTCAAAACAATTTATTAATTTATTCTATTAAAAGTCTGTCGACAGCATTAGGTAATATAGTAATAATTGGTGTTTGGTGATTTAATATTAATTATCATAATGAATTTATTTGACTTACGTATTAATTATAATTTGGAGAGAGAGAGGAAATTGTGTGCATATTAATGGTGACAAAATAGGCTGAGTATGTTAAGGCGTATTGAGAAATGTTTTAGTTATGGTGCGTCATATGGAGAGAATATATATATATATATATATATATGGTGTATGTGTGGGGAGTTGAGTGAAGAATGTACCTGAGAGAAAAGGAGATATAGGAGAGAGAGACGGAGTTAGGTGTTCAGAGTAAAATATGTGAGCATGAGCGTAATAAAGTTGGATGGTACCGGGGAGAAAAATATTGAAAATAAAATGGAGACGTAATATCTATAATAACCATGGTTAATTGGGAGAAAATTAATAGAGAATTAGTAGAGAGTCAATTTATTTTTAGTCGGAGGTTGCAAGTCTGAGGCGAGTGTAAAAATTGGAGAAAGAAAAATTTCTAGAGGTGACCGGAGAAATAGTAGGATAAAGCATGGCGTATTCATAAGGCAGCAGCTGCAGCGGAGTCGATAAAAAAATTACACGAAACAGCAGCCAGGCTGTCGGTAATGCTGACGCCAACCGGCCAGTCAAAAATGGAGTCGAAATTTACGTTTTATCGTGCGAGTAAAAACGAAGTAAGATAGAGTTCATTATAGTGTGCAATGAATACACACACATACGAAAATATTCACATGAATTGGAGATTGGCAAGCCTATGTAAGTGTGTGTAGTTATGATGATATGGAGACCCAAAACGTAATTCCCACAGTTGGAGAAGCATGTTATGACATTGCAAGAGGTCATCCTTTGTATTTTATAGAGCTAATTGGAGATAAACGGTAATACACACAAACACTTACATAGTCTTTTGTTCAAATTTCCAGAAATTTAGTATAGCAAAAAGGGGAGATTACATTAAAAACCAATCAGAGGGTAGTGTTAGGATCGAACCAAAAATTCAAGTCATTTTATTGGCGTATTGAATCGAGAAAAACAGTGAAGTCAAACAAACAGTTAGTTGCACAGAATGACATGAATAGATTTGAACTCTTCATTCGATGTCCGTTATTTGGTTCAGTTATAATGTTTTATTGCTTACTGTGGAACGTAATTTTGATCTTCAAACTAATATCGCATTTGGTGTGTCGTATTTATGAAGTATTGTTGACCATTATCATTTTTTATTTTGTGTTTTTGTATCGCTGAAGCTAGCTCATCTGGTCAGTCAGCATCCATAATTTTTTTTGTTTTTCACACCAAATTTTTATTCCGCTCATTGTCGCGATTTGTTTTATGAACTTTTCTCACTGTTGGTATCCAACTAAACTGGGTATTCATCGCTGCACTTGAAAAGTGCAATCATTGGCTTGAAGTAATTTTTTTGTTTTGTGTGAGTACTTGATCCTATTGGTAAGTCTGCACAGATTTATAGTAATAGTAGATATTGTCGTTGCAAAGTTTGGTTCGATCCTATAAGTGCCCTCGTTCTGCGATTCGCCAATTTAAATAAATAAGAATAATGAATAGTCAAAGGATATTTAAGTTAATAACTGGAGAAATGATAAGTTGATCAATGTGGAGAAATAAATGAGTAAATTCGGAGTGATAAAATGTGATTAAAATTATTAATAAGAGTGAAACAAATATACTTTAAGTAAAGGAGTGTGAGAAAAATTTGCGAAACATTTCAAAATTAAAAAGGCCTAATAAATACTACGGAGAAAAAAAAAAGGCGTTATGAAATTAATATTGCGATAAAATTATATCGATATTTAGGGCGCCGTCGTTACTTTATTATTTATGGTTCCGAATATTTTTTTTGTTGCCATATATGGAGTTATTGGAGTTGCGTAATTATAGGTCCCTGATATTATAATATAATAGAGTATAAATGAATATAAATTAATTTATCGATGGTAGGATTAGGTATATTAGTCTTATTAATCGCAAATACCGTCGATGGCTTACTTGGAGGAATAAAATTCATATTTTTTTTATTATTAAGACCATCTCTAATGGAGAATAATTAAAGGCAGGAAAATATACCTAATCCAAAACAATCTTTGATTATGGGTTAATTGTATGGATGGGCGTTGCGTTTGCGTCCTGAAATATGATTAACTAACTGTCTCTGGAGATGCATGTGTGTTCCTTGCATTCAAAGGAGATGGTGCTTCAAATTGTGAGTAGCGATGTTCATGCTCACAATTTAGAAGCAAGGTTGAGCCCCTCATCCCTCGAAATAAAATGGAGATATATTTATAAAATAAGCCAATCAGATCTGATACCAAACTTTGTGTGTCTTTTTGTTATTTATTTTTCGCGCAAATATTTAATATTTTGTAACCGATTGCGCATTTTATATAGTAAAATGCCAAGAGGTAAGAAAACCAGATCTGGCGAGGAAAGTGGCTCACAAAGCCGTAATCAAAGTGGCGGCAATGGCAACGCTTCTATTCCTGTAAATAATAGTATAGAGATGGAAGAAAAACTACTAGGAATTGAGAATATTGAAATTCCAGTGGATTCATCCACTGAAAATGAATTATTAAAGAATACTCAAAAAGGAACCAGGGGTAAGAGGATAATTTCTTTCGAGGTTGCGTTTAATCAAATAATAAATATGGAGAATAATAATAATTTCGGAGGGAGTTTGAATGTAGTAGTGATAATAAATCATATTAATGATTTATATCACAAAATGGTCGTATCGGAAAGAGAACCCAAAAATATTTTAAAAACTTTAAAAAATTTTAAAAGGTGTGAAGTTCACAAAGCATCAGAAGCATTAAAGAGAGAATTAGCTTTACTACGATATAACCCATCGAGAGAAAAACCATATCAATTCTTTCAAAGGTTTGATGAGTTAATAAAATCGTATGAGAATAATGAGGAGAATGACCAATTAACAGATAAGGAGAAGAGAAGCTATTTTTATATGGCAGTATCAAAAACGTCGAATTTAATTGAACCTTTGAATTTCATGACAAAATGTCAAAATGACGTTGGCCTCAGTATAGAGGAATTAAAATGTTTAATTTTACAGGCTGAAGCGACTAAACATGTAGAGAGAAGGCAAGAGGAAGTTGGTCGGGGACAATCCATTCCCACGCAGGGGAATGTAACATTTAGAGGTCGTCCGTTTGCACGTACAGGAGTTTCACGTACACTCACGTCATTCCCGAATGTAAGGTGTTTTAATTGTCAGAGTTACGGCCATTTTGGCTCTAACTGTACCAATCCCACGGTAGAAGGAAGATTATACTACAATTGTGGCATTGTCACAACCAAACATAATTCGACCAACTGCCCCAAAAAGGGAAAAGTACAACCTGCAATCACAGATTATGGCACAAATTATCGGAGAACGAATGCAATTAGGAGACCATATCGTGGGACATTTATTAGAGGAAGGGGACAAACTTGTGGTACGGTATATCGAGGAGGAAATCACGTGTCACCGCTTAAACGATTAGAGGGTGGAGTATAAAAGATACAAAGAGGAAGTCCAATGAATCGGAGAGGCATGGCTCCTCGAGGTAGGCAAGTCATAATTAAAAGAGACGATCAAAATAAATTGAAAGAGACTACATCGGCAAAAATTGCTATTCATGAGGTTGACATGATAGAACAAGTATCGGAGAATACGATCAATCCTCAGTTAGATGTCGAAATTCAGGTAGAGTATGACCTCCCAACTGAAAATAGTCTTAATGAATCGTGCGAAAATAATATTATTAATGTTACAAATTCGGATGCTACGGATATTGTGTATCTTGATATTCCCCTGCTGGAGAGTCCTCACACTTCACCCCTTTGCCCATCGGAGAATCCTTCACTGCCAGTCACAATGTTAATGGCAGTGGATCAGGAGAACTCCTTGGAGAATTCCCTTAATCCTTCCTCACTTCCTGACTCAGGTAATTCTTATAAAATATCCTTCCTACCTGATAGTGGTGCGACACAGCACCTCATGTCAACTTCCTTACCGTTAATTAATATAAAATCTCACTCGGAGAAAATATTGAGTGCTGATATAAATTCTCACCTCTCGTGTTTGGAGACCGGTGACTTAATCACTCGCGATCTACAAGGGAATAAAGTTATTTTTCGTAATATTAGATGTTGTCCTCAATTATCTGAGAATCTGTTTTCCATTCGAAAATTAATTGATGTAGGCTTCACAATAATGTTAGATGTTCATAGTATTCGAATCACAAGCTCAGATGGTTCTGTTGTATATTTTAGCGGACCGTATAATAAGCCCTTCTGGCATTTAGAGTTTCATAATGAAACGTCTCTAGATGAGATAGCGTATGACGACGAAAATCCTGAATTTTCTCGTCCTTTTACGTTGACGTCTGCCAATCTTGGTAATGTTGTGTCGGCAAATAATTTGGAGGGAGAAATAGAGAAAGGAGAAAAGACAGGAGAAATAGAGAAAGAATATAAACAAGATCAGGAGAATAATAATGAGAACAATGGAGATAGAGAAAAAGAAATTGAAAAAGAAATACAGAATATAAAGGAGAATGATTCGCCAACACAAATACAAAGAGAAACAAATCAAACAAACAGTATAAACAAGGACTTAGCTAAAAACGAAATATAAAAACGAATAGAAAACATACAGGAAAAGAAATCGGAGGGAGTAAATAATGATGAGGAAAAAGGAGTAGATAATGAGAATATGGAATGTTATCGTAGGATAATCAATATTGAAGATATGCCTACTTCTACAGTATTAGATATTACAGGAGCTAATAAAAATATCCCATCAGAACTTTTATGGCATTATAAACTAGGACATGTATCGGAGAAATATTTAAAGAAATTGGCACAAACTCAACCCGAATTGAAGGGAATTAAATTTACAGGTATAATTAGAGATTGTGAGGTATGTTCCATATCTAACTTAACAAAACTACCTTTCACTCAAGTTAGGTGGAGAGCAGAGAGACCTCTGCAGATGATACATTCCGATGTTATGGGACCTATTTCACCCATAACATTCCCAAGTAAAAGGAGATTTATAGTTGTATTTATAGATGACTATTCAAGATATGCTCAAGCCTATACTATGTCTCATAAATCAGAAGTTGGAGAATGTTTAGAATTATTCTTGAGGAATACTCGCAATCTAGTGGGGAGTGACTTAAAGGTATGCTACTTAAGGTCTGATCAAGGTACGGAATTCACTGGAAGTCATACTAAAGAAATATTAGATCGAGAGAAAATAGATTTACAATTAGCGTCACCAGACACACCCCAAAATAATGGAGTAGCGGAGAGGTTTAATCGCACATTACAAAATAGAGTAAGAGCTTTAATGCAAGATTCAGGTCTTCCTAAAAGCATGTGGGACTTAGCAGTAAAAACAGCCATATACGTGTACAATCATACACCCCATAAATCGGTGAATTATGAAATTCCATTAATTAAATTCTCACCCAACACAAAATGTCACTTTCAACAAATTCGGAGATTTGGTTGCCTAGCCTTTTCAAAAATAAAATGAAAACCGGAGACCAAGTTTTCAGGAAGAGGAATCTGTACCATAATGGTCGGATATACTCGATCCAGATACTTGTTATTCTGTCCTGAAACAAAATCATTTATCGAATCGAGAGATGTACGATTTAATGAGAAAATAGTATATAAGGAGAGATTCAAGTTTATGGAGAATGAACGGATAGATAATAATGACTGGTTTAATAATTTTAATGAAGAAACAGGAATAAAGGAGAAAGAACAAGAAATAAAACAACAAGGAGTAAAAAGACGAAAATCTCAAAGAATGAGCGAGTTAAAACAACAAAAGATTGAAGCATTTAACATCCCTAATTTAAATAGGAGTGAAGTTGAGAATTTAATACAAATGGAGAATAGTGACTTGGAAAGAACAATGAGTGACTTTGTGTATATGACTATGACTGAGGTGAATAAAGATCCTAAGACATATTCAGAAGCAATAAACTCATCTGTAGGACATGAGTGGAGAAAAGCAATAGATGATGAGATAAAGTCACTACAAGAACATGGAGTATGGAGTATAGTAGATAGGCCAAGCATCGATGAGAATGGATTAAAACCAAATATCATCGATTCCCGATGGTTATTTAAAATTAAACCAGAACCACAAGGAGGAGTACGCTATAAAGCCATGTTAGTCGGGATAGGATTTAACGATAAAATGGAGTATAGTTTAATGGAGATTTATGCACCAGTAGCACCATTGGCAACGGTAAGAAATTTACTAGCAATAGTAAATAAATACAATCTGGAGATTTGTCAATTGGACGTAAAAACAGCTTTCTTACACGGAGAATTATCTAGCCCCATGTATATGGAAATCCCTGAGGGAGTAGGAATAGATCCATCGGAGAGAAGAAATAAAATTTGTAAATTAAATAAATCCATTTACGGACTAAAAACCAGCCCAAAAAGCTGGAACACCTTATTCAAAGCTAAAATGAAAAATTTGAACCTTACAAGCGACGTAAAAGATCCATGTTTATTTACATGGAAGAATGGAGAAAAGTTTATAATTCTATTAGCATACGTTGATGATATATTAATAGCAGGGAATTGTACTAATTCAATAAATCAATTAAAGGAGAAACTTAGACAGATTTTTAAATTTTCTGATATGGGAACACCTAAAGAGTATCTGAGTATTGAAATTAATAGAGATCGGAGAAATAATAAAATAATACTTAAATAAACACGTTTTATAAATAAATTATTGGAGAGATTTAAAATGGAGGAATGTAAACCGTGTAAAACACCAATGGTCACTAGACAGGTCAAAAGGAGAAATGAGAATAATTATGAACCTACATCGGAGATAAAAGAATCAGGAGAAAAGTACCCCTTTAGAGAAGCTGTAGGATGTCTGTTATATCTGACTGGAGGAACCAGACCAGACATAGCACTGGAGGTTAATCTGATGAGTAGATGTCAGACAAATCCTACAACTGAAAATATCCAAGAAATCAAAAGAATATTTCGTTATTTAAAACATACTGAAAATATAGGATTAACATATACTGGTAAAGGAGAAACATTAGAAGGCTTTTCAGACGCTAGCTGGGGAGATTGTTTGGTAACAGGTAAATCCACTGCAGGGTATCTGATTAAACTGTTCGGAGATACGATAATGTGGAGATGTTATAAACAAAGATCGGTAACTACCTCTACTTGTGCTGCAGAATATATTGCTATGAGTGAGTTATGCAAGGACTTAGTAGTACAAAGTGAAATAACGGAGAAAATAATTGGAGTATCTTTATTACCCGCTAACATTTATTGTGATAGCAAATCAGCCATTGATGGAGCACAAATGGTAGGTGCTCCAGGACTTAAATATCTACATACTAGATATCATTATGTGCGTGAATGTTTACAAGAAGGAGTAGCTAATTTAGTAAAAGTAAAATCTGAAGAACAAGAAGCAGATATTCTAACCAAACCTCTGTCTATTGGAATTTTTCAAAACTTAGTAAAACTAATTTTAAATATAGAGGACAATGTTGATCTTTAAATTGTTTGAAACTTAATTATTGAAGTTCACTAATAAATAAAAAAAAAACTACTTATCTGGAGAAATTAATTGACACAAGAATTATTTATTTTCAGACGAATCATAAGAAAATGAGAAATTGATCAACTCAAGATAAAATCATAAGTTTATTTTTTTTATGTGTTCCTTATACTTTATAACGTAGAAGCACCAGTAATCGGCACAGTCCAATCACTTTTTCATTTCAGCCTTTAGTATTTCCAGTTCTATTCAACAAGCAGATTTTTTTTTTTTATTAATTCATTGCCGCATCCCCCAGCTCTCTATTCAACTAAAAAAATTAATTTTTTTTCCATTTTATCAACTCTGAATTTTAATTTTCCTCAAATAAGTCAGAAATTTCATTTGTACCAGTAATCGACAAAAATGTTCTAGTAATCGGCAAATGTGTTCCAGTCATCGGACATGCAAAATTAACCCAGTAAAACTTAAACCTTGGCTTTTTTCATATATTAGGCAATTTAAATAAGCAAGATTTATTGTAAATTAGTAATAATTAACAAAAGATTCAAACTTAAAAACAACATTTTGATATTGTTATTAACTATAACAATATTTTTTTTTAATAATAAAATGATGCAAAAAATTTTGAAAATTAATATTATTTGAGAACATCAAAGTTAAAATGAAATTTTCCCCGGGTTTTGATTGGTTTAGGTAAAATTTTAACAATATTTTGTAGAGGAATTCGGTCAACATCTTCTATTTCTGGATAAATGAAAATTTCCTTTCTGGCAAGATATGGTCGCATGCATCTAATAGTTGCAAATTTATTTCCTTTCTTCTGAATAAAGGCCACATACTTTCGTACTGCTGAGCCATCCCCTGTTTTATATTCAACTACTACAAAATCCCCTGCACAAATTTCTTTAGATGCAGTGACTGGGATATCATTTGAAGCCTTCTGAATCAACTTAGCATTCTTTTTCTGGGTAATAACGTTGCGTATTTTACAGGGGGATGGCAATTGATCAGGTTCATCAACAATTTCTGAGTTTGTGTCTGAATTTTCATTTTCTGTTTCACTAGAAACTTTCCTTTTATTTTGAATCTTTTGAGATTTACCAGACGTCTTATTTTTTTTAATTGTTTTCTCACATTATTCACTTAACTTTGCCAATCTTTTTTTTTCTCTCAAATCTTTCTTCTTTTCGATTTCGAGTTGCTTGTCCAGTTTTTCTTGTTCTTTTTTTTTTAAAAAAAAGTTAACCACTCCTCAGAAGTGGCAGTTGATGGCAGCGTGTGTTCTTTATTTTTTTCAGTCTTTTTAGAGTTCACTTTAGGCCAAAATAAACTATTTTTAAATGGCGAAGGTGCCTGGAGCTCGTCAAGACTTTGTTTTTATCTGGAGAAAAATGAAAGCAGATTCATCCAAATTAAAAATTCGTTTCGGATTTTGTAGCACGTGAAAAAATAAATCTTTTTCTGCATCCTTTCGTACCTATAGCAAATCAATCAATCAGTTAATCAGTGTCAAAATAATATTACCTTTAGGCAGGCATCGGAAAAGTGATAAAAATTTAAACTTACTCCCTCAAACCACCTTCTAATATCTATTTCTGTCACATCAGCTCTACGAGGAGTCAAATTTTGGCTTGTCCTAATCGAAATTTCAGGATGTTGACACATGAAAGATTCATACCATTTTCTACCAGGTGTACCATTCTTGAACTTGTCAGTTAGCCCCATATATGTTATAATATTTTTCACATTCTCAATAAACTGTTCTTTAGAAACAGGATAGCCACGTTTAGCTAATTCCAAGATCTACTTAACAAGTTGATCTTCTTCTGAAGAAGTAAATATAGTTGCAGGACCAATTTTTCTAAACTGAGGTGTTCTCTTATGAACCTTATCATCCAAAGTTGATCGTGGAACTTTAAATTCTTTGGCTGCATTATAGATACTCATATTTTGAAGCTTTACTGCTTCAATAGCTCTTTGCATGTCCGAGTCATCACATTTGAAAGTAGGAGCCATTCTGAGGTGAAAAAATCCATAAGAAATGTATTAGAAATGAAGAACCAGTAATCGGCACACCAGTAATCGGCACATTTTTCTCATATTTCAAGGAATAATTTGAACCTTAAAATGTTTAAAAGTAATATGTCGATAACTGGTCAATGAATTTATTTAATCAATTACTATAGTTTTGTTATAAAATATTTTTAATTAAATAAAATTAATTATATTTAAAAAATTATTAATTCATTGCTGTATTGTTCCAGTAATCGAATGTATGCTGATTACTGGGTCACTTGTGATTTTTCTGTACCAGTTATCGGCATTTCATTTTTTGTTAAAAATTGATAGAAAAAAGGAAAAAAAGAGTAATATGAAGCTTGAAATACGAAGAAAAATGTTAAATGATTCGGTTAAAATTACAATCAACTCAAAAGTTGCAACTTACCTTAGTTAAATTACTCTGTATTGCTTCAATGCCATCAACAAGATTCATGAAAATTTCAACAAAAAGTAAAGATAAGAGAATACATGTTTTTATTTTTTTTTTTCATACATTTATAATTGTCCTGGATAGCTCATATTTACTATCGATAATATGGTAGTAAGTAGGTTTTAGTTATAATTTTTTCAAAAGCGCTAAAGTCAATAGGTTTTTTTTAATTTTTAGTTTATTTTATATGCCGATTACAGGTACCATATTTGGCCACTGCCGATTACTGGTGCTTCTACGTTATATTCCATTCAAATTAATATGTTATTTCTTTATTATGAAGAAGAATTTGTAAATACTTATATGCATTCATTATAGTAATTGTCTAAAAAGGGTTGTCATGTGTCATACTCATTTGAAGAAAAATTCATACACAAATTAAAGTACCATAAGTACAAGTTTTTCATAAAATTTATTGAATAGTCTTATGGTGGCTTAAGGCTTTTCAATAAATATAAATATAAACCTTTTGAATACTTTTATACAGATATAATGAAGTTTTGCCCTAGGAGTTGGGATTTCTTCAAAAAGAGATTAAAGATTTTTCTTCTAAGTAAGAAAAGTCAACGGAGTATAGTTAATAATCGCGAGATATTAAAGAGGTTTTTTTATCACTCGTGGTTTTTCCTCTTATAGAATAAATTATTCTATGTTAGCTAATTGGAGTTTTTTACTAGTTTACTAGGTTTTCTCCAGAACTATCGCACCTGAGATATACAACATAGACGAACATTGAACAAAAATTTATCCGAAGTATCCAAGTCCAACATCGTCACTCAACCAAGGAGGGAGTGTTGGAACTATTCATATGTTGGTCGAGTACTAGTTGGCTACACTGATTGTTCCTTTCTGATCAGTCACTATGTTTGTCTATAATTTGTTTTGCCTCACTCTGTGTTTTAACTCTGTTGAGTAATAACTAATGAATTGTTTCTTTTTAATAAACCTTTTCTCTTGGTGCGGTACATTGTGTTTTACTTATTTAATAGTGTAATATATAATATATTGTTTCCATTCACCTACTTGCTACATCGGACAACTAGCCCCCTTGTCCAATAATTATTATTATTATTATTATTATTTTTTTAATTATGGATAAAAACTGGCAAAATTGGTTTTCTGGAGAAGCATTGCTACGATAGTTTTTTTTTTCTTTTACCATGGGGATGTAACCTGAATACAGAATTAAGGAACATAAGCAACCGTCTATAAACGAATATAATAGGTAATTAAATTATTCAACCTAATACATAATTCTCGACTCATGGTTCTTAAAACCAATTGGCTACCGACGGTAGCCAGGTTCACTAAAAAACTCACTCAAACCGGTTATCTTTTATAAATAAACTTTAAATAAACATCGAATCACCGACAAAGATCAACTTCTTGTTTTATTATTGCAAAAATATAATTATCTGTAAAAAAAAAAAAGAAAAAAAACGAAAAAAAAAAACAGAAAAAAAAAACAAAAAAAGCCAAAAAGAAACAAAAAAACATCTTGATCCACACCTATTCTGGCTCAGTCGTGTATATTTGACCTTCGTATCTATATTTGCTTCAAATGAAATGCGCAGACAGCTGGATGATTTTCTGTGTATGTAACTTAAAATAATACCTATATCTACCTACGTGCGAATACCCAATGTGAAATAAAAAAATTGAATTAAAATAATCGTTCATTTACGGTTATTTCTTTCTCTTTTTTCTTAAATCAAAGTTCATAAATACGTTGACTTTGTTCTTTGGGAGTAATTTGTGATTACCAGATAATTTTATACATTCTCGGGGTTTTCCAAAAATTGGTGGAATCATCAATCATTATAACGAATCACAGTTGTGAGAAAAATTAAGAAAAAAAATTTATTGTAAAAAAAATTGTGGGGTAACTTTTCTTCGAATTTTCTTCGTAGGCGTGGCTTTTGTAATGATTGTATAGGTGAGTAGGTATAGTTTAAACGTGATTTTACGGTTTTAAAATTTAACATAACCTTAATGTGAGTATCTACAGGTATTCATATAATAAATTAGTCAGTACACGGTGATGGTAAAAGTGTAGGTACCACCATTATAATTGTGTGTGTTGAAGACACGAATTTCATTATTAACAGGTTATACAAAGTTCAGTTCTTGCAATCATTGAAGAATGATGCGTTCATAGTTCGCGATTAAAAGCTTTCAAGTATTGAGAAAAATCGACTTTTTTTTTTTTATTACCTGGGTGTATTACGTAGGTGTATTTGTTTAAATGTTTTATTTACCGAAATCGGTATAGGTATAGTATTTAATTAAAGACAACGAAATCGAATGTTCTCATTATGGTACGTGTATTCAAAAGTAAATAAATAAATAAATAAATAAATAGAATAAAAAATTAATTATTTTGGCTTGAAGTAGGAGACGTGAAATAAGTGCATAATTACGTAGTTTTCGATGTGAAAATTTTAATTTTAGATACGTGGAATAAAACGATTGATATTTTGCTGGATACTGTTGCACGTTTTTAGTGTTTGCTTCGCCCCGGCGGCACGTGATGGAGAACCAAGATTCAGTCAAAAAAATGGTAAAGTTTAGCATTATCTATCTACCTTCCATATTCTATCTTCTTTTTTATCTCTGTATATCTATATATTAATAAAATAGAGTCCTGACTGACTGACTGACTGACTGACTGACTGACTGACTCATTCATTCATCACCGCTCTGCTAAAACAACAGCACCAAATGACTTGAAATTTTAGAGGTATATCACTATCATAGTGTATGTGCTCACTAAGGGAGGATTTTTTGAAATTCCTCTCTAAGTGGTTAAGAAGGGGTGAAATGTGTTTTTACATTTTTTTCCAATATCTCTTTAATGGGTTGAGATATCGAAGAAATTTTTTCCCTAAAATATTGTTGTATTCATTCCTTAAAAATCAATTTCTAGATATTTGGAAATTCATTTCTTAAGGGGGTGAAATATGGTGAAATGTTTTTTACTTCTTTTTACATTTTTGTTAATATTTCTTCAATGGGATGAGATATCGAAGAAATTTTTTCACTAAAATATTGTATTCATTCCTTAAAAATCAATTTGTGGATTTTTTGAAATTCATCCATTAAGGGAGTGAAATGGGGTAAAATGGGGTGAAATTTGGTGAAATGGAGTGAAATGTGTTTTGACTTAAATGAACATTTTTCAAATTCATAGATTATGAATCTCGAGGCGCGAAGCACCAAAAGAAAGCAACACCAAAGGGGGTTGGGGCGTGAAGCGGTCAGGGGGCGAAGCCGCCTAGTATATTATAAATTGAATTTGCTTTTTTTGTCGTAGCATCACTCTTCTCCCACAAGACAGATTTTTGCAAAATTTTAACCTCATGTTGGTGGCTATTTGTAGATAGTTTGGGCGAAGTTTCTTTTCAAAAGCTTTATTGGAGAACTGTTTCGCAGAAATTTTTGAAGAAACCTTCTTGAATATCAACCTGCTTTATGTCACACAAAGCATGACCGCATGAAGAAAATTTTTGTTTGTGGTTATTTTGAATTCATCTTAAGTGTTGCGGTAATTGAGATAATTTTAAAATTTATGTCGTTGTTAGGATTTCCCTTTTCTCACAATAAATTGAAACTATAATTTTAGAAAATTATTTTGAGGCTTTACTTACCTACACGATTGCTCAGGAACTTCGGCACACTAAGCCATTAATGTGATTTGTGATACAAATGTATAAAGTAGGTGATTTTGTTCCAAGGGTGATTGTTGAAGCAGGAGCTGAATGCGAGCCATACAAATCTCAAAAGTACTTATCCCTTGTCTTGCACAAGTGTCATTCCCTAGTTTTTGCAACACCCTCCTCTTAAAAGAAAATAGCACTTTGGGGACTCTCCTGTATGAGGTATAGGGGCTCGGATCCCTCAACAACAGTGGCTGCCCCAAAGGGCAGGCAAATTATTCTTCTATATGATGTAAAACACACAAATTACGTTCGATCGTAATTACCTGCAAATACATGCAGGTAATGTACGAGTACCGAGTTGTGACACAATGAGACAATGTCACAACTCGTACACAAACCGGCCAACCATCTCTTATCTCGATAGGGGATGATGCAACCTAGCCGCTCTCACCAACGTACATATTATCTTACGTACGTGTGTTTGTGTGCGTGTAAATAAGCCGTATATAAACCACCCAAACCGGCTCTAAAATCGCCAGTGTTTGCCTTGGTTTTGGCTTACCCATACTTATATATTAAGTGGCTGAACACGCTTAAATTCTGTAGAATTTCCTTCCAGTGAAAATATCTCTCACGGCAAGGTATTCCACAAGCACCAAGAAAAAAATATTATGAAAATGTATCTAACCAGTAGAAGAATGGAAAATTTTCTATTAACTTACGTTTTTCTATTCGTTTATTATCAAGTAGCTGAGAACGAATTAAAAGGTATTTTTTCTCCCTGTTTATACAATGAAGACTAATTGGAGAACAATTAGGAGAAATATTTGCGAAAAAGAGAAGATCTACATATACTACTTACGCACCGCAAAGAGTGACGAATTTTCAATTTCGCATGCGCAAATATGTATTTTAAAATAGGCTACTTTTTGCTCCGTTTAGAGGCATAAAATGGTTTACTATTTGGATGGGTGTTGCTAAAATAACTACTTTATTATATTTAACCAAAATAAAATACGTTTTTACACATCCCAAGGGTGCATACATTGTATGCCTGTACTCTCCCGGCTCCTCACTGTTGTTACGCCACTATCTTATACTCAAGTATACATAATATTACATATACCCATATAATTATATATATTATATAAAAAATTCATCGCAATTATATTTTTAAAGTGAATGAGAACTAAAGTACGTACAAATTGTTTTTCGGTTTTTCAATTTCAGAAGACAAATCCTGTACCACCCCTGAAAACAAACCAGGCGTATGCATTGGCTATGAAAATTGTAAAAAACTGCACGATTTGGTGGCTACCAACCAATTTGTACGGAATTCGCACACCGAATCACTCATACGTAACAGTAAATGCGGTTGGAAAAATAATGTGCCGCTAATCTGTTGCTCAGAATCGGATTCCGAAGAAGTCACACCTGTAACAATCTCAAGCACTGGTTTAGTAAGTCCAGAGGCGAGATTCACCAAACAGACCAAACCGACCGAATGTGGCAAATTGGCGAAAAATGGCGTAAGAATACTCGGAGGAAGGCCAGCAGAATTAGGTGAGCGGTGTTGGTTTCTAGTCCAAACTTAGGCTAACTTAGGTACAGCACAATTGGCTTTACAGGCTACAGCTCGTTTAGCCACCCTCGAAAATTGTGTTTCGCACCAATCGAACAAAATATCATTCTGTTCGCCTGATAGAGAATTCAAGGATTTTCGATAATTTTTCCAGACCCGGCTGCATTTAAAAAATGTTTAAAATAAACGATACCTCCAGTTTAGAAAAGTCAATTTTTCAGGTAGCTGGCCGTGGATAGTCGCATTAGGCTATCGTAAATGGTCGGATCCCTCCATTCATTTTCGTTGTGGAGGCTCACTGATATCGGATCAGTGGATATTGACAGCAGCCCACTGTGTTACGGATTTGAAATCATTTGAGTTGTAAGTAAAAGTGCGGTATTGTTTTTGAAGCCGAATTTGTGAACTGAGTGTAACAAAAAAATTATCTCACTTATTGTGAAACTGTCGATTTTTCATCGATTTGATGTCCGTCTATTTATGTTTTATTTTTAAAGAAATTAGAGAGATCTCTCCTTTCTTCACGACAAACTAGTGATGTAAAAGATCGAATCTTGAAGTACATACTAATAGGTAGTAGGTATTAGATTCTAATCAATCGAATGTGTTCAAAATCAAAAGGGCCCATTTCGACCTGAAGCTCTATAAATGCAGGTCAAGGAGCGTTTTGACAGGGGGGTAAGGGGGTATTCACTTCCCAAAGGTTTTGGCCAGTTTGAAAAATCACCTAAAAACTTGACCCAGTTTAAAATAATTTTAGCGCAGCCGAACTTCGTTGGAAAATCTAGTTTATCAATTAATTCATAATTCAAAATCTTAATATATTCATTACTGCAACAAAAACACAAACGCAAATTTCCCAAAATCATAAAAAAAACTGTAGTTTTTTTCAAAGTCATAGAAAAACAATTTTTTTCAGAAATTTTCTCGGAATGACTGAACTATTCGACACCGCCTGGCCATACATGATGACTACTTTTTCTGAAAACTTCATTTAAATGCCTTTTTACTCAGTTTGCTTGCAAACAGGGCATTAAAATTGAACCTATGCAGGTTTAGTGGTGAGGATGATGAAAATTATTCGTTTCATGAGAAAAAAAACGATTGGTACCATTTTACTATTTTGACCTAATTTTTACCCAGTTTGCCTGCAAACGAGGTATTAATATCGACATCATTGTGGGTTTATGGGTGGGGGTCATGAAAATTATCCGTTTCATGGAAAGAGAAAATGATTAGTTCCATTTTCTCATTTTTTATATATACATATACATGTATGTATCTCCCAAAATTTTGGTTTAACAATTTTGAGAATACTACCAAGTGGATATGTCTGAAATTTTCACGATAGATAGTTCTTATACTGGAGCAGGTTTGAAAGAAGTTTTTTGCCAATCGGTTGATTTGTTTCTGATGAAACTAGAAAACAAAAAATTTCTTGAAAAGTAGATTTTCCAGGATTCTGAGAAAACCACTAAAGGAATCGAGCTGAAATTTTTACAATAGATTTTCCTTATGATGGTACAATTAGAAGTTTTGTGCCTATTATTCCAATAGTTTTTGAGAAAACTGGAGAAGCTAAATTGCTGAAAAAAATTTTAGGTTCATGGATTTGGGGAAAGTACAAGATGGATAGAGCTGCAATTTTCATAGAAAATAGCTCTCATATTGGAGCAGGTCTGAGAGAAGTTTTTTGTCTATTGGTTGATTAGTTTCTGAGAAAACTGAAAAACAAAAAATTCCCAGAAAAGTCGTTTTTCCAGGATTATGAGAAAATGACAAAAGGGGTCAGACTTAAATTTTCGCGATATACTTTCCTTATGTTGGTGCAATCTCCATATGCATTCCCATCTATAACTCCATCAGCAAATTGAGTTTTCTAGCCAAGTATTGCTGGGATAGTGTTTTTTTTTTTAGGTTTGTAAATACTTCATTATGTAGATATGTACAAATATATGCATGTATCGATCTAAATTTCGTGTTCACTATTTTGAGAAAACTACAAGATTGAGAAGACTAAAATTTTCACGAGAGATAGTTCTCATATTGGAGCAGATCTAAAAAAAGTTTGGTGCCTATCGGTTGATTAATTTCTGAGAAAACTGGAAAACAAAAACAAGGAAAAGTTATTTTTCTACAATTTTAAAAAAATGACGGAAAGAATTGAGATAAAATTTTCATGACAGATTTTCCTTATGTTGGTCCAAGTTTGATAGAAGTTTGATACCTATTAGTTCAGTAGTTTCCAAAAAATCTGAAGAAGAAAAATTGCTGGAAAAAATTTTGAGTTCTCGGTTTTTGAAAAAACAACAAAACAGATATGGGTGAAATTTTTACGAAAGTCGAAAGATAGATTTCGTATGGGAGCAGGTCTGAAAGAAGTTTGGTACTTACGATTTGGTAATTCTTGAGAAAACTGAAAAACTTTAAATTCCTGGAAAATTTTTTTTTACCGATACTACATTGATAGATCGATATTTTTGTGAAAGATATGGACAATTATCAATAGTTTTTGTAATTTTTTTTTTAAAACTATCAATGAAATATCGATATGTTCATCAGGTATCGATAACTATCGATACAAATGTTGATTACTATCTATATTATTTTACAATTTTTTCAAGTTATTTTAATTAATTTTAATTTTTTTTTGAATTATGAATGAAAATTGGCAAATTGGTTTTTTTAGCAAAGTATTGCTGCACTAAAGTTTTTTTTGTGGTTTTCTCAAAAATGTGAATAAAATATTCTCTCCTGCAACTTTTTCTTTTCCAGTTTTCTTGGAAACTATTAAACTAATAAACATCAATCTTTTATCAGTCTTGGGATTTTATAAGGACTACGTCTCGTAAGAAATACATTTCGTGAAAATTTTGACCCTATCCGTTTTGCAGTTTCTTCAAAATCCTGAAAAAAACAATTTTTCAAGTAATTTTTTCTTTTTCAATTTTCTGAAAAACTATTCAACGAAGAGGAGTAATATTTTTTTAAAGATTTTTACACATACATAAGAAAAATATTTCGTGAAAATTTAGCTTCAATTCCTTTCGTAGTTTTCAAAAACGACTGAATCAATAAACAACAAACTCCTATCAGACCGGGTCCAATATAACGACTACCTTTTCTGAAAATTTCAGCCCTACTCCTGGGGTAGTTTTCCCAAAACCGTGAACGCAAAATTCTCACGATTTATAATCATACTATACCTACATATTACATATGTATATAAAAAAAATTAAGTGAAAATTGAAAATTATAACAATCGTTTTCTGTTTTCACGAAACATAAATTTCATCATCTTCACCCCTAATTATTTTACGGGGTCAATTTCAATACCCCGTTGACATGCAAACTGGGTAAAAATTACTACTAGATGGCAATTTTTCAACCTGACACACAATCTCCAAATAAAGAAGTCTCGGAACGTCGCTGTGCAGATCTGGCAAAACGTCATTTCGTATTTCACAACTTATGGTTATTTATGTTAAGTTTAAGAAATTATAATAATTTTAGATGCTTTCATAAATTTTATGAATCTCCTGACAGATTGAAGGGTGAAAGAAACAAAAGCCTCTTATCATACACAATTTTATGCGAACAGCCTATGCCGGGGACATAGAAAGGAAATTTTGGCCTAGAAAAATAATTTTTTGGACCTTCTTAAAAATTTAAAATTGTAAGAATTAAAGGCCCCAAAAATCCCTGGCACAGGGGAATCCTCACTCTCCTCCCTCTCATTAGGCTTGGTCTGTACAATCAAAATATTATCAAATGCAACTACAAGAGAACCATTGTTTGTAGAGAGCTGAAATTTTTCTGAAATTGTACATTCAGTTTTCCAGATATAGCTGAAATTCTGTTTTAATTGTGTGATTCGAACAGTAGAATATAAAATAGAATATTGTCGTACTTCTATCTTTCACTATACTAAATGTACAAGCTGGCCATTCGTCAAAATTATTTCACAGTATAATTCCTTTATATAATTTCATTAATATTTTCCCTTATATCTGATGCTGATGTGCCACTACCCACACAGCCACACATGAAAACAAAAAAAAGTTCGTTGCTTCTGCTGAAATAACAAATTCTACAATGTTACCTAAATGGCAGCAAAAATCCAGTGCTGTCACAAGCCAAAGCGCCATAAAATGGCGCCACAAAGCTTGTACAACATTAAGCTGGAAAACGGCCTCCTAAAATGAAACCACAAATTCGAATCTCTCAACTCTCGTCTATCACATTCCATTTACCATACAGTCCTAAATTCAATGCTAATATTAGCACTAATCTAAGAATCTGGATGCGGGTAAGTCAGATGGTAATGCCAGTTCAGCTATTTTTGCTTATTTGTATTTTGGATATAAAATGCTCAATTTTGAACCAAAGCTACAAAATTGAAACGACCATTCACTATAATTTATTATAACATGCCATCAATTTTTGTGCGGGCTGGCTGGATGGTACTTCTATAAAGTTCTTTTTGTTTCAATTTTAAAAAAGGTGATTGTTTAGTACTGGACCAGTAAAGAAATATGGTTTCTGGTTAGACATGCTGGCACTAAATAGGCAACCAGAGCTTACCTTTCGACATACTTTGCTTTGTGTTTATGTAAGCTATCCTTATGAATTTAAGGGATATCTTTATAAGATTTATTCTAAATTGGTGAATTCAAGCAAAATGTCAAAAATATGCAGAAGGTACGCTAGGATTGCCTACTTTTTCACTGGCATGTCGTGACATCAAAAAGTACATTGGTTTTATGGAGCTTTACTAGTTCAGTACTATTTAGTCACAGTCTTGAACTATTTTAATTTTAAGTAAACAGTTGCAAAATTTAACACAATCATTAAATATCATCTATTACTAGGTAGGATTCGCTGGTTGTAAGAGAATTCAGAATCCCAGAACCATAACTGAAACTCAGTGGGTTACCAAAATAGACTCCATTCCCTACTTCAAAATAATGTGTATGTGTGCCACATCACACATGTTGGAAATTAAATTTTTCACTTCAATGAACATATCTGAGGATGTATCACACAATAAAATAATAAAAAATTTGTTTAATCAACCATTTTTGGGCTACAGGGGGGGCTAGCTTGAGTGGCTTAGTCCAAAAGTGAACTATAAATTTGAATTCAGTGCCTCACAAAACATATCCGACCACAGATAACTAAATTTTTTAAAACAAATTTATAATAACTCTTTTTTGGGGGTTACAGGGAACCCAATGAGTGATTCAATTCAAAAACAAAATGAAAATGTTAACTCAGTGCCTCAAAAAACCTAAGTGACAATATCATTTAATTTTCTTAGAACATAATTGTCTGTTTTTTTAAAACACATTTTTTCTAATAGACCTGCTAGTGCATTGGAGATTTTTTAATTTTATTCTTGATACCTTACCGATTGGTGTAGGTACATGTTAATTCTAGTCTGTCAATTGTTTCAAATATGTTAGGCAATATTTTCAAACCCTTTCCTAAAAGTCTGACTAAAGATAAGCTAATTTAGACAAAGTAAATTCCTCTCCAGCTGGTTGAATTTACCCAGCTTGGCACCTACATTTTTCAAATGAGATGTGACAGATTCACCTTGTTGATTTTTATCCCAACTGAAGCAATTTTTTTTTTAGTTATTTTTTTACTTTCTTTTGAAAGGAAACTATTTCCATTTCTCTTCAAACTTCTAATAGAAAAATTTTGAATGTTTCATTTAACAACAATATCTTACGAATGATTTTGGAAAAATGGTACACTATAAACAAAAAATTTTTTTCTCTATTGTTAGCTTAAGTAAACAACAAAAAAGCTATTAGAATTTCTTCTATTGTGTAACTTAAAACAAAAACTTTAATAATTTTTTATCTTAAGCTACAGGAGAGTAATAATAGCAAAATTTGAGAATAAATTCATGATTGGCTATTTTAAGTCTACTGATTAAGAAAAAACAAGGTTAATTTTCTGTCATTTTCATATTCGTTCGGTAAAGAATGAAACAACATTACCATCTGCATTTTATTTTTCATTACCATTTTCTCCTTCCACTTTTTTTACCATCATTATCTACCCCTTTTCATACCATTCACCCATAAAAAATTGTACTTGTGAATGGGTGATTTTTCAACAACCAATATTCAGCCAGTATCCATCAGCATAATGTGAGGTAGTATAGTTCAGGTAGGGTAATTATTCTTTATGTGTACACTTATACATACTGAATACTTTTTTACATTAATGTAATTGTGTAGAAACAGATGTAAATAAAAGTATAAGTAATCATTTTCACCGAAGTTTTTGTTCTTTTGGTCATTTACAGAACCTTGGTTCGAGTAGGAGATTTGGATTTGGATGCTAATGTCAAAGATGATGCCTCTCCCATAGATTTGCCCCTCGAAGCCACTACTGTTCATCCATTGTATACCAGAGACCGAAGAAATTACGATATTGCACTCATTCGTTTAAAAAACCAAATTAAATTCACTCGTAAGTGAGAATTATTTTGTATATTTTATAATATAGAAATATAGTAGGCTCAATATCGGATCTAAGAGTTTCATAATGAGGTCATTATGAATTTGTAGAAGGGGGAGGGGCGTTATTTCGCAGATGAAGTCAATTCACAATAGCTTAAAATGTGACGAAATGAAAACTAACGAAAAAATAATTCTCAAATCAATGATTTAATAATAGAAATTAGGTAGTATAAGTACATTAATCCACGATATTTATCCACCCTAGAGATATTTTGTATAAAAAAATAACAAATAAACTTTAGTTAAATATGGATTCCTGGGACATGATGGCCTCAAAAATATGTTGATCAATTCCCGAAAGAAGATACTACACAATTTGAATTCACTCAATGAGCAACGTTCTTTGTAATAATCTTTTTTTGAATAAAAATGAAGAAATAAATGAAAAAATTAAACAAAATTATCAAAGTCATACAGTATAAGTACCTCCTAAAAGAACCTAATTCTCAAATCAAAAACATTAAAATTTTTAACGTTTTAATTAGTCTTTAGTCCATTAGATAGCAGTAATAACTAGGGCAACAAGAAACAAAATCTGCAGTTACTACTACTTTTCAAAATGTGGATAATATAGGGACTTCATTCGGATTTACGAAAATAGTTACTGATAAAAATCACACAAGTATCAATATACAGTCAAGGTACACATATTCATCCACCTACTTTATTGAAAGGTGTTTCAAAAAAAATAAGAGGATCCAAAAACTCTTTGGAAAGTGGATGAAAACTGAAGATTTCTGAAATTAGATACTTTCCACACTTCATAAAGACCTATTTCCATGCACATATCACAAAAATAACTATTCTATATTTCTTTTCTGAGTTATGTTATGTATAGACCAGTGACATGATGCTGGGGCTGTTGGTTTGGACAATAATAATAACTATGAAGGTGAACAACCATAGTCTACCAGTTTGCTAAAGAATAATTTTTTATTCTTTTTTTGGAAGGGTACAATAGTAAAGTATAGGATCAATAGTTGATTTTTACAAAAAAACTGAGTCATTCAAAGTTTCTTTTGCGATTTAACAATAGTTTTTTGTGTACCGTACCGAACTTTTGGCACTAGGTCAACAGGGTGGCAATTCTACCACTTAATGCTTTGCAGGCACACTCGACTTAATAGCAAGGCGTACATGGCTTATGTAGTGATTCTGTAAAATAAGCAGGGAACGCATCGCAATTTATGCTGTGTACGAGACTTCGTTTTGCTACGCCAGCTACAACACCTCCGGAGGTGTCGTAGCCGGAGTAGTTGGCTTTACTTTGCTATTTTATCATTATAATATTAGAGTTCATTATTGGTTTGGTTCATTTTCCCAAAAAACCATTCATAAAATCGTTGAAATTTGAGATTGCGGATATAGCAAAGAAAATTATTTTAGTATCACCAAGATAAATCTGTGTGATAACAAATTAATACCACAAACATTATTGTCAATGTATACAAATAACTACAACTACTTGTGAAATGGTAGAAATCTTTTTGGTAAGCTAGATACGTTTTTTTGCGCAAATCAACAAACAACGCCAAATACACTTTAGCATTAGCAGAATTGCCACCCAGTTTCATGGAAATTAGTCCTCCCATATAAGCCTACCTGTTCCGCTATTCAAAGGTAAAATCTGACTCACTGGATTATTTTACTCTATCCATTTTTCATTAGGGGAGGGTTGACTATTGGGAGGTATCTAATGCCTTACTTTATGCACGTTTTTTGTCAGGAATAAACACATTTTGTTTGTTCGTGAGGGAAGGTGTCCAAGGGCGTAGATAAGGGGGCTTTGGGGGTCTGGATTCACCTTAGCAAAAAAAAATAAACCATTGGCGCCTATAAGAATAGAAATTTAGGGAGTGAAATAAACATATGTCTTTCATATAGGTGCGGGATATAGGTACCTATTATATACTTACGACTAAAGTTATAGATTAGACAAGTTGACGCACTCTGATAAGAACACGTCCCATAATTCATTTTTGAAATTTTATACTACTATGGAAGCGCTAGTGTTCTTTGCGCTTCATTTCCCTTCCCCTGGCCTACACTTTGAAGAACTAACGACACTTACGCTTGCTTAGTGGGATAATTTGTCCCAGCTACAAAATTATGACTATTTTATTACAATGGCTTTATGGGAGTGCGTCAACTTGCCTAAGTCTATGTAACTTTACTTACGACAATCTCTTTTTTTTTTATTTATCTACAGCTGGATATAAAAGGTCAGACAGACAGAGTAAAAAGTTTTTAGACCCCCCCCCCCACTTATAACGGAGCTCTTGGAGGTGTTCAATACTGAGAGGTGTCCGTTAAAGGCGGTTTCGTTGTATTACTATCCAAAACCATAGATGATTTGATTATATGCTCGCCTTTTTGTAAAAATTATGAACGAATAAAAGTTGTCAAAATAGATTCAGTGATTAAGAATCTCAAATAAGAATGTTCGTAGTTATGTCCTTTGCTGCAAGAAAAACACGCCAAATGGATATTATTATTCTTTATTTGAAAAAAAAATTTTAGTTTCGGAAAGACAATCTCGGAGCTTAATTTTGGGGCTGTTATTACTCGTATTGTAGAACAGTAAGAATGGTAATTTTTTTTATCGTGAAACAATTTGATACGTTTATTGGCGAGAGAAAGAGTGAAAGTTTAGTATTTTTAAGTATAATTTTTTTCAACATTTAGTCATCAGCTGAATTACGATACCACGATTTCAATTCTAATTTTCGTAGCTTTGATTCAACCAATTTGCTTGCTCAGTGGAAGTACATATGAAATGGATGAGTACTATAAAAGAAAAAGTCCGTACGTTGCTGGATGGGGTGTGAACGAAACAGGTAAATAAATGAAATTTCAAATGCATATTATAGCTACTCGTTATTTTTTCGAGCCTAGTTTATATTTACATAATAAAACAGACCTAATTATTGAGATAGTTTTTGAATAATTTTTTTACTGTCCCGAAACTTTTTCATCGAGTTTAATAAAGGGAAGGACAATGTAGGGTTTTTTGTGAAACGCTAGCAATATTTTGCAGGTGGATAACATTGGATGAAAAAACATATTATGTCAATATTAGGTCTACGTTCCATATTGAAGGAGATACAAAGGTTTTAATTTTTTTTTAACAATGTTTCAAACAATTCCAACATTTTTACATTTTTATATTAACATTTCATAAAGGTATGTTGATGCACCGGACTATTTAAGATAAGAAAAAAAAAGAGAAGAAAATTGAAGGAGGTTATGCATGTTTTGGCACATGATCCATGATCGTATGACCAATTGCATTATAGAAACGACAACCATCAAATCGTCGTTGACATATTATTTTGTTTCCTTACCATTTTTGTAAATAAGTTACACTCAAGTGAGAAAATTTGTATAAATATTTTGTTTTTAAATTAAATGTACAAAGCGATCCATTTCAAAATGTGGGTACGTAATGTCTTTTTATCCCATTTTTTGTAACCTCTAGGAGTTTAAGAACAGCTCTGATATGAAGAATAGATATTAAATTTAAACTTAGCACCTCATAAAACCATAGTGCCGATATATCTTTTTAGCTCTTTGGGTACTGAGGAAAGCTGCGATATAGAAACGGACATTAAATTTGAACTCAGCATCTCAAAAATCCACAGAGATGATATAGAGTGTTTTTAATATTTTTTAACCCTCTCTTTTATTGAATCCATTAAGCTTTTTTCCGAAAATGGACATCAAATTTGAATTCAAAACTTTAAAAAATGTTAACACAATGAGAAATATTGCTCAAAAATACGTGTAATGTTTTCCCATCTCTCACCCTATTTGAGTATCTACTCCAGCCATGTCGAAATGGACCATCAATTCCTTCACAGTTTGAAAAGAAAAAGCAAAGATGAACAGTGACTGTAGCATTATACTGTGGACAGAAAAAGTCATCAAAGGAGGGACAGAGATAAAAATGTTGTTTTCATTTTTCTTCAGTTCTGTTTTCCGTTAATTCCTCAACGGACAACGATTTTAAATGTACGACTTAGGTATTTTTGTTTATGCACAAAATTAGTTAGGTGATGCATATTTTTCTATGCTGCTGTGGATATTGTAGATGGATCATTTTAATAAGAAGCCTGTTTTCGCAACCAAGAAGTGATCTTAAAAATCGTTCAAATCCATTTAGTAGTTTTCAAGATTTCCCTTTTTACACAAACATATCGAACACTTTTATTTCACTATAATAAATGTACAAGCGAGCCAAAATTATTTGACAAAACTGATTAGTCAAAATTATTTTGCCAATATAATTTCTTCATATTCGATGCACATGAGCCACAACCCACATGGCCACATACACACGCACACACACAAAAAAAGAACGGAATTTTTGTTGCTTCTGCCGAATCAAAAAATTATAGTGTTACATAATTATACCAAAAAAACTACAGGGCTGGCACAAGCTAAAGTGCCGTGAAGCCATACCTCGGTGCTTATATTTCAATAAATTTAATCCTATTTAAGGATGTTATTAGCTCTAATAGATCTGTTTATTTCTGTCCACAATCCACACATTTATCATAAACAGAAGTCAGTTTGAGATATAAGCATCTCTAAACTAATTATCATTGGGTAAGATTGCCGAAATCACATCACTTTTCAGTTTAGCTGCCCATAATGACAAAAATAATATTTTTAGAATCCCCAAATGTATGTTTTTTGATTTTTATATCCTTACTGCTATTATATTTTCATTCACACTAGATTACTCAAATATTGTTAAAATTACAGCTGATTTTATCTACAAAATTCAAATAGTACAATTTAGGCAATAAGTTCCCTAAATTGTACCAGTCAGTTGCCTCAATCATACATGTGACATTTTTTTCCATTTTTGTAGTTCATTTTATTGTTTTTATGTTAGTTTTATTCATTTATTTATTTTTTTTAACATATTTTCAGAGATCTTTTTAATAATAAATTGCAGTAAACTAGTCACAATGTTTTGAAACTCGCGTAAAAAAAAGTGGTATGATTTAGGAAACAGTGTTCACTTCCAATAAAATCTAAATTTTTCATCTTTAAACTATCCTAAATTTTAATTAAAATTTTCTGAAAAAATATGATGAAGAAGGTTTCAAAATTCAACTGAATTGACAATTTTGTCAGCTGAAACATTTTTTACTAAACTAAGCCTATTAAAACATGCTCAAATTATTTGTTCTTGAGTAGGTATGCTTTTTTCTTAAGCTTGTAAAGAGGAGGAAAAGGAGCATATTGAGAAAATTTTTGATTCCTTAGTGGTTAGTTGTATTTAGTTTCATTATTCACCACATGGATCAGTAATAAATTGACTTTCCCATTTTTTAAACATCAATAGTGATGGGTACGGTTTAGAAAACGAATAATTTTTGCAACTTTACCTTACCTGTTAAATTCAAAAAATGTCAGTAGATAAAAATTAAACTATTTAAATTAAAACCTCGGCAAGTAGAAACTGAAATAAAACATCAGATATTTTCTTTGCTCTCAACAAAAAATGTATTTTTTATTTTTTTTTTTGTCTAAAGGAGGTTCGCCAACAAGACTATACGAAGTTTCTGTAAATATTGTTGATTTTTCAAATTGTATCGAAAAGTATCGCAATGTTGATCAAGTAGTATCACTAACGGATAATATATTATGTGCTGGAAGTCCTGGAAAAGATTCGTGTCAGGTAAATAATATCTATACATATATTTTTTTGTTTTTGTATTGGTTTTTTGAGCCAAGTCCATTGGCCATACTTACTGATACCAAAGAAAAACTTTATCGTAATACTTTCGCATTTGTAATGAATTTTTCCTTTTGTTTTCTTTTTCATTTCTTGAATACAGGGCGACTCTGGAGGTCCATTAATATTCATAAACACGAGCGAAGTTCGATATTATTTAGGTGGTGTCGTATCTGCTGGCAAAGGTTGTGGCACCGCTTATCCCGGTTTATATATGAGAGTAGCCAAATTTATTGATTGGATTAATAAAAGTACAGGACTGAATTTTTAATAAATAATTTTTTTTTTAATTTTTTCAGATTGTATGCTTTTTTTTTTATTTGCAAAATCAAATTTTTCTCAAATCAATTGCCAGAGTCCTCAACACAGTCAAAACTGTTGCGACTGAGGTTGTCATTTTCTATGTGGTTCATGTTAAAATAAACAAAATTCATTTGAAAAAAGCAATTCTTAGAAGTTTTTCAATGATTGGTATTCGTCTTCCATAGTCAGACACATTTGATTTCAATCCTAGAATCTTAGTTAAAAAATTTCAAGCAATAATTAATATAACTTATAGATTCTTAATATTAAAGAAAACTGTATTAGTCAAGTATAATACTTCTCATTTACATATTATAATGCCTGTGCGGAATGCATCAATAGCAGCTGCGAATCAGATTCCTTACTGCGTACCATTTTTCACATTTAAATCTAGTTTTAAAAAAATAAAGCAGTCTTCATAACTTTTCTTGAACTTTAGCACTGACTTAAGTTTTATTTAAAAAAAACAAAAAAAAAAACAAAAGAACAGATGGTGTTATAACATCCTCGCCACAATATTTTTACGCAACTCATACTCCAAAAAGAGGTTATTAATGAATCGATTTTGGTTAGCAAAGTGAGATTTTTCTAAATTGATTCGTAACAGTAGAAAACAGATTTCATTATTTCTTCACTATTGTGAAAATTAGTTTTTTCCCAACTATGTTTTGGTATGTAAACATCTTAGCTTTGAGTTGGGGAAATTTTATACATTAAGTATCAGACTGTTAGGTTTTAAGTTTTTTTGATGTGTCTTTCTGGGTTCATGTGGGTGGTTGTGTGTACGCCCGCAGAGAGAGTTTTTATCCACATGCCATTTCATTTAAAGATGATCATATTTCAAGTTAAAAATAAAAAAAATGCTTCACTTTAGCTCGTAATTTCTAAGCGCTATTTGAACTATAGACCTAAGATTGGTTTTTATAGAAATATGAAAAAATTTGCATCAGTGTACCTACAATTGACAGAATTTTTAGATTATCTTTGACAGTATTGTAATAAATAAACAAAAAAGACAAAAAATTAAGAAAAATTTTCTATTTATGGAATCGAGAAACCTCTTCTCTTTCACTTATTAATTCCTCAGCCGTTATTCAGGTTAGAAATCTAGAACTAAAACTACTGGAAAGAAAAAAAAATATACTGGAATATACTTTCCAGAGACATTCATATATATAGTACAATTCTGACTATCCGATTTCCAATTAGCTATACGATATGTATCTTGATTTAGTGAGCAGAAAAGTCTATTCTGTTTATTCTGATTATGGAATTTTTGTTTGTTTTTTGATTATAGCTGACATGCTACAAAAAACAAAAACAAGATTTTTCATACCTTCGTTATTTTTGATAATCATAAACGTAATCTTTATTTTAGTTGCCATAATTTTTATTGTTTTTTACAAATATAAATGTAAAATATTTTATATTACATATGTACATGCATACATTACATTGTGGTATGCCAGGGGGGGCCTCTACAGCGATCTTCCTTCAGTCCCTACAAAATTCTTTAGGCCAGCTTTCTTTTTTAAAACACATAACCATGGACTTTGGAATATTCATACACAAAGGACAGTGGCCACAGAATTACCACTGCCCGACCGGATAGCCTGCCAGGTGTCCTTGGACCCAAATTTATACCATGCATAGACGAAAATTTTTATATCTATAAACCATAGGTTTTTTGATCTCCATGGATTTTCACTTACTTGATTGACATACTTGGTCGAAAACGCAGGGAAATATCACTAAAGTCAACCCATTTGCCCAAGGAGAAAACTTCAACACATGATTGATTCACTTTTCATGTTTAATAAAATAAAAAATTCGTCTGTTTAGACGTCATTTAAAATACATATTACCTCTTCAAAGAGAGAAAACGAACTGTGCACTCAAGCACTCACAAATGGATTATTTTTAACAAGAGAAAAAATACAAATTAAGTAGGGGTATGGAAAAAACCAGTACAGAGATAAATATGTATTACATCGAGAGACTATTCTACGGACAGACGAATTTGGTAGGAGAAATGAAATATAATATAGTATAAGGAAAGATAAGATGTTGAGGAAAAACCAAAGAAAGAAAGAAGAAACCAAGAGAATTGTACAGAAAAGTGAATATTCATGTTTCTGTACATGATGGTTTATAAAGAAATAGGAAAAAGATTGAAAAAATATGGAAAGTCCGTGGAAAGTATGGTATTATAGTCAAAAAGAAAAAAAAAAGAAAAATGTATATAAAACGAACAAGACTATTGCAGGATGGATGCGTCAACATATATATTTTACTTTTTTTATATGCTTTTATTCAACTACATTTAGTAACAGTATTTAGTTTTTGTTTTTGGTTCCTATAGGTATGGATAGATTGTGAATAGTTACCGAGTTTGACACTAAAAAATTACTAAAGCGGTAGGATGGCTATTGCAGGTCAGCTTAAAAATTTCTGTGTGAGTTCAACACAGTTTGCTAGGTTTCACTTCATATATTTTGTACTTATATCATAGCATATTTAAAAAATTAAATTTTAAAATTATTACTAGCTGTTAAACCCGGTGTTGCTCGGATAACAGTATAAATTTTCAGGATTCCTAATCCGTAAAGATTATTCAACTATTTTGACATAATTTTTGTTTCACAGTTATGCAACTGTTTTGACATAATTTTTGGATCAGAAACTTCAAAAAATTAGTAAATGGAATAATAACCTTACTTTGGAGAATTTATTATAATAAATATCATATGAAACCTTTTGCACCTTCTCAATAGTCAACTTTTGTGATCACAACACTTACCAAAGGCTTTTATTGCAAACTAGTTGACTAAAATACAATTTCCTTTATAATGCTTTTTAGCCTTTTAAAATTTTTTTTCAGTAGGTCTAGTTTTGTTTCATTTTTTCAAATTTGTTTTACTCAGTTAATTTTTTTATACAGGATTTTATTTTTTCAAGTATTTTTTAATTTTTTTGAAGTTTTGTTATTTTTCAATTTTTAGTTTCAATTTTCTAAATATTTATGAAAAAAAGAAGCCCAGTATAGAATCCATACATTATGTCAACAAACTGAGTTTCATCCAGATTGGTTGAATTTAAAATTTTGGATCCAGCATAATAGGTCTACCATTTAAAATTTTTAGAATATGACAGAGGATTTGTAATCAGCAACAAAAAACCAATTTTCACAGAAAACAGTTAATTTTAAATTTTGGATCCAAGGCATTGATCTAATCACAACCAATATTTAATGAGACCATTGCAAGACTGCCCTCTTTCAAATAAATCATGAATCATCGGAATCAGTACAGCTATTCTTGAATAATCAGTGTAATTTTATACATTTCAAAAAAGAAATCTGTGCCTTCAAGCATATAAAACCTCTTCCATGTTTTATGTCATTTGAAGAGAGTCAATTTTTCCTGGATATACTCTAAAATGATAGAATTGTGGAAGAAAATTCAATACTATACTGCGGTTTACAGGGTTCATATTTGAGCACCTTTCCAATTAGATATACTTAGTTATGAATATCCATTATATTAAGGCACTGATTCAAAAAACCTCTTCTGTAAGAAAATTTCAATAAGCTTAAAATATTTTCAAAAAAAAAAAAAAAGAAAAAGAAAAAGAAGAAAACCTGCCATCTTTAGTTCATAAATGTAGGAATGGTTTTTCTTGTGTTGAAAAATAGTATTCTAGGTGCTCAGCTAGTTAGCAAAATGAGTGATTATCACGAGTAGCTAACTAATTGAGTACTAAATTTTTTCAAGAATCCAACAAAAAGAAGGTATTAACTTCATTTATGAACAGGTTATTAGATAATAATTAAACAGTATAGAGAAGTGAACTTGGGTGTTCATATAAGCATCACCATGCAAAATAACCCGTTTTTATTGCGATATTTTGCCCTTACGAACGTGTAAATGGTGTCATGAAAAAATAAATAGCAAATAATTAAGGAAAAACTCATTTCTACATTCTACACTTGGAGAAGAAACGAAAATAATTTTTGATATTCCGAACTGATTCGAAAGTCTCATATTTTTTTAATCAAAATCAATTTAAAAATAAACTTTTTTTTGGCATATGAGTTGAGAAAAATATATATTCACTGACTAAGATGTGTTTTAAATAACCTAAAGGATAGTATTTTTGGAAAAACAGAAGAATTTTCTTATTTAAGAACTGCAATTTCTCCTACTTTTTACTTATTTTGGTGTTGTATCATTCATTTTGGTTCATTTGTTTCACTATGCTTTGCTTTTAATTTTTAATTTATTTTTCTTCATTGGTAATTATTTCCTAGACTTTTGTGCTTTTTATAAATTGGCATCTGGTTTATAGGAGATTAGTGGAAATACTATGCATCTCACATAATGTTAAAACTTGCTTGTTTGACTTATACTACAAAGTGCTCGGACCTGCAATTTAATGTAATGAAGATTTAAGTACACACTCTCTTCTCTCCAGCAGTACTAACCCTATCTTTCTAGCTTAAATAGTAGCTGAAGAATTATTGAGGGGGAGAGGAGAGCTTTCTAGACTCCAAAAAATGAAAAATTTTCCATTAGTTTGTTTTATTTGTTTGTTGATTTTCAAGCCGTACGGATGATCAAACGATTATATTGAAAATTTGTAAATTTTATCCTCTTTCCAGTAATACCAACATCAGCTCTCCAAATTACAGAGAGGCCGACGAATCATTGAGCGAAATAAGAGAGGATTTTTTAAAAATTAAATGGTGCATTCTATTGGAGTGGCAATTTAAGGAACAGTTTTTCCCAAATTAAGGAAATAAGATGGGAAAAATATCCACAAGTTTCACCGTTTGTAAGAACAAAAGTGGGTATTGAAAATGAATAAATAAAAAAAAAAGTGTTCACGTACTTTTTCTTTAATCTTTGTACTAGCTCCATAATCAACGAAACAATATTACAACCTCCAATTTATTTTTCATTACCATTTACTGCCTCCTCTTTTTTACAGTCGCTATCTACTTCCTCTTTTGTTATTATCTACCCCATCTTTCAGTAAACATCAGGTGGTGAGCATGTTTTCACAAACTGACTGTAGAAGCATTTTCAATGCTAAAACAATAATTAGTAACGTCAAAATGTTGAATAAACTATAGTGGACACTGGACATGTATGGTCCAGACAGTGGTAGCCTATAAAGAACTTATTGGATTCTTTTCTGTTCAGGTTGGACTGTATTACTGTAAATTTTAAAACTTATAGCTTCCTGTTTAAAAAAAATCCATTTTATAAGAAAAAAAACTAATTTAAAAATCAATAAATTTTTTATTTCTTTATATCCATATTTACGAGATATTATTGGCACAAGCGAATAAAATATTTTCTTTTCTTTCTTCCATTTCTGAGAATGATGATGAAGACCACAGTTTAATTTGGGTTATCAGAGGCAAATAATGATAAAGGTCTGTTCAAAGTTTTCATTAATTTGAGGGTGAACATTTCTGAATAACAGGTATTAATTTTTTTATCATCGTATTCATTTACATCAGAACATTAATTTTTTCCATTTGTTTTCACAAAATATTAATATTAATCAATGTCAGACTGATAAGACAAATAAATAAATATATATTATTTTGTAATCTGTGGTATTACTAATTTAAAAAGGAAATCGATAAGCTTACAACAAGCTGAATGTAAAAATCGTTATTCGTAATACAAGTGCATAAAGTAAGTAATTGTGATACGAGCGTGAATTTTACTGTATGAGCCATAGGAGAGTGCTAAAAATTACACGAATATCAATCACCAAATTTGCATGTGTGTCACTCACTATTTTTTATCCTAGCTCCTGTCCCCCAAAAAATAAAGTTTGTTTTTTTTAGAACGAAATGGTCAACTTAATAATTTTACTTTAGTAAAAAAAAAAAAAAAAAAGAGAAAGTATAGCTGAGCCATGCAAAAAAATGATCGAGCCATGCAACAAAGTCAACTCAAAAGTGCGCGTACATACAATATTTTTTCGTATTGTATTAAAATTTGTTACTTTGTATTTTTTGGATGAGGAATACAAAATAGTATATTGTGTGAAAAGTGCGTAACGTGGGCTATTTTTTTATCAAGTGTGAAGAATTTGCAAATGAACCAAAGGCGAGTGCTGCAAACTTGACACGAATTAAAATAGCCCTTAAGCACTTGTCACATGCCATATTTTTTTCAACTAATGTAGTTTATATATTTTTTTTTTTTTTTCTGTAGCCTATTGGTAGTGAAAACAAAAATAGTGTTTGGCAATGTGAGCTCTGGTGGAAAAATATACTATTTTTGCAACACGTAGGAATTTGTGATAACAGAAATGCATTTGATTGGTTCAGTGGGGGAGCAAAATAGTTTCATAATGAAAGCAATGGTATGTTTTGCTACGAGAGAGCAAAGTGAGGGATCTTTGATGAGTTGTCATGTTGTAATTGTAAGAGTCAAGATTTATCATTTATTGTGCTCGAGTTTCGAACGCTATTTTTGCAACCCATGCGCATGTGCAATTAAAGGTGGCATTTGATTAGTTTGTAGGATGAGTCAAACACTTTCATAGCAGGAGCAAATGCGTATTTTGCTCCAGCTACCATCTTTCACTCCGCTAAAAAATTTTTGAATCCTACTCAAAAATTCGATATTTTGGGTATTGAAAAAAAAAATACTTAATCGCGTACTTTGCAGCATATGTTGAAAAAATATATTTTTCCCATCTATGCGTATTGGAATGGAACACATGTGACTGTTTTATTTCATAATGGAAGCAAATACGTATTTTGCTTCCACTATTACCTTTTGTTCCCACTAAAAATTTTTTACTTCCTTGTTGGAAATTCTTCATTTTGGGAATTCGAAATGAAGACGTAATTGTGTAATTTTCTGCATCGACTCGAGCAATTACAGCCCAGACCTGTAACTTATGCTGCAAATATGTAAACTGCTCACTTTACCCTTTAGGTGCAAAATATCTTCTTTTTTCATATTTTGAAAAGTACGTAAATGGTAAGTATACATCTCAGTCAGTGACATAACTTTTAATTCGGAACCAAAGGCCTAATTTTCAGGAAAAATTTTTTTTCATTTGTGACAACAGAATTTTTTTCTTTCTCTCCATCTTAAGACACGAAGCAATTTGGTGGAAGTCCGACAACGTGGCAATTGCGGCGGCCCCACACTTACGCCATTGCCATCAATAAAGGAAAGAATCTGGTAGGTCTAAGCAAGACGGAAACTGAGACCAAGTCTTAACAGTGTAATACCAAGATCAAGACTGTCGGCGCAATATCAAGATCAAGACCAAAATTGTCTGTTCAAGACTGCCAAGACTGACTGTTCAAGACTGACTGTTCAAGACTAGCTGGACAATACAACGACTAAAACCATAACTTCCATTGTCTTAATATTGATTTTGCTTCTGCTCATCATTAGAGTGCAGATTTTTCAGCATTATTAAAGTTAAAATTCGGCAATAAAAACTGTATTTTCGGAATTATTTGGCAAAAACAAAAATAAAACCTTTAGACCATGAAAATAGCGCTAGAAAATTTCAATTTTTAATTTTTCACAAATTCTCCAATTTTTTATATTATGAAAATTACATATTTTTCGACGAGAAATTCAATGAGCTCCCATTCCCAGAGCTTTAGATCCATTATTTCACAAATTATCCAGTTTTTTATGGAAACTCAATTTTTGCTTCAAATTTTGATCAATTTTCTGTATTCAAATAGCTCTAACTTTGCTATGGAAAGGAAATTCAACCATTGAAAAACATACTCTTGGATAGCTCGAAAGATCATCTGTCGTTAATTAACAGAATGGATGTTTACCGTCAATTCAGCTCCATGCAATTTGAGTTTTTCTCTCTTATAAACAATGAAAATGGCACCTAAAAACTTACAATCTAATTTTTTTTCCTATTTCTAGTTATTCTTGAAAATAGGCATTTTCAGAAATTTTTCGGAAGTTACATCATTTTTGGCCTTTATTCCATGATCAACATTTTTCTGAAAAATAAAATTTTTTCCCCAGCCCACTTATCAAACGAACTTTAATTTAATTTCCAAGCCCTTGCCCTTTAAGGAAATGATTTGACAAAGAGAAAATACCAAATCTATTATGCTGAGATGAATTATGATAAACTCGACGACAAATTTGTACCAAATCAAACATCTAAAAGCAATTCACAAATCATTTGTTTGTTGATTGCACTCCGAGCAACATCGCATAGAATTTCATGTAAATTGTTCAACTCGAACACCAATTTCTATACTTAAATCGCTCTTGCAAATTTCTAATACTTTCTATTGTCTTAATTGACACTCATCTCTTACAAAATGTCTTCCACCAATACATCTGAACCTTTGCTTGACTATGAGGAAGCCCTCCTTGCAGAAGAGCAGGGACAGAATAATCGGGAACATGACATCATGCTCTCCCAACTTTCCTCATCAGCAAGCAATCTCGCTTTGAACCCCATACCGAGGCCAGAGGTCAGTTTGATCATATTCAAAATGACCCAACCTCTTCCTCACCACCTTCTTATTGGTGAGACCTCGGATGCTCCACAATCTATGATTACCCCCATGGATGTGGACCCATCTAGAAACAATCAGCCATCTCACTCCGAAATCACAGTTCATAGACCAGAAAATCAAATCCAACCTTTCGTCCAACAATGGAATTCCATCCAAAAACTAAGTACCAGAAACTCCAACCAGGCAATAAGACATAAAAATAAAAAAAGAGGCGCACGTTCTCGTGCCAACTATAACCAACGGAGAATCCTCAACTATCATACAGGGACCTTCACTGGCCATGCATTAGGCCAAGCTCTCTGTGACATCCTCTTTGGAGGATCCAAGCCTTATAGAGGATGTAATCCCACCGGACAATCTTCAGTCCAACATCCCCCCAACTTTTGAAGTATGACGAGACTTAGTCTTTTCTTACGAAAAAACTACGGGGAGTGGCTGTGGGGACATTTCCCTCATTTCCTCCTTTCAGGGCTCAGCCCTGCGTTGAATCGCAGACCAAAGTCCGCGATCCAAACTAATAGTGCATTGTACGTTAAACAAAATACATCGTCTATATGCACTCATACAGACGATACGTTTCTGCATTTACCGATAAACAGTAAATGGAGGTAAGTGAGTACATAATTAGTACGTACTCACTGATAATATATGTGCTGCGGTCCGTATAAGGTACCGCCTCACCTTTGGACAATTGCCCCAGTTAGTAGGTACGCTTTGTGTACAGTAAGGCAATAAACCAGCTGGCTACCGGTACCGAGAAATAATTCGGTCGCCCTGCACATAAACCACTCCCTTCCTTATGGTTCCATGAACCCCCTGTAGGTAGCATCTACCTACACCAAACAAGCCACAGAGAATTCGCCCTCCACTCATCATTGAAGAAAAGTATGAACTGGAGTTGAAGAAATTGCTGACAGATGGCACAAAACTCTTTTATCCTTTAAAGAAAACGTTATTTCCAGATTGTACGATTAATATCATCAGGAATGACCTCAGTGGTGTGCCACTCGCTTTTTCTATCGACTGAACAAAATTCCCGATTGTACCTTAAAGCTTTGTATACATCGGACAAACATTTTAACCGATTTCTTACGAAACATCCTTACATCTCAAGTATGATAAAGAGAAGTCAAAAAGTCGACACATCTTTCATCCCTAACCCAGAGTCGTAGCCATAGAGGGGCGTAGGAAGACAATTAGCCTTCCAAAAATTTGCTGTTTGGAATATTTATGATTTTTTAGTGTTTTTGACCAATAAAAGAAAAAAAAATTGAAACTTAGCGCCCCCAAAATCTTCTACCCAGCCAGAAGTAAAATTTATATTATTAAAAATACCTGAGCAATAAATCGAAGAGAAACTGAAATAGTTTGACAATCGATCAATGAAATTTCACCGATGTCAGATAAACTTTACCGAGTCATCATTTCGAACAGCTTTTGTAAAATTTACCTGTACCTATAAAAGTGCAGATAATACTGAGATTCGTCATGAGGTTGGCATGTAAGTGAGTGTAAGTCAAATCTTACAAGTCATAATTTAAACAAAAAAACAAAAAATAAAATAAAAACGTGTGGTTGGACAATTGGAGTAAACTGTTAAACGTCAATGTCTAATTTATTAATCGTACGCTAAATAATATTACCGTGGTTGGTAAAATCGAAATTGAATTAATTTAAAACTGAAACTCGATGGTCACTTTTCGTGAAAATATTTATGAAATATCAACAATAAACGTTAGTACGAAGGTGCCAATACGTACGCAAATTATGACGGTAATATTAATATAATTTTACAGCGTGGCTTATGGTAGGCTTGTGAGTAAGGGAGCACAGTGTTAGTTTTTCCGCAATAATTTTTACAACGCCACAATAACTGAGGTATCGATCATTTTATGACCTTGTTGAACATTAAAACGCTAAGCTATCAGAAAGAGTCATAGAGAGCGGAGAAAAGAGACGAAATCGCTTTTAATAACGGTGCGTATATTATGTTTAATTACTTCTAATCATAATTTTATCATAAACGATTTACGAACATACCTCGTCGACATCGTTCGATTTTTTTTTTTTTTGCCTTTATTATAAATATTTACTACCGTTGATGGATGATTTTTTTCATTTTACAGAGACCTCTTTTGGCTGATACGACGTTCAAAGGTAAGTATATCTGTAATAAACTAATAGTTTGTTATTTTCTTTCGTTCATTTTTCGAAGTTAGCCTTTCTATTATTGCAAAGCACACACTCCAATTGAAATAGGTATCAGTAGCTATAAATTTTGTTTTGTTTAAAATTTTGTGAAATGTCCAATGTTTTCGATGTTTTCAATTTCAAAGTCCTAAGCTAATTAATTTTATTTGAACAATTCGATTGTATCAAATTTCAATTCCAGAATTTTTTTTTTTTTTTTTTTGTAGGTACCAAGACTTAAATACTTAATTATAACTTATCAAAATATTACAATTTTCATAATTTGTTTTCTTTATGATGGACATGGCAAAAATGTATTACATTTTTTTTCGGATTTTAAAACAAAACAGGCGTTCCTAATCTGACCCGTGTCTGTATTATTGTAATATGTATGTTAATTATGTAATATTCTATAATATGTAACATTATGTACGTAGCTCATGTACGTTTGTCCGCAAATTGCTGGCGAACAAATGGACCAATTTTGATGAACTTTTTTTATAAATGATAAAGGATGCTCCCGTTGTGATCTCTTATGATCACCTTTTGTAATATGTGTATTGAATCCCTCACTTCGGAGGAATGTTTAGCGTGCAGAAGTGGCCGATTTCAGACCGCTTTGGGCTCTCGTTCATTCCACAAGCCTTTTCATGTACTTAGGCCCGAATGCAAAAACTATTTTCACATATCAACAGTATGACTTACGAGTTACGTTTCTTATTATAATTATAATATATACATTTTTACGTTATTTACCTATGTATTATGTATCTGTATAATGTGATGATGGGAAACACTTAAGAATAATCTAAGTATGGTTATTGCACTTGGTCCTTCGCCTCCTTTTCATTCGTCTTATTTGTAAGAAGAGACACATTTATAAATTCAATTTTTTTTTCAATTTCATATACTTCTACCGCTACTGGGATTTTGAACTGGTGTTACAGAAGTGGTCAGCTACATCCATACCAACCGCACTATGAATGACAGCAAAACATTGGGGGATAGTTCGCCTATACTAATTTATTATTTATTTATTATTTACAATTTTTTTTTTTTGTAATTTACTGAAAAATTTGAGAAATTAGTAGCGCAACAATAATTAAAATGCGATGAAAGCGAAAAATAACCATTTAAAATTTTTTCAAAAAGATCTAGAGTCTCGAATTATTAAAATCGATGATAGTTACAAAAGTGGACTACATGGTACCTTACCTATATGATGAAGGAAAAGAGCACCGACAACAATAATTTCAGTTCCTAAATATTGGTGGGGAAATTATAAAAATGTTATATTTCTCTATTCAGCTCTTTTTTATTATCTAACTTTTTTGCTCAAGTGAGTATTATCTTTTCCATGCAGGTACTAAAGTTCTCTCTGTTTTGAAACCAAAAAACTGTAGAAATTTGATTGAAAACGTTTTACCTAAATAATTCTAAGAATCTTCATTAATACACAATTGAACTAATTCTCGAAAGTTGGTAATTTTATTTTCGCACGTAGATCAAGCTGGAAAAAAAAAAATTATTTTTAGTGTGTTTCAAATTTTAAATCACAAAACTCAAATTAACGATTCAACCTTAATACCTGGCTGAAAATTCCTAGTTTACAAAACACCATCTTGCATGATGAAATTTATTTTATTTTATGTTTTATCCAAACAAGTTATAATGATTATTTTTCTAATATTATACAGGCAGGATTACAGTTTCAAAATAATGTTGGTTTCTATTTTATTGATCGCTTTTGGCATTTCGGCGTCGAATGCTTTACCTCAAGACAGTGTTGGTAAGTTCTACACATAAGTATTCAATGAAATATCCTATATTTGTATCTGAATATTATATTTTTTATTTTTTCCGGCAATCTATTGTCCTACGAATGGATAAAACGGTAGATAATTATATGGCACTCAAGAATTCATACAATTCTTCACACTTTTTGTGGATGTCGACAATGATGTGTCCAAGAAAGTTTGATTTATTTGAGAGTGATTTTAACCTAATGACTTCTTTTGAAACTAGCCAATGATTTTCAAAAATTTTAAGGCGAATGTGTAGCCCACGAATGCGTTTAACACTATCTCAAGTTTCACTGTCGTAGGTCAAACAGCGGAGGCTTCATAAACTCCCACAAAGTGTCAAAATGAGCCAAAAGTGGAAAAAAAATATATATATATATAGGTATAGTGTGTACAGAAGAATTTGAATGACCTATATATTTGTGATCTACGACTCTGGATCGACGCTTTTCCACAAGTCCTACTCCCAGGTTCCACTACTGCACTGAATGCAATAGTTGTATTTTCTTTTGGAAAAGACACTAAAAGTATATACCACAGACCTATTATATTTGGTGTCTTCAGACACTTCATATATTTTACACCTTTGAACTTGTTTTCTGTTTCTCTTCAAATTTTCATGATGGTCGTCTTTGGACAACACAGAAGGTACAGATTCTTGAATATTAACAACAGCGAGAAATAAAATGCAAGCAGCACTACCATATTTCTATGAGATGTATTTTTTAAGCTCCTATAATGGACTCATCGACTCACTCATCAACACCCAGCCAAAACCACAGAACTTATTCACCTGAAATTTTCAATGCATATTCTCAACATATTCCAGGGGCTCACTATGAGAGGGTTTTCTGAAGTTCCATCTCTATATGGATCAAATTGGGTCGAATGTGTTTTTACATAGGTATATGTCTAAAAAAGATGTTAAGTCAGTTTTCGTTTCAAAAGGTCATTCGACTAAATTGTCTGAAAATTATTATCTGGTTTTGCAAAATTCCACCCCAAAAGGGGTTAAACAGGTGTTTACATATTTGTCAATATCTTTTAAGCTCAATAGGATACTGAAAAGATTTTCACCTCTCTTAAAAACATACATTTTCCTGCCTCTTAACTGTATGTGAAGAAGGAGATATTTTTAACATCATTTTTCAAGCATGCACCCTTTGATCTTTTTTACATTATTTAACACTGTGACTTTTGTTTTTTTGTATACATGCGCACTAAGTCTCATCAAACATTACGATACACTTCAATATTACTTTTTTTTTGTGATACACAATTTTTTTTTATTAATATCTCTCTGCTTCAGGAGATCGAACCTCTAATCTCCACTTTCAAAAGCTAGCACCTTAACCACCATATCACGACTTCTGGTTGAAGGAGTTGTGATAATTTGCGCTTACATGTTTGCCAGTTAACAAAACATTTATTTTTCTCCATTTTTTGTGTTTGTTTTTTGGGGGAGGAGGCGTTAAAAAACATAGCATGTGACACTCGTGCGAAGTAGGTGATTGCTACTCGTGTGATTTGCATCACTTGCCTTCGACTTGTGCTGCAGAGATCATACTCGTATCACAATCAACTACTTTACAAACTTGTGTCACAAATAACTGTTTTAGATTTTGCGAAATTTCACCCTTAAAAGAGGATCAAATAGGATCAAACATGTTTTATTTACTTGTATTTACTTGTCAATATCCTCAAGTCCGATAAGGTATTGAAACAGTTTTTCCTTAAAAAGTCATTTATCTAAGTAAATTAATCGTCACAAAATTAATTTTTGAATTAAAAAAAGTTTCTCCCCTAAGAGGGGTCAAATATTTGTAAATATCTTTTAGCCCCGATAAAATATTTGTGTTTCAAGGTTTCTTAAATTTCACTTGATTAGTTGTCTGAAAAGTTTTTTGGATTTTGCAAAATTCCACTCAGAAAAAAATCAATAATATGTTTTTATACCTACTTGTGAATATCTCATAGATCCTATAGGATATTTACGCAGTGTTTATTTAAAAAAGTCACCCAACTAATTACCTGAAAATTATTTTCTGGATTTTGAAAAATTCTATCCCTTAGGAGGTCCAGTAAGCTCCAAGTTTTCATGTATTTCTTAATGCCATAAGGGGCATTTTAATGCCCATGCTCCATTAATTTTTTTTATCAGGGCACCTCTTGGCTCACGAGATAGTTATGACACTGAAAATGATAAATAATAGTACCTATTCCTCAAAAGAATGTTTATTGGCTCAAAAATATGCTTCAAACCAAAATCCCAATGAAACCACTGGAAAATTAAGGAGCCTTAAGACATTGTTATAATTATAATAAATTCCGGATTTTTCCGACAAAAGTCTACAAAAATTATCTAACTTAAGTTAAAAATTAATAGAGATAAAAAGAAAGAATCCATGGACTTATTATGGAAACTCCAGGCGCAAAATTTCGAGAGAAAACAACCAGAGGGGGTTCAGACGCGAAGGGCCCAGGAGACAAAGCCTCGCAGTGTAATCTTATAGGTACATATATAATTATATATAATATAATTGTAACGTATATTTTCGTCTATTTTTAGAAATGACGAACATATTCGTCCACACATTTTTGAATACCAAAAACGTAGATATTTATCAACAATAATCATCCTATAACTCTTTATAAATAACCACTAAATTACCCGTATTTAATTTTATGAATATAGATATACTTTCTGTATATTCATGACCTAATTGTACCTGTCCCTCGAGAACTCGACGAGTCAGCACAACCCCATAATAACAACACCCTACCTCACTTTACCTATCCAACATGTACATTCTCATACCCTGAAAGAGTATATAATCCCTCGATTCAGTGGAATAAGACACAGTTCCTCGACAGCTACTTCTAAGTACCTGGAACCTCTCTTGTAGAAGTCTCTAGTGAACAGATAGTCTTGCTTGTTGAATTGTGATTGTATATGTATAAATATTAACGTATATTTATGTACTGTGATATACAAATTATTATTTTATTAAATGTGTAAACTCACTCATGTGTTTCAAATATTAATGAGTCTCTAATTAATGTTAAGGTCCACGATAGTCCGTGGATGATAAACTTGAATTTATTTTAGAAGTATTACTGCTTTTAAAGTACGTGATATTTCATGTATGGTGTAATACTGAAAGTGGTTCTAATTAGGTACTTTACCACCTCTTTTGGCCGTTACATTATTGGCGCCCAACTGGTCTGCTATTGCGAATCGAACTCTCGCTCTAGTACCTATTCTACGGAATTGCTGAATCCAAGCTGCTGTTTCAATTCATCTGGTTCAAAGTACTTTGCTCTAACCTTGAAAACTCTAGTTAAGTACTTAATGAGAAACGCGTAAGGCGCGCTCTTGAGGAAAGGAAGTAAAGGTTATTTGCGAGTGGAAAAACACCAGTAGAGAAAATAAAATCGAACTTCAAAAACAACCAAGAATATTTTATTGTACAAAAATTGGAAAAACAAGCGTATTTACAAAAATTTGGCAACAGGAGGGCAACAGAGGGCGGCAACGGATCCATCAAGCTCCTGTTCAAACAAAAGAAGAAACAAAGTAACAATTAATATTAATTATAATTCGCATCCCTCCCTTAAATATAAAAAGTGTTAAATAATTATAAGTCGCGAAAAAATTTATTCTTATGAATGAAACTTGGGAAAATTTATCCAAACCCAATACTACTAAAACAAATTTAAATTGGCTTATCGAAGCTAAAAATTTTGAATTAATCAATATATGTCTAAATTTAAATATCGAAGTTGATAAAAAATATTTTTCTCGTATAAAAACCCAAGAGGATATCCTATTAAAAATTAAATCTAGTAAAGAAATACAAAAATTATTAACCCCTGAAAATATAAAAATAATTTTACAAACAACACGAAAACCTTGTGAACAAATCCCCGAATTAGAAAATCCTATTATAAGAAAATACTTTAATCCCCCTATGACTTCAACCCCACTTTTGGAAAATTTGGATAATCCCACACCATTTCCAAGAGTCAAGACAGCAATTAATCTTGCTGATATTACTGAGTGCTTAGAAAAATCTGACAAAGATTTCCTCAGCCCAGAACTTGAAACTAGAATTTTAGAAAATTTTATTCCCCTTGTAGAAAATAAAATGTCAGGAAAGGCTGCAGTAAACATCAGACCTTCCCTATATGGACACACCCCAACTGAAGATATCGTATCATTTTTAATTAGATTTGAAAATGAAGTGGAATCATTCAATTGGGATGCAAATATGAAATTTAAAAAAATAAGAATTGCATTTTCAGGCCTCGCTAAACAAATGTTTGAAGACAGAATTCAAGCAAATCCCGAATGTAATAATTGGCAAAATACAAAACAAAAAATTTTAGAAGTCTTTACTAGGACTAAACCCCAACTACGTGAAATATTGTACGAAAGAAATTATAATGGCGAAGCTGATTTCCCTGTGTACATTATGTTCGTAAAAAGAATCTTAAAACAAATTGAACCTGATATCTCTGAAGAGAAAATAATTGAAAAAATAATGCCAAACCTTCCCGAAAAAGAAAGAGTATTTTTAATAAAAAAAAGAACCTAAAACAATTCAGGAACTAGATAAAGCCTTCTCTAAATATCTAGAATTCAAAGATAAAGTATTTGGACATTCAGATCCCCTCTTAAGGAAAAAAATTGATCAACTGGAAAAAACTATTGAAGAATTAAAAGCTGGAAAAACTGATAAAAAAACTGAAAAAAATATAAACTTAGTATCATCCGATCATATCTGGAAAGCTGATTTTGTGGTGCGGATAGTCAACCTCTTGAGGTCAGGAGTAACCAATGTGATTTTTTCCATTGATCATTGTATTTACCCACATTCCACTTTCGTTGTCCGAAATTTAGAAGAGCCGGTTGGTTACGATTTTTTATTAACCCATAAAGCCAAAATGTACTTCTCGAAAAACAAATTCACTTTACCATGTGGTGATGAAGAGCGATGTTTTGACATGCCTGAATGTCACAATTACCCTATTGAAAAAGAAAATAAGTTAGGTTATGTTAAGCCCTTTAAATATTATGTGTCCCAAACTTTTAAAATAGAGGCGAATTCAGTGCTAATCTTAGCAACTTTGCCTGAACACCTGGAGTTTCTGTGTGAAACATCCATGGAAGAAAAACACAATTTCTTTGTAATCGTATCAGAAGACACGATAGTGGCTGTTAATCTCAATAACAAACCTCACGTGATCTATAAAGGCGAATACTTAGGAAAATTTGAATTAAGTAGTGCAGTAGAAATTAATTCCTGCCAAATAGAAAAAATAAAAGAAAATACTATTTTTAAGGATAATCGAGGAAACCCTATCCCGATTAACCCAAAATTGTCACTTGAACAAAAAATAAAAATGTATTAAATAATTAATGAATTTAATAATATTTTTACGGGAAAAACAGACGAAGTTTCTATCTGTAAAGTACCCGAACAAGTTGTCCGAGTAGACGACAAAACCCCACTGCGGTGTAGAAATTTTAAATTTTCACACGCAGAACATGAGGCCCTACACAAACTAGTCGATGACCTAGTAAAAGTAGGTGTCCTAAAAAAACAAAAATCAAAATTTGAATCCCCAATATTTGTAAAAAAGAAACCAGACGGAGTCTATCGAGTATTAGTAGACTACCGAAGAATAAACCAAAGAATTATTATGGACAATAATCGTGTCCCAACAATTGATGTTATTTGGCCATACTTAAGAAATAAAAAATGGTTTACGACAATTGATTTAAACAGTGGATATTTACAGATTCCTCTCACGGAAGAATCTAAACAATACACTGGAATAAATGTGGATGGAATTGGATATGTATTCAATTCTACCCCAATAGGTTTAAGTATATCCCCGTCAATTTCCAAACAATCATGGATGACATATTCCATGATATATTCTGGAAAAAAATGGTATGCTACCTGGACGATATTTGTATTTTCGGAGAAACTTTCGAAGAATGTCTCGAAAATACAAGGGAAGTACTAAAAAGATTAAATAAAGTAAATTTAAAAATAAAAACAAAAAAATGCCAATTTGCAATGAACGAAATCGAAATATTAGGACATACGGTCCGATATAACGAATTACGTCCTTTGAACAAAAATATTGAGGCAATAAAAAATTTAAATTCCCCTAATACATTAAAACAATTACGATCATTTTTAGGATCAATAAATTATCATAGGAAATTAATTCCGAATTTAGCTAAAATTACTGCCCCTCTTACTGACTTACTAAGAGGAACAGATAGCAAATCAAATGCAAAAATTAAATTAAATCAAGAACATCTTGAAATCTTTGAAAAATTAAAAGAAATAATGATTTCCAAACCTGTATTGGCAATTTATGATCCAAAATTGGAAACCTGGGTAGAAGTTGATGCTTCAAAAATCGCATTAGGTGCAGTGTTGCTGCAAACTAATCCCGTTACGAAGCATAAACATCCAGTTGGATACTTCTCAAAAAGAGTCCAACTTGCCCAGTCAAAATTGTGTTCTTTTGACTTGGAAATGTTAGCAATTACGAATGCATTAGCCCATTTCCGTGGATACTTACTAGCATTACGCTTTGTAGTATACACGGATCATAAGCCTCTGATTTACCATCAGAAATTTAATACTCCAAGCCCAAGATTAATTAGATTAATATCTAAATTAAACGAATATAGTTTCCAAATTAAACATATCGCCGGAAAAAATAATTGCATGGCTGATATGTTATCCCGTCCTCATGATGAACCGGATGAAATTACATTTGAAAAAGGTGAATTTCTAGTAGATAAAAGATATGCTCTTCAAGATGAAGAAAAAAATGTGAATACTCTGTGTAGAATTCACAATGGCAATCCTGCCCCATTAAATCCTGTATTTTATCAAAACCAAAATACGTGGTACTACCCAAGTACGATGTCCCAAAAACATTATTACCCTCCTTCCTCTGCATCAACTTTCCCATATTATTCCGTGGTACAAACCACAACCCCACAGAATGAATTAAACCATTCTGAAAATTGTCCCAATCAAACTACAAATGTAGTCACAAGATCTGCTCTTAGAAAAGAGTCAAATCTCAAAAACCAGATCACCCCAACCCCTCCTGTGGCTCTCAATTCCCCGCAAATCTCAAATCCCGACATTACATCACTTCCCCAATCAGAAGATCAAACTTCTGAACCCCTCCAAAAAATTGAATTACCCGAAAACTTAAAAACAATTCAGGAAAATAACCCACATTGGACAAGTGTTATTTCGTTATTAAATTACAATGAAATTAAAAGAGATAAAAATAAAATACGAAAATTAAATCGTACTATACAATTATACTTTTTTAATGAAAATAATGTGTTAAAGAAATTACCTAACCCAACCTCATCGTATGATGAAGCGGTTACAGTAATCCCTGAAAAATTAATTCTGGTAGTCCTGAAAAAACTACATGATGATCCGTTGTATGGAGGTCATTTCGGAATTAAAAAAACAAAAAATAAAATAAAAAACCAATTTTTCTTTAAAAACATGGTGCAAAAAATAACAGAATATGTATTGTCATGTCATGAGTGTCAAATGGCACAAAATTCCCCGAAAGAGGCTGGCTACCTCAAACATATAGAAATAGAAAACCCTAAACCATTCTCGCATTTAGATATTGATTTCATTGGGAAATTTAACACCGATTATGAACACACGTATGTGCTTGTTGGTGTTGATAAAAGCACAAATTTCTGTACCATACGCCCAACAAAAAACCCAAATGCTCAATGTGTAATAGAGTATTTGAAATTTATTTGTTATACGTATGGCACGCCAGGAAAAATCTCTTGCGACAACGGAGGTCATTTCGCAAATGAATCCGTCCGTAAATTTTGCGAAGAAAATAATATCAAAATTATTTACTCCTCGTTTTATTCCCCCCAATCGCAAGGACTCGATGAAAAAATCAACGGTGTAATTAAAAAATCATTATCAAAATACGACCATTCAAATGAAAAAGAATGGATCGAAACAATTAATAAGATTATTTTTGCATATAACATAAGCCCGATTGAACATTTAAATAACAAATCCCCATTTCACCTACTTCATGGATTCAACCCAGAAGTACATTTACCGGAAATACCAGAAAACAATGGTAATAAAACAACTCGTGAAGAAGAAATTGAAAATCTCCTTCAAACGAGGGAAAAAATGCCGAGCTTAGCAAAGAAAGCATTGGAAAAAAACGCGAAACACTATAACACACACCATTAGAACATTGACCTCAAACCTAATGACCTTGTTTTGCTGCGTCAATCAAAAAACGTCGCGAAAAATAAAAACAAATATACCGTACCATATAAAATTGTTAGAAAGGTCACAGATCTAAATTACATAATTTGTATTAAAACAGACGATAAAACGGCGTATGACGAAACAGTTCACGTACGACGATTAATTCCGTATAAGTCTCGTAATAACAACGAAATAAATATTAAAATAAAGTTGGAAGAAAACGACAAAAACCTCGAAAGTCCCATCCCAACCCAAATTGTATCCAAACCAAGGGGATTGCCCTCGGAAAAAACCAAAGTAACTGTGTGTAAAGTATATTAACTGCAGTTACATAGTTTTTTCAATCACGATTTGTTTTGTTTAGTTTTTTTTTCTCTCTCCTCTTCTGTTAGTTTCTCTCCCTTTTCCCTTACTCCTTCCGACATAATTTAGAATAAATTTTTTTTTTGGTGAAGCAAAATTATAGTAAAATTTAAGTAGTTAAAAATTATGTAAGTAAAGCTAAAAACTCACCAATGGCCCAGGTATCAGTGTAGCCTTCGAGAAATTTGGCAAGATGCTCCTCGCTGGTGGTGCTGCTACTATCGGTTGACATCGGAGAAGGGTTGTTGTTTAAGGCTCCTTCCTCTCCGGAGCTCGATTTGATGGTTGAAGCACTGTCTTCTACTGATGGAGTATCCCACAGGAACAAATAGACTGTGGGATCAGAGAGCAGCCATCCTCCGCGGAGTGACATTGCACGATTACCCTCGGTGGCATCGTAATGGCGGATCATGTGGAAACCAATTACGGAGATCGAAATATCCAGACGTGGCTTATAATGCTGGTTGAGAAACCGAGCAAAACTAACCCCGTCTGGACCGATGAGGAAATTGGTAAGATACATTCGATCGACATGGACGTACTCTACCATTACTTCCTTGTTGGTTTGTTGCGACACTGCAAAGCGAACCAACCAGCAGTCCGGAGAGTACACCCAGTCTGACCATCCCTCTAGTGTCAAGGTTCCCACAAAACTCAAGCTTTATTCCCGAGTATCCGAACTCGACCATCATGGTGCAAGGATAGAATACCCGAAGGGAAAAAAGCAACCGTTTCGTAAAATCTTCACACTTAGGGCAGCAAACAAATCTTACCGAATGACTCCAGTAATTTAGATCTTCCTCGATGATCTCGTCTGGTACCCGATGTGGCTCGAACTCGTTTAAAAACACTCCTTTGTTGGTTTCATATGAAACACGATAAAATAGGGAAAATAACCGGTGCAATGAATAGAATAAACGTGGCTCGCACGGACAGTCTTGGAAAGGATGAATCTTACTGAGAACCAAGCTAACGATAAACCAGCTGTGCGAGGCAAACATCCTATCATTCATGTATACGATCGACATGTTAAATAAATTCTTTTTTAAAAAAAAAAACTGATGAACAGGCACGAAACTGGAATTCCCGCACTTCACGGAAAAACAAAAAAACAGATATATAAGAAAAGTCGGAAACTAAAATTCAAAATAAAATAGAAAACGAAAAAACTAGAAAATACAAAAAAAAACACACGAGAAAATGACGCAGAAACGAGACAGATCAAGAACAGCGAATGCAAAATACAGACTAATCGATCAAAATTAATAAATTTTATATTAAATTGACCGAAATTCATAAGTTAGATGTCGGCAAAATTTTTTTCCCCGTGCCCCAGCTAGCGTATGTCAAAACAAATTACTAAATGCATAATCCATTTTTCTCGTAAATAATTAAGACGTTGCATTCTTTCTGTTTCAGAAAATGTATACGAATCTACTTTTCTATTTCGCAATAATTATTTCTTCGATTACTATTGCGCAAAGAACATCGTCTGACCCATATAGGATTACGACGGCGTCAACTGGCGCTTATTTTCAAGAAATAAGCAATATTTTGTATATTCTAAATCTGCCCCAATAATTTACTCTATTAAGCTAGATTTGCATGAATCAGAGAAAACTATTGGCAACAAACTTTAAACATCGGTTGTGCAATGAAACAACCTGGAAAAATTGCAAATATGCAGAAATGGCAAAACCTCTAAAAAAAGCTATAATAAACCTTAAAGAACAAAATACCGCTATGATCCAAGACTTCTATTCAACGCCATCTTCCATTCGAAGCAAACGAAGCATATTCACTCCGATTAGATCTTTCTTCGGAGATGCGCTACAATTTTGCTGTCGAGTATTAAACTTTATAGATGGACGAAACTTTCTGGCTAATGAAATCTCGTTGAAAGAAGAATACGACATAATAAAAAATCAACTATTGACCGAGCATGCAGCATTAGTAAATACGTCCACTAATCTGCATAGCTTTATTGACCATACAAATAATTTTATGACAAAATTCATTTCGCATACAAATTCTTTTATGGAAAATTCACTAGAAGAACATGAACTTCTAATCTCTCTAAATTACATACAAGGATTCTATGACAATTACCTTATTAATACGTTAAGATTATCAAATATTCTAACGTCTTGTAAATCTCATATGATTCCTTCTTCAATTATTTCGAAAGAAATATTAGAAAAAGACATATTAAAACTCTTGGAAATTACAAAAAACCTAGATCTTGATCTAGCAATCCCTATTAAAGATATTCAAAACTACTATCATGCTGAACTTGTAAACTGTAATTTCTTTAAAAATACGTTAGAATTAGAAATCAAAATTCCCCTAAAACAATTAGATTCTAAATACGAAATTTACGACTTCATTCCACTCACATTCAAAAGTCATTCTAATGAATTGTGTAGCTGGGACCAAGAGCCATCCCTGATTATTCACGAAATCAGAACAAACTCCGTACGTTATATTAGTGGAACTAATCTCCACTACTGTAACTCGGATAAACCATTATGCTTCCTTCCTTCTAATAGAGGAAGTGATAAATTGTCTTCTTGTGAAAAGAATCTTTTCTTTCAAGACTTAAATCAAAACTTATTGCAATCCTGCTCATTTAAATGTAATCCTAATAATAATCAAACATTAGTGCATCCTATTGGACATACCAAATTTGCTATTGTAAACTTTAACTCCCTTATAGCAACTAATTCCATTACAAAAAAATCCGAAAAACTAAAGATAAATAATAATTCCCCCGGAACATTTATCCTGGATGTACCTTGTCATACCCAAATTGAAAATATTGACGAAAATAATAAAAATACAGAAATTATCCCAATAGAAATCCCCTGTCTCTCTGAATCTTTGGAAGAGACTATTAAAATCTAAAACCATTTACCACTCTTGTGGACATATTTTTCTGATTCTACAGAACCTTTTGATCTTGCCATAGATCTGGCAACGACAAAGGTCTACAACCCCAAATGGAAAAATTTTGTTCCTCACACTGTTTCAGTTAACGACCTGGAGAACAAAATTAAATCCATTGAATTACAAATACCTGATCAAAATTTTAATGATTATCTAACTTTTATCAATGGGATATTCTTATTGTGGTTAATTACAATCTCATTTATGTTAATGTTTATTATAATATATTTAAAATTAACCTCCCATCGAAATAGTACTAATTTAATAAAAAGCACAGCATTGTAAAAAATTATGTAAAATAATACGATATAATAATCACTTATATACCTAAGAAAAATTTGTTACTCATAATCAACATTCGTAAATATTTTATTCTAAGTATATATACTTATACTCGCATTATATGACATAATTTTAATCATGCATAATTATTAAGAAATTTGTATTTGTTGGATAGACTTTGGAAAATTTTTTTTTCCTGATTTTTTTTTTCCCCGGAGAATTGTGTAACGTATATTTTCGTCTATTTTTAGAAATGACGAACATACTCGTCCACACATTTTCGAATACCAAAAACGTAGATATTTATCAACAATAATCATCCTATAACTCTTTATAAACAACCACTAAATTACCCGTATTTAATTTTATGAATATAGATATACATTCTGTATATTCATGACCTAATTGTACCTGTCCCTCGAGTACTCGACGAGTCAGCACAACCCTATAATAACAACACCCTACCTCACTTTACCTATCCAACACGTACGTTCTCATACCCTGAACGAGTATATAATCCCTCGATTCAGTGGAATAAGACACAGTTCCTCGACAGCTACTTCTAAGTACCTGGAACCTCTCTTGTAGAAGTCTCTAGTGAACAGATAGTCTTGCTTGTTGAATTGTGATTGTATATGTATAAATATTAACGTATATTTATGTACTGTGATATACAAATTATTATTTTATTAAATGTGTAAACTCACTCATGTGTTTGAAATATTATTGAGTCTCTAATTAATGTTAAGGTCCACGATAGTCCGTGGATGATAAACTTGAATTTATTTTAGAAGTATTACTGCTTTTAAAGTACGTGATATTTCGTGTATGGTGTAATACCGAAAGTGGTTCTAATTAGGTACATTACCACCTCTTTTGGCCGTTACAATAATATATTTTTTATTCAATGAGTCTTTATGTCTGTTTTTAGATAAGACTCCAAAGAATCCAAGATGCAGTAAAACGTTGAAATATATGTATGGTCCAAGTGGAGATGGTGAGAGTTTCTTAGGTAAGTGTTTAGATGATTCTTATAGAAAAACAATTTTTTTTTTTTTTTTAATATGGAAAGATTGACAATGAATTTTGCGGTTATGAAATGTTAAAAATAAAAAACACATAATAAAAACAAAACAATAAACTTATTTTGAGATTTGACAAAAATTTGGTTATTAGTTTTCCCCCATGGCCATCTTCATTTTGCCATATTTAGATGCAATAATCCGTGTCACGTTCAAAATGTTCTTTTTTTTAATTTCTTTATCACAATCATTATATAGAAAGAAATTTCTGAAATTTTCGATTAAGTAATTTGAAAATGATCGACGCTCGTTTCAAGGTATTTTTTTTTAAACAAATTTTTAGAAAAACCTGCAACTTGTTTTTTGTTTTTCTTATCAGTTTTATTTTTTTATCTCGGTTTTTATTGCTGTAAATCCATCTTGGTGAATTTAATTTGTACTCTTTGTAATATTTACAAATATTTCTATCTATGTTGCAAAACATTTTAATCTCAAATGGAAAATGAGTGATAAAGGGAAATATTTTTTATTTTTATATTATTGTTGGTTTGGGGGAATTCCCATACTTGTATCTGTTTATGGTTAATAATTTTTAATTTTATTAATTGAACCAGCAACTTATCTGAATTGGTTATTCTTTATGAAGAATTTAATTGTTTTTCTGACAAAATGGATTTTGATCACATTTCAAATGAAATTTTCTAGCGGAAATGGAAGCTCTTATGAAATTAAACAAACTTTTGGCGACTTTGATTGGATGTAGTACCTATCGAGTTTCTGGATGCTACAAGCTGTGACAGATATTTTTGTTGAAATGTGATTTAGTGCGTATATTTCGCTTGCTTGAGAGGGAATTTTAATTTCAATATGAAGGACAAGGTATCGGTGAAAGCATAAAAGCTGTGAGAGTGTTTAGGTTTGATTGTGTAGCCTAATCGATGGTAAATATAGCTTACAGTTTAATTAATTTCCAGTTTTAATTTGATATACAGGATCTTTGGTAAGAGATCTGCTAGACTTGAAATTTGGATATAACCAGGTACCACTAAGAAAAAATTCCTCTTACAGCGTCTCATATTAAATTTTTTTCTCTGATATTTCAAATATTGAATTCCAAATTTTCAAATTTGTAAACCCGGTAATCCATCAGTGTTAAAAATAAGGCATAAGCTAAGATAAACTTTTTTCTCAATAAGGTCAGAATATACTTAGATCTGAAGTTTCAAAGCTCTCCCCTCTAATTTTCATTAAATTTATTATCACTACATTACAAATTTTCAGATTTCCATAACTTAAAAAATATAGAAATTTGTAGCTGTAAGGGAAACTTTTTCTTAATGGTACCTAGTTATATCCAAATTTCAAGTCTGGCAGACTTCTTACCAAAGACCGTGTATAGAGGAGTCAGTAAACTTGGAATGCCTTTTCCAAGATACCCTGAGGTCAGTTTTGTGAGCTCGGCTAGAAAAAGCGTATATAAGTGGGTTTTGAGGGTCTGGACCCTCATAACCGAATAAAAAAGTTTTACCCCCAAAAATGGTGTATTTTTATCAGTTTTGGTGATTATTGATTGGGAGAGGAGGTCAGAGGAGACCATTATGAATGTTTGGACCCTCATCAATTTAATGGAGCTATATATCCCCTTGCGTGGAAGAGATTCTCAATCTAAGGTATAATTTATACTAATTCGAAGACGAAAATTTGTTCTTTCGTTCGTTGGTGGTTCGTCCTCACTCCAGCATTATCATATCATAACAAGAGAGCTGTTAAACACACCTAATTAATATCAACAAAGGCCAGACATTATTTACTGAGGCGTGAAAAAGTAGCACATATTGGCTACGAATATTTTTATGAGATCTACAAAGACTGTTTTCCTTCGAGTACCTACGTTTGTAATACTTGCTGAACTTTGACTTCAGTAGCTATAGTTAGATACGTATGGAGTAAATTACGGACATGCGATATTGGTATATCTAGGCACAATTTATTCACAAAACAATGATCGAATAAGGTGTACGTAGTCTGTGCGAATATTCTACCACTGCATCTTAATTAGCCTATGGATTTAACTTAACATCGGTAGATATGCAAGCGAATGACTTTAATACACGAAATTTGAAATTTGAGTGATTCGAAATGATAATAATTTTTTGGTTTTTTTCCGTAAGTATTGAATTTGTTTCATTGAACTTTTCTTAGACTTGTCGAATATTTTGCAAACTCTGAAAAAAGTGATAGTGATATCAAAAACGGTTTTTATAAGGTTCGTAGGTTTTACAACATCGCTATTCTTTCATCTTTTTACGTCCAAATGACGATAATTTCATTATATCATGAATTTTATATTTTAATCATATTAATTAGAGAATAACGTTCATTCACGCAACAAAGTTGAGAGGAAAGTTGAAAAACAACCAGATTCGAGTATGAAAATACATAGTTATATTTGATAAAAGCAGCCAAGCAGTCTTTTGATAAATGAACCACGATAGGTATTACCTACGTTAAAAATAACATACTTGCACATTATTTGAGAAAATATGAGTTGAGCTGTCGTGAAAAGAAAATGTATATATGAGTGTCGAAAAAACTACAGTGTGATGGTTTTTTGCATTGACGACTTACCTTCTCATTGATTTCTTGCAGCAAGAGTGCTCTCACTGCGTTCATAGCTTGAGGAGCAATTCGTCAGTCGCTTGTTAGGGGAGACAGAACAGCATAAAAAAAACAAAAACAATTCTCACAGATTTCAATAACTACTTATTAATCAGGATAGTAGGTACTAATTTTGTTTTTAATTAAAAATTGCTTAAACTTTAAATTTTTATTGGTTTTGAAAATTTGTTTCTCCAGTCGATGACACAAGTTTAACTAAATACCGAAATAATTCAGTTTTTCATTTTACATTGAAAGTTTTAGAGCGTTTTCCAATAAAAAAAAAAAAAATTGAAAATAACTTATTAATTGTTAGATACTGATAAAGTGAATTTTTTGGTGAAAACTTAACAGGAAGCTGTAGGTTTTCTTATTTCACGCCCAAAAAAGTACAATGACGCCAAAAAAACGAAATTTTCATTATTCTTAAAAAATTATTTTTTTACTGTCGATCAGAATTTTTTATGCGTTGTCTGACACGGACAATATTATATAAGCATTTATAATAATTACTTAAAAAAAAACAAAAAACATAATAGTGATTGATTTCCGAGTGTAGAACTTTTCGTTCAAATTTTAAAACGTTTTAATCGTTACTGTAGAGTGTGAATCAGCAAAATAATTGTCCTTATAGATCTCTGATAGGTACTTACATCTTTACTTCACTTACTTATATTACAACCCTACGCTATTTACAATAATAATTTTTGAGAATTTTTTTTTTTCTTTTTTCAAATCAAAAATTGTTTTTCTATGAAAAAACGAATATTTCGGAGCTGATATTTGGAAAAATTTAATATTATTCAAAAAAATAAATCTAAGAAAACTCATTAGCCAGTTTCAGACGAAGATTAATTTAATATGCTTACCCAGATTTAGCATTTGGCAATGCCATTGAAAAGTCAAAAAGAGTAGGTACCTACTTAGGCAGTTCAATGAAAGTAATTCTCTAATAAATGTAAGAGGCCGATGCACTGCTTGGTCTAATAAGAAAATTCAAGGTTGATAATATTATATATTTTAACTGAACTCAATGAATGTCTTAATACGTCATCTGCATTCACAGTTTTGAAGAAACTTGATTTTTTTCCAACGAAATGATGGAAACAATGATTCTTTTAACGCCAAAAATCTAAAATACTTGAATAAATTAAAAATGAGAAAATAAGCAAAACTTATTTTTGATGTTGCTCGACATGATATAATGAGTTTTAATAATTACTTTTTTTTAATGTTCACTACCTATCTACTGATCTTTACTTGTATGTTTGTCGAAGAAATACAACATTTTCCAAAAAATAGGAATTCTTGAAACTTTTACAGCTAATCTTATCTGTAAGGAAATTAAATTCTTGAATGTAATACCAATGAAGAGAGAAGAAGTAAGAGGTTATTCTGCAGTGGACTATATACGACCTAAACAGTTCATTATGAGTAACATTACCATATTTGCCATTTTGGGGTGGAGATACTCAATAATTTTCATAATTATGAATTTTGTGGTTTACTTTTTGCAGGAGCCTGAAAGCTCCCTTAGAAAATAAGGCCACTGGTTATGCTAAAGTATTTCTCGCAATATCTGGCGCAAAATGCGCAATTAGGTATTAATTTTCAAGGTCCAAAACATAAAATTTCCGACCAGGGAGCAAACATTTTTTATAGGGAAAAAATGTCAATAGTGGGAGTAAAACAAGTATTTGCTCATATTTGCTCAAAAATGTTCGACTCCTCCTTCCAACCAATCAGACACCTTCCTTGATCGCACATGCGAATGTATTGCAAAAAATAGTGTTTGCAACCCAAGCTCAAGATGAGCGACCTTGATTCGTACAATTTGCAACACAAGCCATAGGTAAGTTTTGTAAATTGTAACTCGTCGAGAATCGCTCATTTGTTGCTCTCGTAGAAAAATATACAATTATACTTCGCAATTTGCAGTCTAATTATTTTGTTAATGTACATTACTTTTTCCTTCTTTTAGGTGATTACTCCTGGATGGTTGCTCTTGGTTATCAACAAAAAGATCATACCGACCTCATTTACCGCTGTGGTGGTATTCTTATCTCTAGCCAATGGGTGATAACCGCTGCCCAATGTGTAACTGGTCTTGGAAATTTTGAATTGTATGTAAACTGTTATTTTTCCGCATTTAGTTCAGAGGCATGCTCCATAAAATGATGTTGAGCACAGTTGTTGGACAAAACGTCCACAAGGGAAATCTAAATCTAACCAACATTGCTACATTTTGCTTGAGACTTCAATAAAGTTATACAAAATGTGCTAAGAAATAAAGCTGGAGCATGAGAGAGGACTCTTCGCATTTGACGTATCCTTCGCATTTCTTTTATTCCTAACTTGGTATTGTTAAAAAATGGACTATATCTATTTTATAAGAGATTTCCAAAAAGTCCACTTCCTAAAATTCCCTTTAACTTGTCTCCTTCTATCTTTATTTCCACTAAAAATTTAGTCAATTTTTCCCCGAAAAAATTGTATTGCACTTTCTATAAAAGAAAAAATAAAGCTAGGTAAGTACGTTACTAGTTTCCGACATGAATAAGATATCAGAAAATTTAATTCAAGTCTCAGTTTTTTCTCTCAGGAGCAGATTAGAATAATTCATTTGAAAGTATTCAGTTATTCATTCCTAACCTCACTCATAGATTTTTTAATTTGAAGATCGATAATCTACACACAAGAATTTAGTTCTTATATTGTGGAAGTTATACCTTGAATAAAACAAGTCATATGATATGTTTTTCTGAAAATCTTTCGTTTAAAAAATAATAATCAAGACGGTCCTTTGTAAAAATATTTATAATTAAGTAAGCCATGCAAAACTTGTGTCCCATAAGATCAGAGATTTAATGAAGCCCAGAAAAATTAGGTCCAAAAGAGGTTATAAAGGAATTAATTTCTTTAAAATGTTTTATCGATGAAATGTGTTGAGGATGTTCCCCTAAGTATATGGTAAAAGAAGTCGCTAGCTCAATATCGCTTGTTCCCTTCACAAGGGCGCATTTAGAAATGTCATCAGGGAGAGAAAAATGTTACCCAATGCATTCAGAAAGGTAATTTTGTATTTGGGATAGTAGTGTTTTTCCCCAACTCTGGAGACCAAGAAAATAATTCTCCAATATAACATTCATAATAATACATAAATACATAAATATTAATCAAATTTTCGATCAAAATAATTTTATCACTAGGAATTCAAAGTAATTTCTATTTTTTGATAATTTTAAATCATATGTTCCTGAATTTCACAAATGTTTTCACAAATCTTTACAATTCTTCCTATTGGTCTCAGCACTATGCACAGATTGCATTTCAAGATGAAAATCTCCTATAAAACCTGTTCAGATTGTGTTCATCCGGTAGGTGGGGTAAATGTGAGATCATGTGGTGTGAACTTTTACCTTCACAGGGGTGTATTTAGAATGAACGTCTGGGTAATGCCTAGGTAACACCCAGGTAACAACCAAAACACTGCGACCATTCAGAAGGGACTGGTTGTTTTACCTAAGCAGGGTAACCTTATAACTGTAAATAGTTGATGAAACATTACACCAACAATTTTGAATGGTTGATGCAGTATTATATTGATAACAATATAAAATATTTGATACCTAGCAATATATTATTCTTTAATTATTTACCCTGACTTTAAGAGTAATCATTCGTTTTAAACTGGGTAAACTTGGAATAAAATTTCAACTTTATCCTAATAACCATGGTTGTGTTGGTTGTTTATTCAGAAAGAGCCCCTGGTAATATTTTTAAACAAGCCCCAAGGGGAAAAATGTATGACCTATTTTCTGTTTTTTTCATTTTGGTGGTAAAGAGAGGGAGTAATAAAAATATTTGGTTTCCGTTTCTGGTTCCATTTTCATTTCCATTTAAAGTTGTTAAAATATTGATATCTCGATACTGTTTCGACATTTCTCAAAAATTATCAATATTTTTCGATATTTTACGAAAATTATTGATTTTTTTCGATATTTCCCAAAAAACATTGATATTTTTTGATATTTTTTCAAATTTTTTCTCCCAGATCAAAAATTAATTAGCTGAGAAATGTAAACAATTCATCATTCGATTTTCTTTACATTTCCATTATTGGTCTTGAAATTATTTTGTCAGTTGTTTCCAAATTAATTTCCATTTCAGAATTTTGGCATTTCTGTTTATTTCTGTTTCAAGCACCAAAAAATATGGTTTCAATTTTCAAAAAATTCGGTTTCCTTTTCCATTTCTCAATCTTTTGTTTTTTCAAAATTTCATATATTTTTTTTAAATCACTATAATACCAATAACACATACACAACCTTTGTGGGCCTATATTTCACCTTAACTATGACATTGAAGTATATTTTGAATGGAACTTTTTTGTAGAAAATTTTATAAAATATATTATTTTATGGTACTACTTACATATTTTCCACCTAACTCTACTCGTGTTTGAACAAAATGAAAAAGCTACCAACAACCACATATTATGCTCCCCTGTGTGGGAAGAAAGCGGTGTTGGACATGATTTTTTAACCACATACTTAAGAATATACCACCAACTTATTCTGGCGATAAAACTTTTTACAAATGTTAATTCCTTTATAAATGCTTATTTGCCTGGGCTATATATCTGACTATTTCTATTTGAAAATATCTTCAAAGAAATTGAAGGGAGAGGATAAAGAGCCACATATCCTCGCTTTGCTAATTTTTTCTCAAAAGAGAGGTGATTTGGTCTAAATTAAAATTTAAAGTACTATAAGCCATAGTCTAATAATTACTACGTTGTAATAACATTTTTTACTTGTTTTATCAAGTAATACTATCAACTGATAACTACCGAAATTTCCGCAGCCTATTTCCAAAATATTCTGTATGGTCCTTTAGATTTTTGGTTTCAATCAGAATCAATAATCTAATTTATTAGAATACTAGGTTTTTCCGGGTTAAAACGAAGAAGTGAAGTTTGAGGGAAAAAAATCATATCTATGATTCAGATATGTTATTAAAAAGAAATGTAGACCTATCTAAGAAATTACATTGTTATTTTAGCTCTATAATGTCTCCATTTAGTTTTCTCAGTCTCCACCAAAGTGGCACACTGTCCATAGTTTGCCATATTATCTATTTGTTGGAAGTATGCTTCTGGACTTGCTAATGGTTAAATTGTCCGAAGCGATCGCTTATTTCTTCATGAATTTACTAGACGTATATTTTCTTAGAGTGAAAACTCGTATTGGAGATCTAAACTTAAAGGAAAACGTATATGATGGAGCAAATCCCGTTGATGGAGTCATCGATGAAATAAAAGTTCATCCCGAATATGTAGTTGACTCGTTGGCCAAAGACATTGCTTTAATTCGTCTAAAAGTACCAGTACCATCTGATAGTATGTAACTAATAATGTTTTTTTTTTTTTTCATAATCATGTGTAACCCTTGATGATAAAATCTTTCTATATAGTAGGAGAGTGTTGTACCATGGACCCCAAATTGATTTTTCCTTCATTATTTAACACTGTATTAACCAAAAATATTGAAACTGTGCTCGATATGGAGTATGAACCTTTGCCAAAAAAACACTAATATAAAATACCCAAAAATATAATTCATGTCTCCAGAAAAAATATTTCAAAAATTTTATATTTTTCACCATGGTATAACAGAAGTGTTGTACCGTGGTCAAAAGGCTAATGTACCATGGTCACAACCATTATACTGTGAAACTTGAAGAGGAAAATCATATATTTATTTAAATAAATATTTACCACTAACTTTTACCTAACATGACTTATATAAAATTCGAAAAAATGTACTTAATTTCTTCAGAAAAATATTTTAAAAATGCTCCAAGTATTGTTTTAACATGGTACAACACTCTGCTATGCCATGTTGCAAAGAGTGTTGTACAATGACCTCCACCATTAATCTGTGAGAGTTTAAAAGAAACATATTTAATTATTATCCAATAGACGTTTAACACTATTGTAACTTCCCTTTTGAATCAAATTATGACAGAAAATAATGGATCATGTTACAAGGGAAAAAAGGGTGCATAGTACATCACATACCATATTATTATTTTTTTTTTTTTATCGATTCCTGGTCATTTTACCAAATCCAAAACATAAAATAGAAAATTAATGAATTACTATTTGACAGAATTCCGATTTACCAAAACCATTTTATCAAAAGACTTTTCACCGAAACATATTTTTCCTAAATACTAATTACCATTTTGAATTTTAATAAAAAAAAAAAAAAAAAAAAAAACACAACCAACCTTACTTAATTAACTACAAAATGATAAAGGAAAATAAAAATAACAACTTCAGACTTTTTAATTTAGAAAAAAAAAACCGCATTACCTTACCTCCCACCTTATGATAAAGGTATGGAGAAATTCCCGTTTTCAAGTATTTTTGAAAAAATAAAATAAAAAATATAACTATTAAAATTTTTTATTTTTCGTTAGAAGCGTTTTTTAGTAAATAGATTTGATAAAATATATTCGGTTAAATGGTATGGGGACTTAACACTTGTACGAAGCATTATGGGCTTTCACCTTTCAACAACAGTTTAGGGATGGCAAACATCAAATTTTCCTTGTTGATAACTATCGATAGTTTTGGGTTCCTTGTCGATAACTATCGATAACTATCAATAGTTTTTCCAAAATTCCAAAAAATCTAATTTCTATTTTCTAATCAGTAATTCAAGTATAAAATCTCGATCCCAGTAATTTTTTATAATATAAAAGGTGTAAAAGGTATAAAATGGATTATGATTTTTATAAAGAGTTGATTAGACAGTTTCTCATAGTTCATTACCTGGATAAATGTATTGAAAAACATGAAAATATTAAATTTTCAGCATCAGTTTTTAGTGATGGAACAGTCAAATTCAACTCTCAATGATCAATCAAATATATTATCGAAGAGTTAAAAACCCCACTTTCGAGTTTGACATTTCAACTTTTGATTTCCAATATTTTCTTTCAATTTCTAGCATTTTTGTGTGTTTTTTTTAATTTTTTTTGTAAATTCCGACTTGTTTGATAGTTATTGATAATTTTTCTGTTGTCGATAGCTTACCAATTGGGCTCTTGTCGATAACTATCGATAACTATCGATAGTTTTGCCATCCCTAGAACAGTTGCCACCAAAAAGCTGGCTAATATTTGTCTCTATGATGTTAAAACATTTGCATGAAAAAGTTAATTACTTGTAAATAATGCATGAAAACCAAACCATGACTGATCAGACAATTTTGCTGATGTCACAATTTGGTACACAAACTTGTCTGTTTTTTCTTATCTTGATAAGAAGTGACAAACCACTCTTATACACGGACATATGTATTTATTACATATGTGTATATGTGTGCGTGTAAATAAGCCCCTATATAAACCAGTCTGGCTCTAAAATTGTCAATGTATGTGCAGGTTTTGGCTTATTCATATGTGTGTGCATATGAAGTGGCAGAACACGCAAATAATCTGTTGATTACCTTCTTATGTGAATATTCTTTTACGTTAAGGTATTCCACAAATGGATATGGTACAATTGGTTTTTGAATAATGGTCATTCTATGAAATGGTCATTTGGTAAAACATCAGGATACCTTCATTTTGTTCAGTTTTTGTAATCACTTTCTTCTGAAAAGTCAATTTTATGTGAGATTAACTGTTTACTTAAATGGAATATTATCACATAAAACTGAATGTAAAAATGTTAATATAAATTTAACCATCAAAACACCTTTATCAATATTCCTAAGAAAGTAATTTTCATTCTTTTTTCAGTTTAAAATGTTATCACATCAAAAATGTATGGCCTGGAATAATGACAAACAAATGAAATGTTGTTATAATATATGTCTTTTATGATTTGTTTTATCGGAGTCCCACAGTACAACACTTTCCGCGAAATAGATCGAAGTATCAATTTTTAATTAGTGGTGGATGCGTGTACATAAAAGTAATGTAGAATCACGTTGAACAACTGAAATGGCTGCGTTAAATTTAATTCGATTCAAAGTCAAAACATACAGATTGACATAAAATAGCCCCTTCAGAATGAGGCAAAAAACTTCACTTTAATCAAATTTTAACAAAAATAATATATAATCTTTGTAACTATGGAAAAAAACTGTACAAATATATAATATAATATTAAGCACCTATGACTCAAATAGTCCAAAGTGTGGGTTCGGGTTAGGAACATTACACTGTTGAAACTGCATTCCCACTAGATGCTTACCTAACTGCCATAGGCTCAACTTTAAGTCCATTTTTCTTAAAAACGTGTTTTCATCAGACTCAGCCCCCGTTGTGCAATAGGTATAAATTTAACTCTAACCTCAGGTTTTAAGATTGATTTTAATTTCAAAGTTTCATTTCATCTAAAATTATTACGAGGTTAAACCATAATCGAACTAATTTAGGCGTTCAAGTAAATAGTGTACAACTGCCCCTCAGTGGATTTTATCATCGAAGAACACACATGTAAACAAACTTATAACCTCCGCGCGGATGTTCGATGAAGTTTAATTTGTTCTGTTACAGCTGGAATCCATCCACTCTGTATACTCAGTGGTGCCGAATTGGTGAAAAATGATTTTTACGAAGGCAAATTTGGTTTCATTCTTGGTTGGGGCGTGTATAAAGCTGGTAAATTCAACTATAGGTTTAGACATACCTACACGTTATTTAGTCTAACTTTCTCATCTCGAATGGCGTTGTTAAAACAATCCTTCAATACGGGCAGGTAGCCTCGTTATAATTATATTCGCTCTTTCAGGTGGCGGATTATCCCATAAACTATTGGAGGGCACGGTGAATGTTATCAAGTCAGAAGAATGTAAAGCAACATACGCTGCTCTTTCAAAGAAAGCTGACAGTGTCGAACCAAAATACGTAAATGTGAACATTAATGACGAAATTTTGTGCGCTGGAAGCTCTGACCAAGCTGCCTGCGACGTATGTGTTTACCCGTTACTTGCACTAATTAAAATAAGCTAATCATTACCAAACCGGGGATCTTTAGAAAAACATTTTATCTAATACTACTTATATGCCTACCTACTCAATTAGCTAATAGTTACTCAAATTTCTAGCGTCCTTTAATGCATTCTTAATTGGCTGTTCAGTCCTAACGGGTAAATCTAATTATACAAATGATGAAGGTCTGCACCGTTACCTTTTCTCATGAATGGTTGTGTAACCTTCTCGAGGTTCTCTAATGAAGCTGTTATACTGAAGCCAAATGAGGCAAAAACTCTGTCACAATCGCTTTCATCCCCTTACTTACGGAGTCACCTTAAAATATTCTTGGGTACTTGGAATAGTCTAACACGGCAATGATTTTAAAAACCAATTCTCATTATCATTAATCTACCTAACCAACCTGCGATGACCATTTATTCGCGGCCATTGAACCAAATCAAAAATATCTAATAGTAAATCTACCGAATGATCATTTTAGCAAATTTTAATTTTCTGAAATAATTTTACGAAATGACTTTTTACAAAACCTATCGTTACTAGAAAATTGTGATTTTGATAATAAGAATATTGACCTCACCTTAGTACGAAACTAGCTTAAGTCTAAAAATGTTATTTTTCCGGAGAGTGGGAAGGAAGTTCAGAATGTTAATATTTTTCAGTTATTGCAATGGGATATGGAACCAGTTATAGTATTTTAATTAGAGGAACCGAGTAAAGACATTCTGCAAACAAAAATACTGAAATTTACTATTTTTCCCCAAATTAAAGGACCTAAAATATAGTATTGAACAGAATAGTTATTATCTTCTTAAGGTTTCTCAAGTCCTACATAAGTTACTTTTGCACTGAGCACTGAATAAAAACGTTATTGCAAAAGTACCTTATCTTGGATTTGAGATAGTTTTACACTAATGAATTAATCGAAAAAAGTGGAATTAAGTTACTTCTGCACAAACTAATTCTTTCATCCCAGAAAATAAAGTAGCTTAACTTTGACTTGAGATAATTCTGCACAAATAAATTAGAAAAAAGTGGAGTCAAGTTATTTCTACATGAACAAATTATTTCATAACCTGACATAAGTTCGTATGAATTTAGTGTTTATTTCAATTTCTGAACAATATGGATTTGAAATTGCTTTACTGAATGATAGAGGGTAGCACCAGGAGAATTTTGATTTGCATAACACAAAAATTGCATTTTTGGACTTATGCTAGTTTTGTTCAAAGGTGACATTGTTCATGCATATATTGAGAAAAAAATCAACTAAACAACCAGCCTTACTTACCACCAACTGTAAGATAAAAGCCAACACTTTCAATTAAATTTCTGGTCTTTTGGTAAAATTTCATTTGCTTAAAAAATTAAATGTCCTTTGGTAAAAAACAATTCAGATACCATATAATTTAACAAATCAATTTTACCGAAAGACTCTCTTACTGAAGCCTTATCTAGATATCCGTATGTTATGTACTGAAGAGTACCCAACGCTGCTGCGCAACAATAATTCACACAAACCTACATAAACGTGTCAGAATCATCTGTTAACTGGTTCATTAATTAACAGATACTGTATTATGAATAAAAAAATGATTTTCAGTCAGACTCAACTATACGTATAGTGAAATATATATCTGTAAAACTGATCGTATGATGGCATTACGGAAGTGGCTTTTATATATAAGATAGTTATATCCTATGGTCGAGGGTAAGGTGAGGTGGGTTCTTTTTTTTTTCTACCTGCATAAAAAATACTCAAGTTGATAATTTTTTTATTCCTTTATCACTTGGTAGCTTTTTGTTTTTTGGATTTTTGATTTTTTTTTTTTTGTAAAAATCACTTGGAAATTGGAATTTTTCTGTGGCACCTTTTTTTTTATCAAAATTCAAAATCACAATTATTATCAGGGAAAAATACGTTTCGGTGAAAAGTCTTTCGGTAAAACAGTTTTGATAAATTGGAATTTGTTCAAATGGTAATTTGGCACATATTTGCCATTTGGTCTATATTCGATTCCGTAAAATGAACGAAAATCCTCTAATCTATAACCATAGGTACCCACAGCCTTGTTGGTGCAATACTGTGTTTTATTGAGGTAAAGTTGTAGAAATGCCAAGCTGGTGGACGATTGGTGACTTCAAAATGATCCCAGCAGTGCACAGGGCAATTGGCGTTTATCGTTTGCAAATATCCACCATATTGCACACTTCCGCACAACGTGCGCATGCATCAACAAGGGCATGGCCATATAGGGCGCATCTCTCTCCTGTCCACAGTCACCATAAACACGTGCAACCCAGTTGATAAGGTGCTGTGTTTTGGGGGCAGGCGAGCTACCAGACACCAGCTTAATTCGCTATTTTGTCAGACTTTTCTCATCTTACAGGTACCCACCATTTAAAAGATTTTGCTTCATTGTCACTTTCTCTTCATCTACACGTTATTAATCTTTTACCTTTCATTACTACAGCCTTTTGTACAATGATACACCCATTGAAGCTGATCACTACAAAATCTTTTGGCATGTCTCGCTCTTTCTGTAGAGTTGTAGAGTCTCATACACCCTCCTAATGCCTCATGGTTCTCCACATTTTTCTATAATCCATCAACATTTGTTTGCCACTCTTGGGTATATGATTAAGATAAGGACCAAATTCAGAAAAATAATTTTTTTTATTTTGGTAGGGAGTAACAAAGGGCTGAAGAAATTTTTGTGGGTCATTTGAGAGAATAAATAAGGAAATTATAAGACTTTCCAAATTTAGGTAGGTATTTAATGATCGATACAAAATTGATTAATAATGAAAGAATGATAAATGGCCACGTTAGCTACTTATTATAGAAAATTTTTTTTTTCTTCATTAATTGGGTCGTAAGATAAAAAGTCGAATATTGTTAGACATAGGTATATTTTCCTAATAACTGTCTATATTTTTCGAAAAATTCAACTTCTTATCATACATTCTACGCGGAATAAGGACGAAGTAGGCCCACTATAGCTTTTAAAATGAAATAATTACCTGCTATTCGCTGCGATAAATTCTGTAGTTGTTTTGTAGGGGAGAAGAACCCGTTCTATTCTCAGAATTAAATTTCGATTGTTTTATTATTTATGTTTCCAAACAGGGTGACGTCGGCGGTCCAATTGTGTTCATCGATCCAATAGACAAGCGTCACTATTTAGGCGGTATTATTTCGGGCATTTATAAATGCGGCGCTGGATATCCAAATTTATTCACTAAAGTTGCAGCCTACACTTCGTGGATTAATGAAGTTACCGGCGAAAATTTTGCATAAATTAATGGCCACAGATTTGAAAAATGTTTTCCTAGTTATCGGTGTTTATGTTTATGTTTGCTATGTTTTGATCAACTTTTCTATTTTTTTCTCACATTTTGTAGAACAAATCCATTCCTTATGGTCGAAATGTATTCGCAGTGCTAAATTTCCCACTAGCCTGCAAAGGCTATGCCAACGGGCAGCAGATTTAAGGGAGGAAAATTTTTCAACTTTTTTTTTTCAAATCCCAAAAGAAAACATAATTTCTGCATATCACCGAAGAAAAGCTGGCAAAATTTGTCGAGCCTATAGGCGGCAAAACCCAAATCCGGCCCTGAGTATTTGATTTATTTGAAAATATTTGTTTACAGACATAGTTAACTTATTTGTTTTGTAATTCTCAGTAAAAATATAATACCTAATTGTGTGTTTAAGTGCAATAGAATTATTTCTGTTATCTGACCCCTATGGCATTGGAGCAATAATTGTAACACCCAAAAAGTCAGGTAATGTAAGGAGTTGGTTACGACGTGGTTTTTCTTTTGAAATTCCCCTTGATAAATGCCATAATTTTTTTCCTGTCATGTAAATGCTCTTCAGTTACTGTAATATCATCTTATTGTATAAATGTAAATTTGAAGGACATAAGCTCTGTTTCAAAACAGGATAAATTGAATTAAGAAAACCAAGCGCTCACAATTATTTTACACACGTATACATACGTTATTTCTATTAAGTTACAATAGTTATTTGCGATACAAGTGTATAAGGCAGGTGATTTTGATCCAAGTGTAATTTCTGCAGCACAAGCCGAAGGTGAGTGATACAAATCACACGAGTATCAATCATCTACTATGTACACGGATGTCACACACTATTTTTTGCAACCTGTCTAAAAAACGGAAAAAAAAAAGTTAAGCCAAGAAGAACATAGAACACTGTTTTTATTACCATAATCACCAAATGCCATTGTGACGCTTCCCTGTAGTCCGTGAATTCGTAAATTAATTGTAAGGTATGCGTTTGATTCTCAGCAGTGATGCTGTTTTATTTTTAGAAATCCCTTACGGAATATAAAGTAACGCATGCTCATAAGGCTGTGTAAAAAGAATTTACATTTGATGTGTAAAGAAACACATGCGTACAAAATGGTTCATGATGTAGAAAACGATGCAGAAAGAATTTACATTATGCATAATTTTAAAATTGTCCGCTTTATATACTATCAAGGGGCACATAACTGTCCACTTTGTCAACAGATGTTGCAAAAAAGGATTGATACATTTCACAATTTACCACATTTATTGCAGCGGCGAGTCCAGTGAGGAATGATGAAATCCCCCATCAAATACAATAAAAATAAAAATAAAATGAAAGGTAAAAATGACAGTATGACACAGTATCCAGATTAAAATCATACAAATCTGTTGAAGAACAAAAAAAAAAACAGGGCAACTCTTCAAAATTATTGGCATTTCCTCGCCTTGAAAATTATGTTCTGGAACCACCACTGAATTATCGAGAAAGAAAATATAATTATTTGAAGATTGAGCCCATGACCATATATTTATGGAGCTCAAACAAAGAGTAAACTGGATAAATGTGAAATAAAATATCAAATAAATGACAATTTTGACATCATGCAGTGAACAGAATTGAGATAGCGGTGCCAACATTGGCTAGCAGAAGACAGGATCCACGAGTCGGTATTATTACATAACAATTTAGAAGGATTTTCAAGTAAGTATTAAAAAGAACCAAACTGAGAAACTTCACGTTAGAAATGAAAGAATAACAGCCTCCTTACAATAAAGATGATTAGAATCAAGGTACTTCTATCAGACTTCTACATGGTAGCTTCAATTATGTGTATTATAAGGATAGATATTCCTTCTCCGCTCACTTAAAACTGATTGACCGTGAAGTAGTATATTTTGTGTATTTGGAATCCCACATGTGATGTCATTTTGCACCCACTAACACACTTTCAAACTGATCGAGTCTACTAGTAACTAGTAAGTAGTAACAAAGTAATCTATATACTGTAGGTTAGAACCTACATTCTGAAGTTGGAAAACAAAACTAAAACGTTTAAGAAGATAAAAAACAGTGGTGTAGGAGATATACAGCTGAAGAAATTCTAACATCCAAGTTTATCAAAAACACATTAAAGATAAGAGGTTTCTGATCAGGATATTTGTCATTGTGCATGTGTCATGTTGCTCTAATGACGTTATAATGGACATTCCCTAAAAATTCAACGATACCTAAATTTCATGAAACGTGCGCAGCTTTAGATGTGTAGAATGTAAAATTCTAATAGCTCTGTTTTCATCTATGATGTATTTTTGTGCCATAGCATACATAGTGAATTGAACATCTCTGTAACTGTATGTTTCTGGGTGGTCAAGACTGAGTGTTGCCAGCCAGCAGTAGACAGCTTCATTATTGGGTTTTGGAGTGAGTAAAAATAAGAATAGAAAATTAATAAAATAAAATAATTAAATGAAAAAAACACATAAAAAAAGCCAACATACTACACATGGTTGGTGTGTTCATGTAATGCTCTAGCGGCCAACTCGGTAACTATTCACGGGTCTATCCCTTCTATCATTTAGTACTGGGTACCTAAGTAAACACACAAATCCTTACCAACACTAAACACCTAAAGGCCTAAAATGAACATGAATTTCAATCAATTTCACTGGATTCCTTAACAATGTACATGAGTAGCTTTAAATTCAAGAGACCAAGAGACTGAATACAGACAACAAAGACCTACTGTGCATGCTCAGAAAACCTATATCCATTTCAGAGTTTTAGAATGATTACACATTTTATTAACGTTGGTGAGATAGGGCTGTTGGAACAAACTAAAAACAAAGTCTAAATTCAGTTCCTAAACGGAATTAAATAAAAATATATAAAAATTAAGCCTCCCTTCTTTCAAGTGAATTTTCCAAACTCTGGTATTTTTACCCAGTTTTCTAGCAAACGAGGTATTAAAATTTAAATCATTGTGGGGTTAGGGGTGAGGGTCATAAAAATTATCTGTTTCATGAGAAAAGAAAACGATTGGTACCATTTTCTCATTTTGACCAAATTTTTTTATGTATATATATGAATCGCCAAAAATTTTGGATTCACGGTTTTAAGAAAACTACCAAGTGGATACGGCTGAAATTTTCACGAGAGATAATTCTTACTCTGGAGCGGGTCTGAAAGAAGTTTTTTGCCTATCGGTTGATTTGTTTCTGAGAAAACTAGAAAATAAAAAATTTCTAGAAATGTCGTTTTTCCAGGATTCTGGGAAAACCACTAAAGGGATCGAGCTGAAATTTTCACGATAGATTTTGCTTATAATAGTACGAGTTTCTTCGAAGTTTGGCTTCCATTGTTTTTGTAGTTTTCGAGAAAACTGAAGAAGAAAAATTGCTGGAAAAAAATTTGTGTTCACGGTTTTGGGGAAACTACCGGACGGATAGGGCTGCAATTTTTACGAAAAATAGTTCTCGTATTGTAGCAATTTGAAAGCATTTTTTTTGTCTATTGGTTGATTAGTTTCTAAGAAAACTGGAAAACAAAAAATTCCTGGAAAAATAGTTTTTCCGGGATTATGAGAAAATGACGAAAAAGATCAAGCCTAAATTTTCGCGATAGACTTTCGTTATATTAATGCAAATTTCTTGGAAGTTTGATGCCTATTAGTTCAGTAGTTTTCAAGAAAACTGAAGAACAAAAATTGCTAGAAACTCTCTCTGTCTCTCTCTCACTCTGTTTGTCTGTCTGTTTCTCTTCTCTCTCTCTCTCTCTCTCTCTCTCTCTCTCTCTCTCTCTCTCGTTCTCTCCATCAGCAAACTGTGTTTTTTAGAGAAGCATTGTTGCGCTAAATTTTTTTAAATTAAAACAATAATGTTTTGAGAGAACTAAATTTAAAAAAATAACAGTTTTCAAATTATGAACACATTTCTTTTTCTTTTTTTTTTCATAATAAAAAAAATCTGGTAATAAAACTAATACGTAAATCATCAATTGGAATAACCAAGATCAGAAGAAAATCGTGTACTACTTTATCTTATCACAAGTTGTGAAGAGAGTAGCAGTGAATAAGTAACGTATAAGTATATTATTATTCTGTTCAGGACGAATAATCGCCAATAGCTGATTTTATCAAGTAAATACACTTTCGTTTTTCAGTATCGTATCATTTAATTTTTTTCTCCTTAAAAATAAATTGCGAATTTATTGATATTAAATTTTGATTTTGTTGTTTTGTATTATTACGTTTTTCTCGTTGACGAAGAAATTTTTACTGATTTCGTTGTAGATTTTTGTATGTTGCAAATTAAGGTATGATTCTTTAATGTCAACTTATATAATATAATAGAGCTTTTTCTCTCAAAAGAGTTCCTTTAGTTTTGCATTCACTAATTGTATGATGGCAAACAGATTTACCATAGATCTGGTAGATTATAACTTCCAAAGTTTTCAAAAAATTGTAACGTGCTCTTTGTGGTATGCCTATAAATTAAAATATTAATGGAATTGATTTAACTCCTTTTTTTTTCTTTTTTTTTTCTTATTGAAGGCCAAAAACTGAAACTGTACAAAAGTACGTTCGATATTTCTTCGTCTGTTACTTGCTTTAAGTTAAAACATGAAACTCACACTAAATTTCTATTAAGTTTATCACTTTTTCGTATTGCCCATTGTTGGATTAATACTAAATAAAATTGAATAATTAGTTAGTATAGGTACCTAGTTGAAAAACGTTACTATTTTTTAAAATAGTTATTTATGTTACAAGCGTATAAAGTATGTGATTTTGATCCGAGTGTGATTTTTGCAGCATGAGCTGAAGGCGAATAATGCAAATCACACGATTAGGTATCAATCACCCACTATATACACGTATGTTCCATACTATTTTTTGCAACACCCTCTCCCCCCCAAAAAAAAAAATTGAGAAAAATAAATTTTTGACAATCGGCAAACATATATAAGCGCTATCATGTAATTTTTAACGAGATCTCGTGGAATAGTGGTTACAGTGCTAGCTCAGAAATGCAGATGTCAGTGGTTCAAAATCCCTGCAGCAGAGCAATTTTGTGAAAAATAAAAAATAAAAAAAATATATAATTAAAGAAAATGACGACATGTCTGTATAAAGTGACGCATTCGTCTATGACTATGTGTAAATTAAAGACCTATGTATGAAGTAAGGACTTTATACATCGGTCCTAAATGTTTCGAAAATCTTCTACTTTATACCTACATCATCAAGGTGCGTATAAAAGTGTCATTTATCAGTAGGTGTTGTAAAAAATATTTTTATTTTTCTCTAGCATCGAAATATAAAAATACTTTATTGATTTGATTTTTCTCTCTTTATTTTTATTTTTATGTAGTGATACAAGTTCCAATGTCTGTGAACGCCATTTGGTTTGCTTCACTTTTTATTCCGTTTCTTGGAAGTGGAAAATTCAGCGATGGTAATTAAAAATTAAATTTTACTATTTTTTCAATCATTTAATCTGAGGCCTACTCATCGTTTATGTGAAGGGACTAACACCCATATTCTAGAATGTTTCTTAATGTTACCTAAGACCTAAGCACTCGTTCGATCAGGTTTATCCTAAACTTATACATGGGAGTCACAGATAAAATTTTACTTAAGTAGCGAATCTTTACTTAAGTATCGTTCTAGAATACGGGTGTGAGAATCTTGGGAATAATCTTAAAAATAGATCAATTTTTCAATTTCTATCGTATGAATGAAAATTATCAACTAAATACGAGATTTAAAAATTCACCATTGATTTAACCTCATTAAAGCATCACTTTTTTAGGCAGAAGTAAAATGAAGTTGAAAAGAAAAAATTTTCAGCGAAAAATTTGAAAATTTTGGAAGTGAAAACTAAAATAAATGTTGAAAAAAGCGAAAAACCCAAGTGGAAAGTGTAATAAATGTTGGAAAAGCAAAGGAAAATAGGAAAAAGTGAAAAGAAAAAGTTTTATTTTTGAAGATCAGACGGAAAATTGAAAAGCTGAAAAGTTATTGCTTTATTTTTATGTAAAAAAGTGGAAAACAGAAAGTTTTAAGTGAAAAGTTTTTAGAATTTTGGAAGTGAAAAGTCAGAGTGAAAAGCGAAATAAATGTTTGAAAAGCAAAAAGCAAAAAATAATACAGTAGGCGTTTCTTAATCTATTTCAATCGGGTTCAGCCTAATTGGAATAGATTAACCAGAAAACGTAATAACCATGTAAAAAAAAAGTCTATACAATTTATTATAATATGTATTCGGTTGAATTATAGTTTAAAAAATGCAAAAAATTGGAAATTTATTTTCATTTCTTGAATAAAATTAGTGATTTGAATTTTTCCATTTTTTAAGCTACAATTTATGTAAATATAATATATTATATCTGCTGTTTTTTTTCTTGATTAAATCACCCAATTACGTTTAAAAGTGCAAAAATCAACATGATTTGTCCTTATCATTCTCCTTTTTTTCTTTTTTTTCACCAGATTAAACGAAAAATATTTCCGGATTATCCAGTGAAAAACGTATAAGAAAGGCCCCTTTTTGTTCTGTTCCCAGAAATTTTGCCTCTTTAGCCAAAAAAAAAATTTATCAGGTAACGGATTAAGCGGTACCTACTAGTTTTATTTTTCAAGGTCAAAAGCAAAATCGAAAGGCACTTTCCACCTCTAGTTTTGGAGTGGTGAAATAATACTATTCTTAAAATTCCAAGCAGCTGTGCGTAATTTTAATGGGAACACAGAGACCATCGTTTGTCTCTGATATCAGTTTATGATTTGTCACCGTCACAGTGACCGAGCCAAAGGTAGACCAGCATGGGCTTCAGCCAACCTAAAAAAATTAAAAAAAAAAAAGAAAGAATTTGGAAAGAGGAAATAAGAGGTATGTACGACAAAATTTTGAATGGTGCAGATGATGAGAGACTTATTTGTTTTTGAAAATACAAAGATTTGGTTTTACGAAGAATATGACTGCAATCGTGTATTACTACCGACATCATAATTTTGAAAGAGTACTCTATCTTTAGATGATATAATCTACAATAAGGTCAAAGGAAAAGAGACTTCGGACACCTGGTGGCACCTGCAATGCATCGAAATTGGTTTTTCACGTAGAATGATACAGTTTGTACTTTATTTTCAACTTGTGTTTTTTGGCTTGTAACAAAAGTGGGATAAGTATATTTCTATTGAAGTTATATCTCTGAAAAAATTAAACTTCATTATTCCGAATTCTGAGTATTAGAGTTGTGATCTTTTTGAATTGAATTTCTCACCTAAAATCATCGAGTACTCCTTCAGGTACCCGATGCCAACAAAAACGAATCAAAAGGATTTGGTCATGACTAATATAATTTCAGCCTAAACTCTTTCGCACCTAAAATTTCCACTTGGGAAGTTTGAAATTTTTCCCAAAGGTCGTTGTTTTCCATTTACAGCTACGGTACACTATGCTCACTTTCTTACTAAAAATAAAAATTATATTTAATCTAAGTGTTTTTGAGTGTTGGTAACTCTGAATAATTAATTACTGAGTATTGAACTTCGTTGAAACACATTCGAAAATTTGAATGCTAAACTTCTCTCCCATAGGTCACACTTTCGGCAGTTATCAAAATTTTATTTTCGGTATAATTTTGATAAATGTTGCAATAACATTTAAACAACTAATTGGAGGCCGATAGTAAACAACATAAATATTACCAGATGTATGATACATAATGCTACGGACCCAGTATGTCCAAATATTAAAGGAAAGTCAGTTTTGTCCATGATACACACGTTCCATGGTATCCCAGTCTCCCTTAAGCCTTGGTATATAAAACAATTTTTTTCTGCTCGATTTACCTGCCAACATTAGCTCATATCCAAAAAGAAAGCTAGCTGAGCCACTGTATCAGCATTCTATAAAATATAATATCAAGTTAGGTTCGTATTTTACTTCAAAAGGTACGAAAAACAAATTTGTATAGCTAAAAAATAAGATATTCACAGTTTGTACACGGAAATGTTTTTTGATAAAAAATTATTTTTCAATTCTTCGTTGATTTTTCGGCTTTCACATTATTTCCAACCTAACTTTAGAGTTTTATACCATAGAGTTTTGGTTGTTTGAAATTAATAAAAATTAAGAACAGCAGCAAAGAAATTTGGTTTTGTACTTTGGGTCTTCGCTAAGAGGAAGTATGCAAAATTTTAGTTGGTTTTAACAATCTATTTATCACGACTTGAGACAAAAAATGGTAATCAGCTCCATTAGCGATGTTAAAGAGGAAAAAGGGGGTACTTGCTAGATTATATTTTTTAAATATTTACACCCAATATCCAGCCAATAGGCTAGAGTAGTTTATATGATTAATGCTCTGTCGTCACCATTGATTTCCTATTTAAAATTTTTAATGTTGCAAAATGTCTTCTTACTTTCTCCCCTTTCTCTAAATTGTTTTAAGATTTATTTTTTTCTAAATGAAGAGGCAAGACTGGAATTTTAATTAAAATTCTGTTCATTCCTTACTCATTCATTAATTCGCCAAAAAAGAATCACTATGATCAATATTATAGTAGTCTTACGAAGAACTTTTTGGAAAAGATGTTATACTTATTTTTTAACTTGCTTTTGTTTCTTCTGTGAAAAGGACAGACGAGAGATGAAAATATGTATATAATGTAGGTATTATGGAGAATGAATAATCCTGATCAGAGAGTTATTTCGAAAAGTCATTGAATTTGACAAGCTAACCTCGAAGCTAATTATGGAAAACTATCGTGAAAAACACAAAATGTTATATGAACTGAAATTTCAGTTTATTCTCGTCATTTTTGCACAAAAACTTGTGAACATGATCATCCCAATATGCCTTTAAGAACTATTCTGGAGAGAAAAAATGAGATTGTCTAAAATGTTCGGTTTGCTCGCTTTCCTAGAGAAGAAAACAAAAATTTAAAGAAAATCATTACATAGAACAATTAAATTTTATTTTATACAAAAAGAATAATAAGTTGAAAAGTGGAAGATTTGAAAAGGAGAAAGGAAGAATATGAATCATTCGATTAATGGAGAGTTTACAGTTTACAGGATGTATGGTATCTAACAATTGTATGACTGAGGAATGAGGTTATCCTTAGTCAATGAATCCCTAGGGAGGGTACTGCAAGGAGGCGAAAAATAAAATTTTATGTAGTTGAAGGGGGGAAAGAATAATGATCAGGCATCTTCTGAAATGAGAAGTGAGGAAATGAGTAAAAAGACCATACATTAGTTGTTATTTAATACGAACTGATGTGTATGAGGTTATGTTTATGACACAGTTTCGTGTGTAGACCATTATCCTAAATTTTAAGAGATAACTAAACTATAGGGTCGGTGGTAGGATTTCTTCCAGGTGGTGGTGGAAGATGTCAGATATACAGAAGTAAGTTCGAATTTGAACTTAAAATTTGTTTTCACCTTCCATCCAGTCTCCTCTTAAATAGGAATTCCATCCTTTTTTTTTTCCACCTTTACACTCATCACACAACTAGTTCAGTCATAACTTCAACTTCTGACTCCATTTCTTTGGGCCATGGGGGTTAACCCCAAAGCTCCCTTGCCACTAACCCTGAATCAAACGTAGGTACTATTCAGTATAGGGCATTTTCTTTTGTGTATGGCGGGATGGTATCCATTTTATGTGACAACGTCAAAAAGGAGAAAACGAAAGTGAAATTTTCAGCTGGAACAACATAACATATTATATCCTACGTATATTTTAACACTGAATCAAATGAAATCAACCGCAAGTCGGTAGAACCAATAGTTTTAGAGTTGTTGCCAATTTTATACCAAGTTTTAATTGGTAAAATTCATGTTTACTGGTAAATATTTATAGCTTCTAATTCACTGAGCACAAAAAGTCGTATATTTCAGGCTCACTTTTTAGGGTTGAAAAGCGTCATACGCAAAAAGTGGTAAGAACCTTTTTTATTTTAAATATAATGGTAAATATTTTTTGACTGTGCTATTTTTCCGCTATAGTCGGCATTTCCCGAGAAAATTGCAAAAAACTTATTTGGGGGGCACATTTTTAATAATTCTCACTGTAGAAAAAGGGGTGAGAGTTGAGACTTTTAGAATGTTATTTAGGATACTCATCCCTAATGATTAGTAGGAAAAAACAATGGAAATTTTCCAAAATAGGATTTCTATTTTGTCTGGACTACAAGTGTATTTTCAACATACAATGTTTGTTTGTCACATAAAAAATTAGGAGAAAAGTACGCAACCCGCTATGGGGAAAACGCCCTATAAATAAACAGCTAACAGCTCTTAATTCTGACCTATCGAATGCGAACAAAATCATAGGTACATAACTCTGGTGTGATTTGAAAAGTTTTCGGTGAATTAGACCATTTCAAGAATTTACCAAGCAAGAGGAAAGTCAGATGTTGAGATGGAAAGTGTGGAAGGAATCTATGTGACATTAATTTGGCTGAGGTATTTAAAGTTTCGTTGTAAAGCCATAGGCGGCTACTAGGGCTGCGCAAAGAGAGCAACTGCCCCCTCCATTCGCAAAGAAAAGAGAGATAGAGAAAACTGTTATGCATCAGGTTGTCAACACACAACTAAACAGACCTTCCCTCCAGGTTCAGTTTCTTTCACTAAATTCATCCCTTCTATTCAGAAAAGCCCGTATCCGCCTAACAGAGAAAACCAATGGATACAAAAAGCCAAAATCATTTTTTCTAAACTATAATGTGGTTAAAAAAGAAAAGAAAAAGGTAGGTAACATGCGAGGAAGAGGTTGCCTAAATATTTATTTCTTGCACTGATATCTACAGTTACCTCGTACATTCCAATGGAAACGCAACCAACAACGATGGCTTCATTTTTCTTTCCACTCAAAAATGAAAGAATTCACTTCGGACTCGAGTATGTAAGACAGCCTTCCTCCTCCCACATTTGTCCCAGAATCGTATTCAATTCGAAGCATGAAGGCTCCAATGAAAACAAGAATTTACAAGTTAGTTGGCATAAATTTTTGTTAATCGCAAAAAAACTGAACTGATGTCAAATTTGTCTACGTAGCTACCCAGTTTAGTACCTATATATTTGTATAATTTTGCAACAGCTATTTCTCTGTCTTGGAAATTACGGTATTGAAAATGCTGTTGACGTGTTGCAAGAGGAGGAAGCGGAGACGATTGCTGAAAATAAATTTAGATCTTTGTGGTTCCAAGTGAATTCCACCAACGGCTCGATATTATTTGGACGTGAACACAACACAGAACCATTTTTTGTGTACAATTTCACCAGCTATTTCAATCAATCTTATTTCACCCATTTTGGATTTGCTGGTTCAGGTCGATGGATTCTAGAATCAGGTAGGTCGATAGGTAAGGTAAAGGAGGTGAAGATGTCGTACCTTTGAATACTTGAAATAGATTTTGATAGGAGAGCTGAAAAGAGACCATATTTGGCACAAATGTACTTCAAGACCTCATGCATCAGTCGATACCATTCAATCAAATGTTTATTCAAAAATGACCAAGTAATAAAAAAAATAAAAACTCTTATTTTGGCCATCTTACCCGATGAGGTGGGTAAGATGCTGCATAGTGACGGCTAAGATGGCAAATGGAAATTAACATGTATTTAAAAAAAAAAAAGTCAAATCCAAAATTATTTAAATTTCTGGAAAAAATCTATTAAAATTAAAGAAAAACTACATAGCATCATTTTCCTTGGCTTTTGAAAATAGAAAAAAATCAGTTTCAATATTATTTTCTAAAAATGTTATTTAGTCCTTGAAATCACAATAAGTTTTTCTAACATATTTCCCTAAAAATTTGACTATAAATAAAATGGAAATGATATAAGATAATACTTATTTTAATTACTCATTAAATTTAATCAATTAAATATCATTCTGCGATGAGTAATTTCAATATTGGTGTAGCATCTTAGCAGTTATGTATGTTGGTCATATTAGCCAATTTGAATTTTTTATTGTTTCACATTTTTTAAATTAAATAATGACAGTCACATCAGCAAAGTTAAATACTACTGCAATCTATACAATAAATTTGCTTATTATTTCACAAATTTTCGTAGGAAATGGAACAATTTATTCCCACAGTAACTAGAATTAAAATTAAAATTAATAACCCACTTTAAAATAAAATACAAGGAGGGACCCAGATTTAAAACTTGAACAGAAGGTCTACGGACTACCCTGCACATAACAGTGATGTCATATTTCTTTCAACAGTGCTGCCAATATGACTTTGTGAAAATACGGCATTTTTGTCATCTTTACCTTATATGCATGTGCACAACCAACAATTGTTAATTGTTCTCATGTAAGTATCATTGTGTTACCTATATTCGTTGTGTTGGGCAGATACTCCTTACATTATAGCTGATTCGCAAGATAGAGAACGTTCAACTACGTATATACAATTGAATACGAATACGTTACTGTTTGGAGTGAAGATTCATGCTAATGCTAAATTTTGTCCAAGGATTATCTTAGCACCCAGAGTGGAATGGTTCAGTGATTACATGAATTTAAATGTTAGTTAGTTTACATTATCTATAGTCAGTTGGTATCGTATTTTCTTCTCAGTGCTCATTGCGAAAATATGCTAGTATGTATTTCTTTTGGGCTTAATTTCAGACTAAAGTTTCTGAATAGAGAAACAGGATTTACAGTTGCCAATATTTGAGAACCATTATGGATTAAAAAGCAAGTGAGAGGCCAAAGGGTGAATGCGACAAAATCATCCAAAATAATTATACACTCACGATTGTGATAAATTTTCAACTGTTAGATGATGAAAAATTACGAGAATCCCAGTAAATCTGTTGAGCTGCTATTTTTTGGTAACAAAGTAGAATTGAAAGATACATAATTAAATCTACAAAATAAATTTTGAGTAGAATTTTTTCCAACATAATATTATTACCCATTTATCTTCTAATAAGATACCTCGGTGTCCCCCTGGTCTGGATATTATATTTTGCAAATCAAACTGTCCAGCCCTGCTAGAAGGTCAATCTAATCTGTCTACAACATAATAAAATTATTATAATAATTTTTACTAAAATTTTAATTTCTATCTGAAGATGGGATTTCTAGTCTCAAAGCCTTCTAACTCGACGAATATTATCATAAATTATACTTATAAATCGGTTTCAATCGATTACATATTGGTAAACGCCTTTCAAGTAACACACCAAAGTAAAAAGGTTTCTGAAGCCCATTTTTGGCATAGGTAGGGGAGGCCTAAAGTCCAGAACTTCTTTTTTTTGGAGAGTTTTTAGTATTGATAATATAGTAGAAGCCGCTCAAGAGATATGCCAGATAAGGGAGACAGCCGCTTATATGAGAAAAAATCATAATAAAAACTTATAAAAAGGAGAATAATCCTATCCTAAAAATGTATTTTCAATTCGCTTAGGTGAGACAGTATGTCGGTTAAGAGAGACAAAGGGCCATATTCATAGTTAATCAGTTCACTTAAGTGAACTACTGACGGAAAAAAGTAAGTTTATCAAATAATTTTGGTCACTTCAAAATGTCATTTCTCCCACCTTAGGCACGAATATTAGGGGTGTAGTTTATAAACTTTCTAATTTAACATTTTTATGTCACGAATGAATAAAGAAAGAAGGAAAATTAAAAATTATAAAATTTAATCGACATATCGCGTTTAAGTGAGAGGAGGATTGGAACAGCAAAAAACTGTAATTGTAAATTCCTTCTTGTGTGTGTGGAAGATGTAGCAAAACTGATGTGAACACAATCTTCTGCAATTTGACTGAAATATTATGACAAACTTCCAGTTATTCTCCATAAAATGAACCTCTCCAATCCCCGGTTTTACTCACTGAATTTTGATTGAAATCACTCCAAAATTCCACATATTATTCTCAAAGGTTACCTTCATATCTGTTGTTCGGCAGAATTTTGAGATGATGATTACCGAGACAGCTATCCTTTCTTAGAAATTGTGTTAATTTTCACAATAAAATTGCCAAAAACTGACCCAGGTAAAATGAATGCTTGAAAACTACAACTAATCGAAGCAAAACTGAGTTAGTGAGAATGGGAAGTGAAAAGTTTTTTTTTTCTCATCTCTGATCTACACCCTTAAGGGAAAAACTTAGGTGTGGTCAAGAGGTTATGTAAATGAACTCACTCACTCAGTGCCCTTAACGTTAGATGAATGCTAAGTGAGGACTAAGACAAAACTACATTTTTTATAATCATAATTATACTCTTGTTTTTCAGTTAAAATATTTTTCTTTCTTTTTCTTTTCTTTTTCAACTTCACTAAGACAACCGGTAAAGAGAAACAAAATGGCTTTGCCCAACGTTTATCTTTTAAGTGGCTTCTACTGTATGATAAACTAAGGATATGTCATTCTTAGTTTCATAATTTTTTTTCTTCTCTTTAACAATGCAAACAAGTGTCATTTGTAGTTTTAGTTTTTTTGAAATCATTAGCTACTGTGTCAGCTGATATCCTGATTTTTAAATCATTTTAATTTTGTATTAAAGTAGAAGCTATAGGCTATTCGAAGAGTTTATTTTGATATAATTAATCAAAACATAAGAAAAAAAAAACTTTTTATTAGGTTTTGTTTAATTTGTCAGGCTTTTACCCAAATTTTTTAAGTGAGTAAGATAAATAATCATGTCCAAGACATTCACTTAAAAATAATATGCCTAGTGCAGCGACTTTGTTCCGAGTTCAGAGACTTTTTTTATAATATAAAAACATATCCCATCGATAAATAATATAATAATACAGGTACTTTGTACATATATGGGAAACTTGTCCCTTTTCTATATTACTCATTTTATCAGCAGATAGCAGTAAGCACCATCACAAGAAGGATTCTGAAGCTAGTTTGGTCTCTATTTTTTTAAAAGTTTCCAGCCCTGTAGGTATTCAAACACGCGTCTCCCAGTTTCTTGTCTGTGTTTTTAACCACTAAACCAAAAAAATTGATATAACAAATTAGAGTAATACAGATACATAATATAATTATATCTTGTTTGCATCTGTTTCATATATTTACAAATACATGCAGCACTCACTATTTGCTATAATGGTGCTCGCAAATAAAAATAGAAAACAAAAGTAAGTGCCAACAGCACACCCCATGATGTATTCTCTACAAAATTCGGAGAGGGTAGGTTTTAAATTGTTTTATTAGGTATAATTATTTTGAAAACCTTTTCAAATTATTGAGAAAATACTTAAATTTTCAACTACTAAAGGTTGCATTCTAAGAAATGTGGGTGGATATGCTCTAGAATTTGTTTTTTAGAAGCGATCTATTCCTCTTTTGGTGTCTCATGCAAAAGATTAATCAAGCAGCATAAATGAACACGAAGTCGGCAAAGAAGAATAATGAAATAATTCTCATGACAACTTTTCGAATTGAAGTATACACTTACTGATTTATACCAACCTTAGAACAATGTTCTTAAAAAAAAGAATTTAATTATTTATTATGTAAGTTCTGGTGTACTCGTTGAGGTCGTTTATTATAAGTAAAAATTGTTTTCTGTTCGATGTTCTTTTAAAATCACATTGAAGAACAAAAAAAATTGTTTATTTCAGGTAGCTCAGAAATATAACTAATTTTTTTCTCTGAAACAAAAACCGCACTAATCTGAGCAATAAACCTCATTTCGTACGTATTAGGAGTCTTATTATCAAAAAATTATAACTTTAAAATAATTATGACGATGGGCCAAAAATGACCCATGTCAGCCCTTATCCTTTCTCACTGTATTCTGAGGTTAAAAGAAAAGACAAAATTTTGTTAGGCGATAAACAAATTTATTGATGTTTGACACGTAACTCACTCCAAACTTTTCGCAATGGCCGCTTTAAGTCCGAAAACAGAAGAGGATTTATCCAATTTATCAAAACCCATCGTTGATCGATTTTGCCCAAAAATAAACACCATTCATGAATATCTACCAGCTTTTCTAATTTTTCACTGGAACTGCGGCCTTAGCTTTCAATTGTTAGTTATAAATAATTTTGTATTCCTTCACTTATCAAAAAATTACCGAAAAATTTTGACTTTTTAATCTGAAATGTTAAAATCAATACAATTTTTTAGACGGAACTAAAATAAAGAGAGTGTGAGTCACGAAGAAGATTCGAGGCAAAAAACTCTAAAACCAAGTATATGATCCACATGAAATTATACCTGCAAGGCAGAATTTTCAATCATCTTATATTATAACGCAATAATTAATTTCATCCGACAGGTTATTTTTTGTCAAAATTTTATCATCGTTGACCATGGAAAAAATTCGACGACTGTTGAGCATCATAAATCCTCCTTATATGGTTCAATGACTGGGTACTGGCTGCGTATCAATCAGCTGGATGGCATCCTACAACTTGGAAATCACGGAAATCGAATGCACATTTTCGAATACGATTTTTCCAACGATTTTAATAATAATTATTTCATCGATCATTTTGCTATATCTGGCTCTGGTCATTGGATGATAAACTTCGGCTTAGGTATATATTTATTTCGCGAATATTTACTTTCCATAAAATTATAAGTTCAGCTAATCAGCACTTATACGAGTGAGCAGAATGTTGTATATTGTCACTATCCCAAATTTTCGGGTACCAAATTTTCTGATATTAATTTCATCAGTACTTACCTATCTTAATGGGTAGCTTATGGAAGTACATAAATGAAAAACTGTTGCTTCCCTGAATTTCGACTCATATCGAAACCAAAATTTCTTCTCAAGTACCTACTTATTTAGGTATTATAATATTTATATTTTTACTAGTGATAAAGAAACATTTTATCGTATCACTTCTGTGCATTTAGACGTGGCTTATAGGCCCACTAGATAAAAAATGTCACCTTCATATACAGGCTAGGCCTACTATGCTTGGATTTTTTCCCTCCATTTATCGGTAAAATAGTTTAAAATTTCTTGATTCGTAATTCCACTTCAAAATTTATATATATAGGTAGCCTACTCATAATTAAAAAGATTATCAGTAGATTATTCCTTCAGTGACTATACAATAGGTAAGTACCTGCAATATAGTAAATAGTAGGATAACTTTTCTCCTTAAGTGTTGCAGGTACTATGAAGTGCTGTAAATAGTTTTTGAAAAAAAGTTTGAGGCAGTGTTGAAAATGAATAGGATTATTAGGTCTCGAGAACTTTCCGACCAGGGAGTAAAAATTGTTTATAGAAAGCAAAAGTCAATAGTGGGAGTAAAACAAATATTTACAGCAAACAAACATGTTAGACTCCTCCTTCCAACCAATTAGACATCTTCTCTAATCTTGCATACGCATGTACTGCGAAAAATAGCGTTCACAACTACTTAAGCGCAAAGTGAGTGACCTTGACTCGTATTATTTACAATACTGGCCTGCTGCTCGTGTTACAAATTGTAACTCATGGAGGATCGCAGCGAGGTATACTATTTTAGAACACCCACCCCGAAAAGTATGTTTTCTTGTGCGCTTTTAATGAAGGAAAAGTAGAAAACTGCAATGGTAGTTACCTACGATGTGAAAAAATACAGTTTTGTGCATTCGAACTTACAAGTTGATTTTCTTGCACGAACCAATCACATTTTTTCATGAGTTGATTTTTTGTTAAATATTTAGTACTTTATTATTTTTTATAAAAAAAAAAAAAACACTTATAATTTAGATATATTATTTTGTTAGAGTAATACTGATTTGTTTCATGCAAGTATCACACCTAACTTCTTTTTGGAGGGTGTGCGGTGACAATTTTTTATTTTTTAAAATAAAATTTTCATTCACTCAGGCCCAGTTGTATCAACTTTTAACTGTGGAATAAACTAGGTTTAACTGATAAGATGTATGCTAAAATAAAGTTAAACCATACTTATTGATGGTTCAACTATTTAGTACTACCAGCACTTAATTCTAAAAAAATTATTTGTTTTTCCATTGATTTTTTTGTAGGTGGGTTTGTGCAGGAGGGTAGATGCGAACGGATGTCGGTAATTTTTGTTTAAGAAAAGTAAAATTATTATCTATCGAAGAAAAGTAATTTTATAATGTATTTTTTGGGAGGAGGGAGGAGGTGTGGTAAAAAATAGTGTGTGACATGCGTGCAAAATAACTGATAGATACCAGTGCGATATGCATCACTCACCATGACTCGTGCTGCAAAACTTACAATTTATTAAAATCACCAATTTTTAGCACTTGTATCCAGGGTTGCCAACTTCGGCAGGTGAAAATACCGGCAAATAAACTTTTTTTTTCATGGCTTCAGGTTCATTTACCAAAATTTGTCACTTCTAAATTTTTATTCGCTTCACTCGCATTCAAAAAGGTCCCCGGTAATGTTTTATGCTTGCTTGTTCTCTCATTTCACCCTCTATACCAGTAATACTGGCAACACTGATGAAATGCCAGCACTGATACTTCCTTTTTCTTTACCAGCAGCAGTGTCTAAATACTGTCATATTGATATGATACCGCTTAGTTGGCAACCCTCCTTATATTATAAATAATTATTTTCTCGAAGATATTTTTTTTTGAATCTCTCTCATTTTGTCAGATCACTGTTGGTTTTCTGCATGAAAAACATAAAAAATTTCAGAGGAATGTGTTGTATGTGGTCTATCCTCAAATTGGAAGGGATTTTCAAGTTTTAAAGCTCCAAAAATTCACAGGCCAAGTAGAAATTTACAAATAATGTAGGGGAGATAAGAGTAATATGGACAAACTAAGCGCAGATTAATCCCACCAACCAATTTTTTTGAAATTTTTTTTATTTAATTATTGGAATATCTAAGAAAAACCCTCAACTTCTCTCCCAGTTTTTCAGACATTTTGATTGATAATGCTCTTCACAATTCACAGTTTTCTAGACCCTTCTAAAATCACTTATTCAAAATGTGGGATTAAATGGACACTAGTGCAAATTTATTCAAAATAAAGAATAAAATTTAAAAATAATTATTATTCTTCAACAAAGATTTAATAATTAATTGTTAACACACAATTCACATGTAAAAAATAATTTGTCCTCCTTTGACACACATTCTTCATGAGCCCACTCTTCACACTGAGTGCACTGGATCCACTGTTCTCCAGGCTGTAAGGCAGAAAAAAACGCTAATAAAATTGTTTATTTCAATGAAAAAGTGACAATTCACACCTTTTAATTAAATCAACACTACCCTCTTCTAATCATAATAGTCAATTTATAAAAATAAATATTACTTACTCGATTTATTCTCATCTGAAAATTCGCAAAAGTTACATCAAACACTTCTGAAAACATTATTGCGTCATAATATTAGAAACTCAAACCAAAGAATGAAACCAAATTCAGAAAATAAGCTCCTAGAGTATAAATAAAGTTAATTAATCCATCATCCACTGTGGAGCGCCAATAGCATTCAATAAGGCCAATGTCCAATTTACACCAAGTGTCCATATTGAAGTGAGGTTGAAATCCAAGGAAAGGAACAAGCTAGTTAGAGATACTTTAATGCAATGATCGAAGATACAAATTATAAGTTCGAGGAAGATGAACGATCTCCCTCCATTACGAGATTACAGTTTGAGTGGGAAATGAGTTTCAGCGTTCTCGGGTGAACGAACAAAAAAAGTCGTGTTTGTTCGCACAACCTGAAAGTGTTAGTTTACGTTGTCGAAAGTATTAGCGCTAATGGTTAGTGAACGAGTGTAGGTGGAGTGTAGAACAACACCCCCCCCCACAGTCCAACGAAACGAGCGAACATGATTTATCGCGAGAACGAAAATTTGAATTATAATATTATTACACATTTATATTCATTTCCCAAACAAAAATAAATAAAACAAATTACATAAAATTAAATTAATAATGAACAATGACTAGATTACAACATATATTTCGATGTATCTTCGAAATTATTTATCAACATATTATATTACACTAACGGATTTCGATTCGGATATTTTTTGATCTTTCATGTTGTTCGAGAAAAATTTTGTTCAATTTTGTTTAGTACTTGTTGAATAAGGGTGTTCCGAAATGTGATAAACTAATATCAACTAAACGTGTGAAATCATGTCGATGATTTGTATTCAAAACTCTGTTTGTTCAAAAGCTAAATTTGCAGAGGTGACAATGAATACCTACACAAAAATAAATTTTGTTTCAACAAGTATTTTTTGGCGTAAAGAATATATTATATTATTAATTTTGTTTGAACATGTGGTTTCTCTTTTTCTCGAACATTATATTTTTCATGTACTATATTACAAAAGACGATATTATTGTATTCAGTGATTCGTGACTTGACATATAATTAACTTTGAATTTTTATATTTCTTCCCCTTTTAAAATAAACAATTTTCCCATATGATTATTGTGAATTTAATGAATTTTATTGTGAGAGATTTGATGTTGTTAATATTTTATCGACTAGATTTCTAAATTTTTGTTTTTCGAGACTTTTTGTTAGCATGTCTGCTAATTGCGAATTTGTACCTGCAGTTTTAAATTCAATTTTTTTATCTTCTACCGATTGTGTAATGGCATAACATTTTATCATTAAGGCCCTTGCTCGTTTTTGAGCTCCTCCCGACATTATTCTGAGGGCTGATATATTATCTTCAAAAATTCTTACGGGCTCATTTTCCTCAAATATTTCTTTTTGTAAAAGGAATGTAACTTGTATATCGTCCAAAGCATCAAATACCGCAATTATTTCAGCAGCAGTTGAGCTTGTAGCTACGATTGTCTGTCTTCTTACATTCCAATTAATTAAATCCCCATTTAAATATATTAAAAATCCTGATATAGATTTTCCTAAATTTAATTTTGATATTTTTATTTCATGATCTCTTACATCTGGGGCATAAGATGCATCAACGAAATAGTGTATGCCTTTACTATCCGATGTGAATTTAATTGAGAATTCTTTTGTCGTGTTTACAAATTTAAATATTCTTCTCACATGATTTTTTAATTTAGAATTTGATTTCGTTTGGAACTTCGAGAAAAAATTCACTGCAAACGAAATATCTGGTCTTGTTATTCTAGCCAGATATAATAGGGCTCCAATCATTGAACAATATTCTGTATCATCTGTACAATTATTATCTTTAATAGCTTTCATCCATTCCCTTCTAAATGGATTATTTTTAACATCCTTATAGCATGTTGGTATACAATCTTCGATCCACCTATTATCTATAGTTTTTGTAATATTAAAAGTATTTATGTTGACCAGATTTTTTACAAAATTTGCTGGTTTAAGTACCAGTTCTTGTTCACAATTTTTTAAATTTGATATATTTTTATTTTTGTCAAATTTGGCATCACAAGATATATTGAATTTATTTGAAAAAGGGTCTCTAATGCAATATCCCGTAGTGGTATATCCCATGAGTATACCTTTTTCTCCTCTTGGTGAAAATTTTGGGTCTATTTTTTGTTCATTTCTATTTTTTGATTTAGTTGCACTCTGTTGTCGAACTTCTAATGGAATATGCCTATAAACTAATGATCCAAAAATTTTTAAATTATCCAAATTGGGTTTTTTACCAAAAAAAATTTCGTATGGAGTTTTGTACTCTGAATTTACTCTTGTCGGTGATCTGTTTATTAAATATGCAGCTGTAGCTATTGCATGTGCCCAATATTTAATATCCAGATAACCATCAATTAGTAAACTTCTTACTCTTTTCATCAAAGTTTGATTTTGGCGTTCAGCAATTCCATTTAATTCTGGCGAGTAATGGACTACATTTTCAATTTGTACTCCATTTTCTTCACAAAATTTAACCAATTTTTGATCCGTATATTCCTTTGCATTATCGCATCTTATTTGACTTATGGGTGTTTCGGGGAATTTATTTTTCATTGAGTGAAAAATATTTTTGAATTCGGTAAATACTTGACTTTTATTTGATATTGGTATCACGAAGGTGTATTTGTTATAGTTGTCAATAAATGTTAATATATATTTTTGATTGGCTATTGTGGGTGTGAATGGTCCCATAATATCAGATGATATAATTTCTAGTCTCCTTTGGGGTTTATTTCTAACATTATTATGACCTAGACGTTGGCTATTAGCTATTTTACAGATCTCGCAATTAATGAAATCATCATCTTTAAAATTAATTGTTTTTGGAATTCCAACTGTAACTTTATGTAAATATCTCATGTATTTTCCGTTTAAATGACCTAATCGTCTATGCCAAATCATTTTTTTATGATTATTTGTATTATTTTGGACTATTTCTAACGAATTATCTGAAATATTATTATTATTATTTTTTTTTTATATTATTATTATTATTACTATCCCCATTATCATCTTCTGTTGTTATATATTATTATTTTCATTATGTTCTTCTAAATTAATATTATTATTAGGTTCTTCTTCTTCTTCTTCTTCTTCTATTTCTAATTTGACAGAAAAGGAATCCCATTCATCGTCATCTTGATTTTGAGTGACCGGCATACATTTTTTTGGTATGTTTATGTAATCATAATTTACTTGAAAGACACCATCGATTTTATAAGATGTAAATAAAATGTCTCCTGTTTCTATAAAGTACGTTTGTATTTTTTCTTTTCCCTGGTCCATATGTAGAATTCCAGATTATGTAACTTTAATTCCAGACATAATATCCAATGAAAATCCGGTACATAATGTACTTCCAATAACTCAATTGCTGTTTGAATTTTGTTTTTGTTTTCTACTAATATTCTCATATTTCCCATATGTGTAGCATATAAATACGTATCTTTAAGTGCACACTGTAATTTTACTGGAATTTTAAATTTTGTTACATTAATTAACTTTTTCATATTTGATGTGAGATGGACTTCCACCCCCCCATCGAGTAACATTTTTTTTTTAGGTGTATATAATTTTTATTTTTTGTATTATCTTTAATTAATTTTTTTAAGAGCCAATCTTCATTATTGTTGTATTTTTTTACCATGTATGATAATTTTATTGGTCTTTCTTCTTCTTTTTTATCTTTATTTTTTGGTTTTTCCTTATTTTGTTCCTTATTTTCCGGCTTATAATCAGGGAATTTATTTTTATAATGTCTCGTTTGGTTACATATAAAACATCTTTCTTCTTTATTATTTTTTCTAGGTGATTGATCATTATTTCTATTATTATTTTGGTTTTTATTATGATTATTTTGATTATTATGATTATTATTTTCATTTCTTGAATAATTGTTTATATAATTATTATTATTGTTATTTCCATTATTATTACTGTTTGTATTATTATTTCGTCTATAATTATTATTTCTATTCCATCTATTGTCTTTATTATTATTATAATTCGTATTATTATTTTTAAATTTATTCCCATTATTATCAAATTTTTTGTTAGACGATTGGTATTGTAATTTAATTTGTTTATCTCTCATTTTTTGATCACCGTCTTCTTTTAATATTTGTTTAAATACTTCTAGATTTTTTCTATTTTCAGGGAGGTTATCAAATTGCATTTTTGCTATGGTTTGTTCGTATCCTAATGCTAATTGAAGGTTTTCCAATTCCTCTTCTTCAGATACCTCCTTCCCTGCATCACGAACTTCTTGTACTAATATGTCCCATTTATTTAAGAAACCTCTTATATTTCCACCTGGTGTAAATCTAAAAGCAGTCCATTTTGATTTTGCCATATTTGCGACTATTTTTGTTTTAGAACCGTAAGTTATATCTAATTTCTCAAAAATTTGATCCACTGTTTTACATTCCCTAATTTGTTTCGATACATTATATGTCATCCGTTCCATAATGAATGCTTTTGCACATTCTTATTTTTTAAAATATGCTTTAGCAGAATTTGAAGATGGTCTGTATTGTAGATTATCCATATTTTCGATATAAATTTTTAGTTCAGGGTGTGGGCCAAAAACATCCCAATATCCCAAACCCCTTATTAAAGCTATTATCATACGTTTCCAGTCCAAGTAATATTGGCCATCAAATATTTTCCCACTTGGACCTTGTATCGGACGTATGGTTTCATCAGCTGGCATGACATAATGTACTTGAGGGTGTGTACTCCCAGAGCCTGATCCTCCTTGAGGGGATGGGGTAGAGGTTTTCTCACTTGCCGTATTCATGCTTTCTGGAGTACTTGGTAATGTACTTAGTTCCGACAACTCAATTTTGAAAAAAACAAATAAAAACCTATTTTCCAAAAAAATTTATTTTATTTTTGAAAAAAAAAATTTTTTTTTTTTAATTTAAACTATTAATATTTTGTAATATTATTCGTATATATTTTTAATGTTTTAAAATATGAAAAAGAAAAAGAAAAGAAGAGTAAAAAAAATATTCCAATTGAGAATATATTTCAAAAATAAACTTGAATAGATCTTGTTTAAATTTGAATCCTTGTGATTGTTTATGACAAAGGATCTATTGAAAGTTGTCCTTGAATACTATCTGTAATATTTTATTGTAATAAGTTTTCAAGTTTATGCATTAGTATTTTTAACAAAGGAATTTTGTGACATGAAATTTCACAATTAAACTTGCCCAATATGACAAAGGATTTTTTCTTTTGTGACAATAAATTGTTGAAACATGAAATTTGTTCAAATATGAAAGTATTTTACTTGTTAACATTATATTATATTATTTAATTTTCGTAATTTTACGTATTTTTAAAGAGGATTTTCTCTCTCAAAATTTTCAAGAAAAATTCTGAAAGATTCTATCGAGTCCAAAGCTTGAATACTGAAAATATTTTTTGAAATTTCTATGAATTTTGCAACTTCGATACCTCTTTTATAATGAATTATTCCACTAACATTTACTGAGAAGGTTTCTAAAACTATTTCTCCCAAAAATGTTTTCCAGAATGGGAATTCGATTAGATTAATTCTCACTTCTGTTATTGTTTCGTTTTCAAAAATATTTAATAATTTTTTATAATCTTTTTCTTTAATTTTTATTGTTCCTTCACAGTTTGATGTGCAATTAGCAATTTGTTTCCAAAACCTTATCATTCGTAACCTGCTTTATTCGAACTTATTTTTAAGCTTAATCATCCTGTGAAATTTCACTTGATTTTTACCAAACTAAAGGGGGTTCTTGAAATTAAGCGTTTTGGAAATTGAAGGAAAATAAATTCTTAAAGTGAAAAAATTTATATTCCTAATTTCGCTCAATATCCCACAAAATCACTGAATATATCCCATCGTTTTCCCAATAGTAAATGAAATATATAATTTGAAAGTATCAAAAATTACATTACCCGTAATCTGCGGAATTCCATTGAATATCTCCCAGTTGAGTTCGTGGGTAATCGGCGTTTTCCTGTGAGTCAGCACTTGGATCAATCTCATGTCGTCTTCAGAAAATTTCAATCTTGGCAGCATACATAACCGTTAAATCAGTAGCACTCAATCGACGAAATTTGGATGAAGATTTTTGATAGATGATGGTGTTTGGAAGTAACAGCGATCTCTGATTTTTTGAACTTTTTTTTTTTTATGTTTCCCCTTGCTGTAACAGACGATCCAGGTCCGAAGTAATCTGCAATCCCACGGTGAAAATCCTTTGATTTCACCTTACTGCAAAAAGACGATCCAGTATTTTTCGGAAGATGATCAAAATGGCGTTAAATTAATTTGGCGCCAATGTGATTCAAATAAACCTCGAATAATTTTCGATGAACTTTTCGAAAAATTGAACAAAAAAAAAATTCACTTGAGTTAACAACTCTTGAATTAAAATATACTTCGTAAAAAATTAACTTTTAACGAAAGTAAAAGCTTATAGTTCCTTAAACTTTTGGATACTATAGCAAAAAAATTAAATTGAAAGATTAAGTATCGCTCTGTACTAACTATTCAGGAATCGCAGCTCTGCCTACCATGAAGTGAGTTTGAAATCCAAGGAAAGGAACAAGTTAGTTAGAGATACTTTAATGCAATGATTGAAGATACAAATTATAAGTTTGAGGAAGATGAACGATCTCCCTCCATTACGAGATTACAGTTTGAGTGGGAAATGAGTTTCAGCATTCTCGGGTGAACGAACGAAAAAAGTTGTGTTTGTTCGCACAACCTGAAATTGTTAGTTTACGTTGTCGAAAGTAGTAGCGCTAATGGTTAGTAAACGAGTGTAGGTGGAGTGTAGAACAATACATATTTCCCACATCTCCCCTACCTATTTAACTTATTCAGAACACTATTCTAGATATCACAATTGTAGTGAGCAATTAATTGGCCTTTGTTCTTATAATTTTGATACTTTTCTTTCTCTGCAAGGTCCAAGCTGAAACAAAAACATAATAAAAAATAGGAAAAGACAGTAAAATCCAAGAGTCAAAATGAATGAGCAAGACTAGGACCATGGTGTTGGTTTTAGTTTCGGTTTTGCTCATCAGGAGATTACCATGTGAAAACTTCCTAAAAATCATTTCAAAACCTGAGACAGCCAGCTTATTTCTACAAATAATAACACGTTTTAGTTGCAGAATCTTTAAAATATTTTTTATAAAATGCAATCAAATTTTTATTTTTTGTTCAGAAATTTCATAATTAAGCTAATTATATCATTGGAGAAGGTCAGACTGGGTGGGTACAATGACCATTTTGAAAGAGCTGGTAAGTCATTTTCAGCTATTTTTCAGGAGACAAAAAAGGAAGTTTAGCTGGAAGTGTTAATTAAGGAAATGAAATAATTTTAGTATGAAATTGTTGAACTGTATTTTAAAAGGTCTAGTTTCGAGTAATCATGAATGCAACTCGATAGAATGAGTAGATGGTTGTAAATTGAAGAAAGAAGGAGAATATTACATATTAGATTTTGGCAGTCACCATATCATGTTTTGGCCTCATACCTATAATCATGTTTTGGCAAGAACAAACTCAATAAAAAATTAATGACAAATATCAAATTTTGGAAGTACAAATCCGTTTTTGGCTGAGAGTTGAATGCTACTCCAGATGTATCACGTATTTTCTGAAGCGATTTTGATGATGAAGAATAAAAAACTGAGATGTCGTCTTTTACTAGGATACAGAATGGGTTTTCTTCTATCATACTCGATGCCTAATTCAAAACGGCCAGAAGTTATTAGCTTTCTGAAAATTATCGCAGTTTTATTTTAATATTAATTTCTGGTTTGACAATGTTTTTTGTAGGAGGACAGTGGAGAACAGACAGTTGTTTTTAGGAACCATGGCTCTCTCAAAACCTATCCCTATGCACATTTTAATAATAATGCTCCACCTAAAATAATTGATTCCCCCCTCCCCATGAGCCATTATTATTACTATATTCATTATAATGAGGCTTCTCTTTATTGCCTACCATTAATTGATCTAGTACTGATGAAATTAATTTTATTTATCTTAATAAAGGGTGAAATGTCGAGGATTGGAGTGTGAAGTTACGAAAATGCAGCACTATCCACTTTTCATGAATTTGAAAAATTGACTTTTAGATAATCTTTGGCTGCAAAACTATTCATCCCACAAAACATTTCAAAATCTTAATTTGTAAAAAGTTTAATATTTTTCAATTATATATCAACACGCGCATTTTTTTTGTTTTAAGAAGTTCACTTGAACGGAGATAATTGCAAAAAAATATATTTCTCATTATCTTTCAAATACATAATTATTAATTTTTTAGATTCTGATGATTTTTCGAAGAATTTCCATACATTTATAGCTGAAGAACACCGACAGTGCGAGAATACTGAGAAATTTTATAACAAATAATTAAATATTGTGTTATTCGAATCTGTAGTAATAAGAAATAAAATACGGTAATCGTCATTACCAATAATTGATGTGGATGATTTATATTCTTAATTTTTATCAACGATAAGACACCTATCCTTATAAATATCTATATTGGGATAATATGTTCGGTACTACCGAGATTATTTAATTTAAATGCGATGTGTGTATAATAGATTATTATACTCGGGTATCATAATATTAGTAGTTTGTCTAGGTTGTACTTTCATATCGCTACCTTCATCATTCCGTGATAAATTTTTTTTTTTTTTTGTATTGATGAAATGGACTTTCCGTTAATTAATTATTTGATAAGTATGTAGGTATTTTTGTAGAAGGTACCAACCTGCGGTATAGTTATAAAAAGTTCGATCGTGACACCGTGCATAAATTATATTATTTAGTACACTATTGAAATAATAAAATAATTACAGTTGCTATAATAATATCTTTCCAAAATTATGTCTACGAAAATTTTAATTATTTTATCTTGTTTTCACTTGTGGTTTTCAGTTTCTCATTGCAATGTGGATGACTCAGGTAATGAATTACTAATTATACCGTCATTTTGCGTGGCTATATAATTATAAGAACCTACCTACACTTTTTTCGTGCTCAGTATCACACCATAGGGGATGATGAATTAAAGCACCATTTTTGAATTATGATGGACGGTATTGTTCATTTCGAAATGAAAAAAAAAGCTTAATATCAGTTGACTTCAATACTTACGTTCCCAATGAGTCCGAGTCACCAATGTGTTGATTACTGATGAAAGTAATGCACTTTGAACTATATTCTGTTCAGAGTTCGTGAATTTAACTGCACTGCACATCTAAATATACAGTATATGTATGTCTTTTATTGAGCAGTAAAATATTTGCAAATGAACCAAATTCAGTTTTGGTTTAATTTCATATTTTAGCACAGATGTTCACAATAACAAAAAATTCCATGGACTTTCCGATAGTATCCAGTGTACCACTCCTAACAGGTAATATCCTTCAGACAGAAGCAACCATCACCAATGGTGTGTATAGCTTGATGATCATAATGGAGTTCACATCTTCACAACCTTCCCTTCTGTCTCCCTCCCACAAAGCAATACCATTTCAAATAAGAATTACGCACTATTTTTAAGTCAACATTTATTTTATAAATCTAAGGGTTTCCAGACACCCAGAACCACCCTTACATATGCCTTGACTACCACTCTCCTTAATATAACATATGGCTGAAGAGGAACAAATCAAAGAGTGAACAAAACATATACCTAATAAAAAACAAAAGCGTGAGTTCCAATGTGGACTCAAGAAAAACTGATGGATAAACATAATAGTGTGGTTGTGAGCATGCGCATTGTACACACAACTACACACTTACACGCCAACAGTTACAATATTGTAAGTCATACGAGTTAAAATTGTAATTCTTGTTTTAGCTCCTACTAGAGTACTAGACAGAGCACATTGGAATAGGTGTAATGTAAAACGGAGAGTCAAAAATATCGTTCAGAAAACATGTCTGAGAGTTAAGACAGTTCTGAAATGGGTGAATTTAATGCTATTTTTGATTTACCATTACAGTTCCGTTGCATTATTTTCACATCTTCTTATCAGCATGTAGAGGGGATAGCGCTTAAAAGTCTCGACCGTATGCAAGTTTTCCAGTCAAGATCTGATCGGTTTAAGCAGAGTTATGCCTGAAATAAACTCATAGAATATTTTATTCGAATTTTATTACAAAGGAATCTCCGTTTGTGACGTCACGACGTTGAGATTATCTTTATATTTAATGGTAAACGCACGTTACAATATTTATTTACATATCGCACATTGATTTGTTTATTCCTGTCGTTTTCTTTTTGTTGGCATTCCTCGTTTGCTTATCTCCGGAGTTTCTTTTGTCTCACGGAGTTCCGATTTTCATCGCATATTTTTTAGCGGGCTTCAACTTACATAGCGGATATTACTTTTCCGAGAGTAAATTTTATTTTCTTCGCATTAATCTCTCAGACATGCGAGACGGGTGGGAATTTTTGCATTTTTTACTGCATAGGGGCCTGCCTCTTTTTTGTGGGCATATGGGGGCCTCAGGATCAAATGTTTTGGTAATAACATCGTCCGAAAACTTCACAGACTTTTTTATTTTTGGTGTTTTCTCTAATTGTGAATTTTTATTTTCACATTATTTGACGGATTCTTCTATGTTTATTGGTGAATCCGTCTGGATATTTTCTGTTTTCTCTTGGTATCCTTTCTATTCTTTTATCCTCGCTTACCATGTATGCAGGCTTCAATCTGTCGATTGAAATTGTTCGAGGTTTGCCTGCAATGAGTATCACAAAGTTTTTCTCATCTCGTGATACTACTTTGTAAGGACCGGCGTATGGTTTCTCCAGCGCAGATCTCATTTTTTTGTCTCTAACCAATACATGTGAGGTATTGGCCAAGTGTTTCCAGATGTAAATCTTGGGCTGGCCATTGTTGGCATCATTTCTTATATTTTGTACCATTATTTCGGGGCTAACTTCCTTCAATTTTGTGAAGAAGTCCCCTGGAAGGAGTAGCTTTTCACAGAACGCTAATTGAGCTGCAGAGTGACCTGTATCCGTTTGTAGGGCAGATCGAAGTCCTAAGAGGATGGTAGGGAGTACGTCTACCCATCTCTTTGTATCATGAGACATGATAGAGGCTTTGAGGGCTCAATGCCATCTCTCGATTTTGCCATTGGCTTGAGGATGGTAAGCTGTGGTATGACAGTGTTGAACACCAAGCTTATTAGACAGCTCTTTAGAGAGCGAGCTCTCAAATTGGCGACCTTGGTCCGTAATTATGACTTCTTATACGCCATACCTCGCAATCCAGGTATTGTATAACCTTGCAGCTACTGTAGGAGCTGACATCTCGTGTAGAGGGATTGCTTCTGGCCATTGTGTTGCCCTGTCTATTATTGTCAACATGTATCTGTGTCCTTGAGATGGTGGCAATGGGCCTACCAAATCCATGTGTACAGTTTTAAACCGCTCTGTTTGTTTGAAGGATTTGAGGGGCAAACGAGTGTGTCTTCCTACTTTGGATTCTTGACAGTTCAGGCAACTGCGAGCCCATTTGTTGCAGTCAGACTTCTTGTGCTGAGTTGCAAAGTCCAAACGGCATTCGAAGGTATTCGAATAGTCCAAAGGAGGTTATAACCACTGTCTTTGGTACATCCAGGTCAGCTATAGAAATTTGGTGGAATGCCCAGTTGATGTCTATTTTGGTGAACATCGTTTTACCCTTCATGTTCGCATTGAAGTCCATTATATTGGGGACTGGGTAGCGATGAGGAACTGTTTTGGCATTTAAGGCCCTTGCTTTTTTGGTCATCTGGATAGGGGAGCTCCATGAGCTTTTTGAGCAGTGACATACACCCTCCTCGATGATGCGATGGAAGTACTCCCGTGCCACTTTGAGTTTGTCAGGCAGTAACCTTCGTGCTCTAGCATGGCAAGGCGGTCCTTTAGTCTCTATGTGATGAACTGTGTCATGTTTATAGGTAGGATGCCTGCGAATTGATGGTTGGGTGACTCCAGGATAGTCAGACAGGATCCGTAAGAGTTGTCCGTCGACTTTGGTACAGCTGGATATATTTGTGTCCAGTCTGTAAGCTAGCGTTTTGCCATCCACACAATGATTAGATTCACTTTCGATCAATTTGCTGTTTTTGAGGTCAATGATCAGGCCAAAATGTGTAAGGAAATCTGCACCCAGGATCGGGTTTGGAACATCTGCAACCGTGAAGGACCACGTCATGATTTTCTTGAGTCCGATGTCAACTTTGCTGGTTTCAAGTCCGTAAGCTGGAAGGTTTTGACCATTCACAGTACAGAGATAGTATTTCGGAGGGAGTACTTTTTAGGTTTTGTTGACTGGCAATATGCTCAGGTCTGCTCCCTAGTCAATTAAGTACCTTTTCCTGTTTGTCCTGTCCTTAATGAACAGGCGGCATGACTATTTTTCCGAGGGCTCTTCGGATGCATAGATGGCCCCTCGTTCTAGTTTGACGCCTCCTTGGTATAGGATTTGCCCCCACCATCTGCATCTGTTGTTACATTTGGTGGGCTCTGTGCCAAACCTGTTATGGAAAAAGCAACTTTTATCATCCCAATTTCGAGACTGGTTTTTGGGAGATGATGTTCTCGGGGGAGTTGAACTCTGACTCCTGTTACTGGAACTAGATCTGCGGTCTCTGGACCGGGACTGTCGTCCTCTGCTATTGCCACTGTTGTTGTTGTTGCTTTTACTTTTAGATCTTTGTCGCCAGCTACTATTGGATTTCGTTGGGCCTTGGCTTTTGTTCCGTTTTACTTCATCCGTCAACTGAGCTATTTGAGCTCGAAGTTGAGCGATCTCTCCAGTCTCTGAAGATACTGTACTGACCACGGGCTTTGACCTGGTGTATTTGAGCGCATTATCTGCTGATTTTGCAAGGAAGTCCAAGTCTGCAGATGTGTATATCACGGTCAAACCTACGGCGGCTAGGCATTGCACAACACTTTGGGGAAGTTGTTTGCAAAATTGATTGCCTATGACAGAAGGGGCTACGATGTTATCCGCCTTCTGCCTCAATTTCGCCATTAAGATTGAGGGTTTGTCATCCCCCATCTTCATAGCACCCATCACATCGTCAATGATTTGGTTTTTAGTTTTACCAAACACATTCCTTATCTTCTTTACGAACCAGGCATATTTATCTTCTTCTGTCGAAGGGCATTCCATGATATCTGGAATGTGGCAGATTATCTGTGGGGGCATGCCTCCACAGATGTGTAGATACCGCTGGTTCAGGGTTATATTCTCCGTCTTGAACCTGCCTTCTAATAGGGTCAGCCATAATTCTACCTCATTGGGCAGAAATTCCGGGATCTCTATCCTTCGTCTGTAGAAGCTGTGGTTCTGTCCTGTCTGCAATTGCAAAAGTTGCATAATCTGTGCCAGGACTTCAGGCCTCAGCTGTGGCTGAGCACTACCTCCCTGCGATGGTTGTGGATTTTCATTTCCATTTGGTGGTGGGATCATTGCTATGTCTTTCTGATGATAAGCGTATTCCACAGAACTACTTCCTTCCTTGCTGGTCAAAAACACTGGCTCCTGTGTTTGTAGGACAAGTGTTTTCAGATTTGAACTTTGGCTTAAAGTTCGACCACTTCTCAACGTTTTTACTGCTAGTTGATCTTTATTTATTGCAGCTCCCAGTCGTGATAATTCTGGGTGCTGAGGGCCTTCTTCCAGATTTGGTAAATCCTTAGAGTGTCGAGTCGAAGTTGGGAGAGTTGGGGGATGAGTCCAACCTTCTTCCTCCAGGTCTACTGTCTGGTTTCTCCTTGTTAATATATTTTAAAGAGAGGGGTATAAATTCCCACTTCATCAGACTCTACTTCAACGACCTAAAAGATGTCTTGGTCTGCAAAAAAATTTTTGTATTTGCCGAGTAAGCAAGTTTCTCACCAGCGCACCGCGCCAAATTTTTGTAAATGCCCAACACGCCTAAGAACACCTCACGACGTAGCCAAATATCACGTTGGGGTCACCACTGTGGAATACCTTGTCATGAGAGATATTCTCACCAGAAGGAAATTCAACAGAATTAAAGCGTGTTCAACCACTTCGTACATAAGTACGGGTAAGCCAAAACCAAGGTGAACACTGGCAATTTTAGAGCCGGTTTGGGTGGTTTATATACGGCTTATTTGCACGCACACAAACACACGTACGTAAGATAATATGTACATTGGTGAGAACAGCCAGGTTGCATCATCCCCTATCGAGATAAGAGATGACTGGCCGGTTCGTGTACGGAACGTGACATCATCTCATTGTGTCACGATTTGGTACTTGTACATTACCTGCAAGTACGTACAGGTAATTACGATCGAACATATTTTGTGTATTTAACGTCACAAGGACGATTGTTTGCCTGCCCTTTGGGGCGGCGACTGTTGTCGAGGGGTCCAAGCCCCTATACCTCATACGGGATAGTCCCCACAGTAATATTTTAAAGCTACTTTTTGAAATGCACTTTGTTTTAATGCTTGTTTTGAATTAGACTGACATGTCAGATGATGTGATTTTGAAAGAAGTAAAATTATATCATTTCTGGTGGCAACAAAAGAATAACATTTTAGTAAATGTAATGAGTGGATATGAGAATTGAGATTTCAAAATTGATTGAAAGAATTCCATGAATGTTGAAATTAATGATGAAATCAGTCGATTAAATCATTCAATGACAGAATTTAATTAAATGAAATACTAAGACTCAACAATTATCACCTCTGAAATGGGTAGGTACTCAAGATTTATTACATACATAACGTTATTTGATGTTACAGCAGTGAAGTTTCTCAATCAACTAAGACAAATTAAAAACCACAAAATATATCGATGTGTAAAAACACTCATAATCATAGATAATATTAATATGGAACTTTTTAAGAAAAATGAAAATTTTATGTAAAAAATCCAACTGTGGATGAAGATAGTGGAGAGTCTATACTATTATAATGGTATCTGGTATCATTTCAAATTCGAAAATATTATGTTTTGGTGGTTGGATTTCCATTAAAAAGAATAAACGATTTGAAAAACTTTGTTATCTGGAAAAATCCTCATGGGATCTTGTATGAATATGAATTATCAATGTTTAGAATAAAATGACATTATTATGTGTTTAACAGGTACATCTATTAGCTTTTAATTACTATTCATCTTACATTACTACCAAAATGTGTAATCTTCAATATATTTGCTTGTGAATCTCTTGAAGTTGTTTTGAGAGACATTTTTTGTTTTTTGTTTTTTTCTTAGAGGAACTATTATGCCAGGCAATTACAATCTGCTTATTAATTTCGATCTCATAAAACAACCTTGGTGTGGGGGTAAGTAGGTACGTTTTTCGTTTCAGAACCCCACGAAAATTTTGGCACCAAAAACTCAAATATCTAAGATACGTAGAGTATTTTATTATAAAGTATCTAATACTATAATATAAATTTATATACTTACGCCATTTTTTTGTCACCATAATGTAGTTCGTAATCAGAATGAATAAGTTTTTATGTTGAATGATAATAAAATTTAGGTGCAGAAGCATCTACAGTGGTTCAAACTAGCTGTCATGATTGAATTATCATGATCAAACTTCAGTACAGAGCCTACGTAAAGGAAACGTAATGAACACTGCTTCTTCACCCTAGAATTCGTAATTGAGTACTTACCATATTATATTCAAGAAAAAGATTGTATAAAGAAGAATATCCTAAATTTTTTCCGATCCATTAACTGATATATGAATTCCACAAATGCGAGAGGTTTCCACGCGAGATTCAAACATTTTCCCCACATTACAATTACTTGGACGTCACTGTTTCAGTATCCGACAATAGGCTTACATCTATAGTGTTGTTTAATTTATATAAAAAATAATAGCCTAAACTCAGACTAATTTAATATCTTTGTAACGTTTTTTGCAGCCAGTCAGTTTTTTGCAATGGAGACCGTTGAACAAGAAGAAGTTACAATAAATTATTCGTTGCTCACAAACAAATTAAATTTTGGAATTCAACAACTATCAGCTGCTTGCTCTAAAATCGTATTCAGTAACCATCCTCAAAACTCAACTGAGACGCCGGTTTTAATAGTATGAATGACAAATTAGAATATAGAACCATATGAATTTCTGTGAATTGGATTTCAAATTTTTCGAAAATGTGATTATGTGAATAAAATTTTTGGGATGAGGATAAGGCGAAAAAATAACTTCCAGAAATATGATTGGGTAAAAAACAATTGAATCGTTAGCAAACAAAATTTCTCTGTAAGTGTCATGGCTGTAACCAGCCTCTCGTTTCAGGCGGGACAAATGAAATTCCAGAAGTATTGGTCTTCTTGAGGCAAGTGCAAGTCTGCTTTGGTATATGGAATGATATGGGTCAAATTTTTAATTTTTCTTAAAGGGAAAGTTGAGATTTCAGCCGAAAAAAATTCCCCCATTGGCTTAATTTCCCCCCTACTGATTACGGGCCAGCTATATATGGGACTGGATATTATTTCTAACCCAGTTAAATAAGGTGTGGAATACCTTGTCGTGAGAGATATTCTCACCAGAAGGAAATTCAACAGAATTTAAGCGTGTTCAGCCACTTCGTACACAAGTACGGGTAAGCCAAAACCAAGGCAAACACTGGCGATTTTAGAGCCAGTTCGGGTGGTTTATATACGGCTTATTTGCACGCACACAAACTCCCTATCATGATAAGAGATGGCTGGCCGGTTTGTGTACAGATCGTGACATTGTTTTGTGATGTCACAATTCGGTACTCGTACATTACCTGCATGTACTTGCAGGTAATTACGATTGAATGTATTTTGTGTAGTTTAACGTCATGAGTACAATTATTAGCCTGCTTTAGGGCAACGACTGTTGTCGAGGGGTCCAAGCCCCTTTACCTCATACTTTTGAGTCCCCACAGCTACTCCCCCCAGTTTTTGCGCCGCAAAAGTGTAACGGTATAATTGTTACAAAACGTACAGGACACATATATTATTTTACTTATCTTGTATATTTCAAAAATATGTACATGAAGTGTATTATAATGTACAAGAGAAGATGTTGGTAGAATAATGGTAAGTTAATAATTGAATAGGCTTAGATCTAAGGGTATGGATTCGAATGAAATATACATTGGTGTCGTGGGGGATATACAATGTGATTGGTTGCTATAATCTACGTAATTTAGAGTGAGCCAATAGAATAACATGCTTATGATATAAAATGGGTGTAGTTACAATTTTAAGAGGAATTAAGAATATTGCTGAATTGTCTTTTGTATTCAAGGAATAGATGACATCATTATGTTTAGTAAGAGAATATTATATTAGCTGGAAAAGGTGATGTCATGAAGCAAGTCTTGACAAGTCTTACTGACGTCATTTTAGACAGGATGTAAGAATGAAATTATATACGAAATGAAGATAGAGGAATAATTGTTAATCAGATACGAAATATATGGTAGAATAGAAAAATATATAAAATTATCATTACATAAAGTTCCATGGGAATTTTGAAGTTCAAAGTTTAGGAGAAAGTTTGAATTTAAAAATTCGGATAAAGATAAATTATAGAAATAAGAAGGATAAGAAAAAAATTTTTGTTATTTTAGGATCATATGGAAATTCAAAACAATATTTCGAATATAAATATATGGTCTGTAAGTTAAATTATAGTTTACAATAGAAACTAAATTTGATAAATACAGATGTGACAAAATACGCTTATAAATAAATCTTTAATAATAATAATACAATTATTTTTCACATTTTTCTTCAATACATTCAATATTATTTTCATCAGTATTTTCAATAAATTCAATAGGTTTCGTAATTTCATCAATTAATTGTTTAACATGTTTACTCTCTAGAGGTTTTCTAATTTTCACAATAAAAAGAGATATGATAATAATAATAATTATAGTAATAACACATAACCAAATAAGTATAATAATACTTAGAAGAGAAATAGAGTTTTGATCACCAAATTCTTGGATTTTGATTTGGGTTTTATCAAGTTTTTCCTTAAGGTCATTGGTTGATAACATAGGAGAGAAATTAGGAATGAACATAGTCCAATTAGGGTTATAAGCATTGATGCTTGGAAGGGAAATAGTTTTCTTAATGTCTGAATCAATAATGACATTATAGTCCGTCCATAATAATGGAAGGTGATGTTCGATGAGAATGTCATCGGACATATCTCGGGGGCAAGGAAAACCTATTGGAATAATTATTTCCAAATAACCATCATATTCAGTATTAATAATTTGGACGTGGCAAGGTACTGTTAAAAGAACTGTACCAGGGAATGATAAATTGATAGAGATGTCGAATGATTTTTTAGAAGTAGTGTCAAATGCACTGATATTGGAAGAGTTTGTGATAGCAAATTTGTTTTCAGAAAATTGAAAAACAAGGGTTTTGCCATGATTTATTTCACAACGGAATGCACACGATTTGATTAATTCATTGTACAATTTTTTAAGGAATAAGGTTTTCGCACAAGACGAAACCTTATCGGATCCACGATTGTCAGGAAGGAAACAAAGGGGTTTTTCGGGATTACAATAATGTAGATCAGTACCAGTAATGTAGCAAACTCAGTCGTCATCAGAATTATGGACAATGATTGATGGTTCTTGATCCCAAGAGCATAATTGATCATTGTGTGATTTGAAAGTTAATGGGATGAATTTATAGACATAGTAATCAGAATTTCCTTTTTTGACAGGAATTTTTAGTTCTATTTCCAGGTTGTCATTGTAGAGGTTGCAGTTTATTAAATCTAAATGATAATAATTAAGATAATCATAAGTAGGGATAGTGAGTTTAAGGTTATTTTTCAATAACAAGGGAATTAATTTGTTAAGATCTTCTTTGAGTGTATCAGTTGATACAATACTAGAGGGTAAGTTATGGTCTTTACAAGCGTTTAGGACATACTGAATATTCATAGAGTGAATAAGGTATGCATTGTAATATGTACGAATAGAGTTATCAAAATTGGAGATTTCTCCAAGGATATACGCTTCGTTAGAATATTTTTCAATGGTTTCATCAAATGCAGCTTTTGCAACAAAGAAATCATCGTAGAAGTGTTGGAAATTTTGGGAGAATGATTTGAAGTTTTCCGTGACATTGAGTAAAGAGGAATGATCTGATGACTGTTTCCTTTAAAACGTCATATTGGTCTTTAAGAGAAAGTTCATTTTCCTTGAGGGATTGTCCACCTCTGTACGTGAGTACACGACAGCAGATAGAAAGAAGATCTCCAAAAAAGTCTCTTACTTTATCGATAGCATTGTCACGTTTAATGAGAAGAGGATGGGGTTTAGGGGCAAAATCTTGAATTAAAGCAAGATTGTTTTTGATGAGAGATTTGAAAAGTTTTTTGTATCTCATGCTAATTTTATGGAAACGACATTTAATATCGTCCCAATTGCAATTATCGTTGTAATTGCTGTAAATATTTGTTCTGATGAAATCAGCAGAGTCAGTTAAATTAAGCTGAATGCTATACAGAATTGGGATAGTTTGTTGATAGACACGTATTCTTTCGTATTCTTCAAAATATGCTCCTGTAGACGCTGTTACAGTTGGAATTGCCGATTTGTGAACATGGTTCAATTTGACTGCAAGCAAAATATGAGATGTTGAGATGGAGATCATAAAAAATAAAAATGACCATCTGCAACATAGAAAAAATGCAACGTATGACAAAACTATGGGTAGAAACTAAAAAAGAAATTTCGTGAGAATGAAATATGAGATTTCACACGTGAATAAGATGGGAAAATAGGAAAATTAGAATAGGCGAATAAGATCGAAATTTTCTCAGAAAAATATTGATTTTATGAGAAAGAGAAGATATATTGAAATTTTTTCGAGAGGAGTTTAGTTCGTTCTCGGAGTTTTGAGTGGTTCAGATCTAGATTAATATCCAGTGTGATTTTTAATTTTTTTCGATCAATAATTATTTTCATGTTTTACAATTTATTCATACTGTTACAATAAAAAAAAATTTTAATTATGATTTTAAAACTTTTTACTACAACAATATTTTAATTGCTATATCCGAATAATAATAAATTTGGATTTATAAAAATTCGCGAAGTTCACGATTAATTTTTCATACAGATTTTGTCAATTATTTCGGTTGTTCGCGTAAATGTGTGTTCGTTTTCGCTCGGTTCCTGAGATTAATTTAGAAAACGCAATCGAAAGAATGCAGAGGGAGAGGAAAATAAATTCGATTCAAAACACATTTAAAAAAATGAAAATAACTTCCGAAAATAAGAATACAGAGAGAACAAGTTGTTCCGAAATTCATTCCAATTGGGAATCTGATGTAAAAAAGTATGTACAAAATCGTGGTTTCAGGGGTTGTTTGGATGGTAGGATTTTTCCGTTGGGTGGGATTGCCTTGGCTGACAAAACAATAACATTCGACGAAAATACTCTAGACATGTTTTCCGCATGGATAGGGTGTCGATGTTATCGGCGGGCATTATCTGTTATACATCGTCAGATTTGAATGATGGTGTGGTTCATCACTCATCCTAATCAGGTGGGTTGGCAAGATAGTATGCGACAACGATGGGGTTTTCGGATCACATCAATTTTAATGCTCGGGGTTGGTTGCACGTATCCGATCTGGTCGTATGTGAGGAATCAGAGAGTTTTGTAAAGGGGTTACTATCCTCTTTAACTCCGTATTTTCCTAATGGTTATACTATCAAAATCGGTCGATCATTTCGTTCTTATGAAGTTGAAAAGTGGATGCGATATCAAAGTCATTTATGACAGCTATCATTGCATCTCTTGTAATGATACAACATGAGACAAACGAGATCTTCAAGTGTCGATTTTTGCATTTAAGATACGTTGACATTGGTCAGCTTATCTTACCCAAAAATTTCGGGTGGTATTCACGATATATCCAAGAGCGTTGGGGATCTCATGTGGAGATTAAAGCCCATGAAGGTCTCATCGTTTTAAAAAGGATATTAAAACCTGAGATGAAGACTGCTCTGAAGAATATTTGAGAAAGGGTAATAACTGAACATACAGACCGTCGGTATCCATTTATATTTAATGGAAACTCTAAATTTTATGAGGAGTTGCATGCAACTATATTCCGTGATCTTGATTATGTGCCATCCGCAAGAAAACAAACCTCAGAAAAATCCACTCAGGTTGACATGGATGAGAAGATTGCTAGACCTAGTACCTCAAAAGATGGTAAGGCAGCAACTCTGACAGTCAATCCTGGGCAGAGGTGTATATGGAATCACAAATTGGAAAAAATCAACCGAGATTCCAATAAGTTTTGGACAGATTCGAAGGTTGTTCATTGGAAGGGCACAAATAACAAGTGCCTAAATAGAGCCGTGACTCCTGAGAATCCTCCACCATCACCACCACAATGTCAGGGGTGTTCGAGAGATGAAGCATCAATTGAGAAAAATAAAGAATTGATGAATCTTCAGATTGTTGAAAGGAGTGCTATTTTAGCAGCATCACCTGCTGTAGAAGACAGCAGCGAGGAAGAAAATGAGGACGATAATTTGCCTCCGTTGGGTTGTGGGCGGAGTATTTTTTATTTTCACGCAGTTCCTCAATATCAAAATTTCAATATAGGAAGAGGTCCTGCAATCATTCGGGGAATGCGGGGAAGAGAGGCAACCTGCATTGGCCAGACGAGGTCACGTGACAAGACCAGCTTAGGACTATCCAAGATATTAGAAAACTTTGGTGTTGCCAACATAAAATACGCACATAAAGGTAAGACATAAAAATATGTTAATTCAAAAATAATTAAAATAAAAGGTGAATATTGGGATAATAAGATAAGTAAATATGTAAATTGATCCATATTAGAGAGAAAAGAGAGAGAAAATAGAGAGAGTGTATTTTTACTATTATGAAGAAATTTAAAAAAAAAAGGTATGGGAGAGAGTAGGATTTGGGAAATTTGGATAAAATTATAACTACGTGAAAGAAATAAGATAATATATACACATATAATAATAATACTAATAATAAGTTGATAATATTTATAGAAATAGTTAGAGGAATAAATATATATAGTATAGGTGTCGAAAGGGAAAGGATATAGAACAATATGTACAAGTATTATTTACAAGCTTTTTTCTACAGGTTTACTACGCTGAAGACTGACTTTAGTATCATTTTTACTATCTTCTTCATTTTCAATGTCTGTGGCATCTTCGATAGTTGGTTTGTCATTGATGTAGGAAATTAGGTGTTTGTTTTCCTTTATTTGTGTTATGTCATTGTGCATCGTATCTTTCGGCTGTTTAGTAGATATACGTTTTTCGGTTTTAGGATGATTGTTTTTTGGTTCATCTTTAACCTTGGGTGGTATGAAATATTCATTATTGTTTGTAGGACGTTCCGTATAAGGGATAAGACGTCTTACATGAATATTTTCATCTACATTATTTTTGTAATTTTCATACAAATTTCTAACTGTATAATTCAAATTTGAATTTTTACTCACGATACGATAAGGTCCACGAAATTTAAATTTGCTTTTCGCAACATTCTTACTTTGACAAATCAAAACAAGATCGTTCGTTTTAAATTCTTTCAATAATTTGTTCTTATTATAGTACTGAGAGTTTTTTTCTGCAGCTTGTTGTTTTAGTTCGGTACTTGATCTTTTATTTTCTGCAATTCTTTAAGAGTTGTATTCCATTGATCGAGTGATGTTGGTATTTGTATTTTGTATTTGTCATCAAATAGCGTTCGAGGTTGATAACCGTGAAGAAAGAAAAATGGCGAGGTATTGTTGATGTAATGAATGGATGATGTGTTATATGCAAACACAACACTAAAAAGTGTGTCAATCCATTCTTCTTCCGTCTTTGGTTTATACTTAGATAGACATTTTTTAATAATTCCATTCGTTCGTTCAACTAGTCCTTGGGTTTGCGGACTGTAGGCTGATGAATGAATTATGTCTATGTTTTGATCTTTGCAAAAATTATGTACAAGGTCGTTACGGAAATGTGTACCGTTATCACACGTAATGATCTTAGGTTTACTGTATGTAGTCATAATTTTTTTAATAAATTTAACGACACTTATAGCATTGGGATGTCGTACAGGTTCTATTACACAAAAATTTGTGCATTTGTCAACGCCGACTAGAACATAATTACGTTTGTAATTATTGTCAAATTTGCCAATGAAATCAATTTCGATATGATGAAATGGATTAAATTCCTTGACAGGAATTGGTTTCATCATTCCGATTTCTTTTGGATTTCTTTGTTGTAATTGGCATTCATGGCATGAATTAATATACTCGTTAACTTTTTTTACAAGTCCTAGTATAAAATATTTTGATTTAATTTTCTCAAGTGTTTTTTTACGACCAAAATGTCCTTCTTCAGAAGGATTATCATGCATTTCTTTTAAAATATATGGGACTAATGCATCTGGAATAATTGGTACAGGTGAAAATGGGTTATTATTAAAACTTTTCTTTTTGTACATGATGTCATCATCACCTATAAAATATTTATGGGCATGAGGTTCTATTTGTTTTACTAACGCACGATCATCAATAAAATCTTGGTTTAGAAATTTGTATACTTGTCCCCAATAATCGTCTATTTGTTGGTAATCTGCTAATGTCTCAAGAGGGATAACTTCCATAAAGTAATGTTTTTATAGGTTCTCCAGTAATATGAAATTTAGGGATTTCATTTTCTTTAATTCCATTTTTGTCTTTTTTTGTTAATGGATCAAAATTATGATCTGAAAGTAGATTGGTGCTTTCTTTTTACAATGATGTAATTTTATCTTGAATTTTTTCTTTATTTTGTTCGGCTAGTTTTGTTGCTGATCTTGTTATAGCATTAATATTTTTGTCTGTTGTCATGAATTGTCCATTTTCAAATCTTATTGAATCTTCAGTGTCTTTAAAAGGTCGAGACAGGAAATCTGCCATGACATTTTCTTTTTCTGAAATATGTTTAGTATCAAACGTAAATTCACTGAGTTTTGAGACAAGTCTTGCTAATCTGGGAGATGGAGTTTTAAAACAATGTTGATACGTCAATGGTTGATGATCTGTATAGATTATAAAATCTGTTCCAAGTAGAAAGTCTCTGAAATGTTGACATGATTTCATTATTGCAAGCATTTCAAGATCAAAGGAACACAGGTGTTGTTGGTTTTTGTTTAGTTTTTCAGAAAAATATCCTATAGTATATTTTTTGTTTGTGTCGGGATCAATTTGACGACATACTGCTCCTATAGCATCTTTGGATGCATCAACTTCTAGGAAAGTTGAAGCTTCTGGGTTATTAATTTATAGGACAGGTTCTGATAAAAGTATATTTTTCATGTTTTCGAAGCATTGTTGGTGTTCAGGTAACCAAACAATTTTTTCGTTCGATTTACTGTCTTTTCCTTCAAGAATTTTTAGAAGGGGTAACATTTTTTTCATAAAGCCAGATATCATTTTACAATTGTATCCAGCCATTCCAATAAATCTTCTCACTTCTTTTAGCGTTCTTGGTGGTTTCATATTTTTGATAGCTTCGATATGTCCTAGTAGTTCTATGGAGTCTTGCATAAAAAACTTTTCTTTGTTTTTACACGAAAGTTTAATTTTTTTAATCTTGATAGAATTTCTACTGTGTTGTTTAAACATTCATCGAAAGTATCTCCAAAGACACAGATATCATCAATATATACAATAACTTTTTTCCATAGGATATCGTGAAAAATGTCAACCATAACTTTTTGAAATACTGAAGGGCTAAGACTTAATCCTTGTGGCATGCTGTTAAAAACATAACCAACTCCAATGTTGATTCCAGTGATGGGTTTTGATTCTTCATCGAGTGGTAATTGAAAATATCCAGAGTTAAGATCTATGATAGAAAAGAATTTTTTTGTTCGTAAGTGGGGCCATATAGAGTCTATTCTCGGGACTCTTGTTTTATCTTTTTTTATTTTGTTATTTACAGCTCTGTAGTCAACTAAAGGTCTGAAAGATCCGTCTTGTTTCTTCTTCAGAAACATAGGTGATTCGTATGTTGATGGTTGTCTTTTGAGAACTCCAGCTGTTTCCAATTCATTTATCTTTTTCAACCATTCCATTCTTTCTTTGCAAGCCATTTTATAATTTCTTCTTACCACAGGGGTATTGTCTTTAAGATGAATATGGACTGGTGGTACTTTAGCTAATGAAAGGTTTTTTGTAGAGTGTGTAAAGATATCAATATAGTCTTTAATTTTATCAATTGTTATTGATCTTTGTTCAAGCGATAGTTTGTTTGATATTTTGATTTCAACACCTTCGGGATCAAAAAGTTTGTTTTGTGTGACACAAATCTTTTTTTGATTAGATGGTGTTTTCTCATAGTAACATAATGTACCTATTATTTGATTTTTACGTATTCTTTTCGTGTTGTTTGTTGGATTGAAAATTGTAACAATTGAATTATTATTTGAAATTAATAAATTAGTTTTATTTTCAAAATTTTCATTTTTCAGCAATTTCACGAAAGGAGGTAAAGTTTGTAAAGCGATTTTTTCATTTGGATTAATTAAATAAGTATCGCTTGTTCGTACATATGCTATTTGTTCTTTATCATCTTTTGTGTTTGTTGAACATCTTGGGATTGATATTGAAATGATTTGTTCTTCACATGGAATTGAAAATTTTCCAGACGAAAAATCTATAATGGTTTTATATTTTTCAAGAAAATCGTAACCTATTATAATATTTTCAATTAGATCCTTGACAACATATGCTTTAATTGGGAAATAACGTTTCTTAAAAATGATAGGGATTGTAGAAATTCCTATTATTTGTAGTTCTATTTCGTTTGCAGCATATAGTTTATCATTTGTAGGTTCTAATGGTAGATTTTTTGCTAGATTCCAATGTACAAGTGTTGATTCAGCTCCACAATCAATCAATCCGAATGTATTTGTTCCTAATACATTACATGGAAGGTATAAACGACAGTTGATTTTGCTTTTTCCCGTTGGTGCAATAACAATAATATTTGGTTTATTTATTTTTTTATTATTGTTGATGTCTTTGATAGGTGGTGGTTCTCCTACTTCTTTATTTTCTCCTGCAGTGGCATATTGTACTGCAGGATTGTTTATACGTTTTTTGGCGATGTTCCGTTTTGTTGTGGGTAGGTAATAGCAGGGATATTGTTAGGAGTATGTGATCAAAAATGTGCAAGGCCTGGGGAACGTGCGGGTTTCTACTTTTGCCTATGGTCGGCCTCCCATTTTGCCAGGGTGCTACCTACCACAGCCCCGACGCACTCATAGGATTCTCTACAGGCGTTCATCTGGGCCAGGTAATTTGCCCGGCTGTCCTCTCCCCTATGCCTTGGTGGTACATTTTTTGAGCGGGCGTAGGGGTGATGACGGGAGTGGGGGTAGCCAACGTTTAAACGTTGGCTTCCTTAGCATCTGGGAGTTTGAGTTCTCCGCTGCTAAGGTGGCCATTTTCGCTTTTTCGTTCGTGGCCCTCTCAGCCGTGAACAAGAACCTCATTGGCTCCTGTTTTTCCTCCGGTTTTGGCTCCGACTTCGGTGGTTCCGGAGTCGGAGTTGGCTCCTTCAGCGATTGGGGAGGAGAGTTAATTGGAGGCAAAGGAGTGGTCATCTCCGCTAGGATACCGTTGACTGGAGGAGCTGTGTCCATGAGCAGCTCCTCCTCAATCCGGTTCAGCTCCATCTTCTGCTCGGTCTTCTGCTAAGTTTGTGAAGACTCAGCAGTTTTCTGGGCAAATTGGAAGGTTGCGGATTTCGGGATAGGAATTGGCAGTGACATTTAGAATAGGTTTTTAGTAGGAAAAGGAACAAAAAATTTTATTTCAGAGAACACATCCAAGATCTATGGCAGTTCTGAAATGGGTGAATTTACTGCTGTTTTTGATTTACCATTACAGTTTCGTTTCATTATTTTCACATCTTCTTATCAGCATGTAGAGGGGATAGCGCTTAAAATTCTTGGCCGTATGCAAGTTTTCCAGTTAAGTTCTGATCAGTTTAAGCAGAGTTATGCATGAAATAAACTCAGAATATATTTTTCGAATTTTTATTACAAAGGAATCTCCGCTTGTGACGTCACAACATTGAGATTATCTTTTTGTTTTAATGGTAAACGCACGTTGCAATGTTTTGTTTCCGTATTGCACGTGGATTTGTTTATTCTTGTCGTTTTCTTTTTGTTGGCATTCCTCGTTTGCTTATCTCCGGAGGTTTTTTGTCTCACGGAGTTCCGATTTTCCTCGCATATATTTTGCGGGTTTCAACTTACATAGTGGATATTACTTTTTCGGGAGTAAATTATATTTTCTTCGCATTAACCTCTCGGACATGCGAGAAGGGTGGGAATTTTTACATTTTTTACTGCTAGGAGGCCTGCCTATTTTTTGTGGACATAAGGAAGCCTCAGGATCGAATGTTTTGGTGGTAACAACGTCCGAAAATCTTACCAACTTTTTTAATGTTTTCTGTTGTGAATTATTTGTTTCAAATTTTTCGACATATTCTTCCATTTTTATTTGAGAATCTGTCTGGATATTTTCTAAGTTTTCCTTCTGCAACCTTGTTATTCTTTTATCGTCACTTACCATGTATGCAGGCTTCAATCTGTCGATTGAAATTGTTCGAGGTTTGCCTGCAATGAGTATCACAAAGGTTTTCTCATCTAGTGATACTACTTTGTAAGGACCAGCGTATGGTTTCTCCAGCGCAGATCTCATTTTTTCGTCTCTAACAAATACGTGTGAAGTATTGGCCAAGTGTTTCGAGACTTAATCTTGGGCTGGCCATGGCGAGCTGCCCGTTTTAGGAAATTGTTGGCATCTTTTCTTATGTTTTGTACCATGATTTCGGGGCTAACTTCCTTCGATTCTGTGAAGAAGTCCCCTGGAAGGCGTAGCTCTTCGCCGAATGGTAATTGCGCTGCAGAGTGACCTGTATCAGTTTGTAGGGCAGATCAAAGGCCTAAGAGGATGGTAGGGGGTACTTCTACCCATCTCTTGGTATCATGAGACATGATGGAGGCTTTGAGAGCTCTATGCCATCTCTCAATTTTGCCATTGGCTTGAGGATGGTAAGCTGTGGTATGACTGTGTTGAACACCAAGCTTATTAGACAGCTCTTTAAAGAGCGAGCTCTCAAATTGGGGACCTTGATCCGTAATTATGACTTCTGGTACGCCATACCTCGCAATCCAGGTATCATATAACCTTGCAGCTACTGTAGGAGCTGACATCTCGTGTAGAGGGATAGCTTCTGGCCATCGTGCTGCCCTGTCTATTATCGTCAACAGGTATCTGTGTCCTTGAGATGGTGACAATGGGCCTACCAAATCCATGTGTACAGTTTTAAACCGCTCTGTTTGTTTGAAGGATTTGAGGGGCGAGCGAGTGTGTCTTCCTACTTTGGATTCTTGATAGTTCAGGCAACTGCGAGCCCATTTGTTGCAGTCAGACTTCATTCGTGGCCATACGAACCTTACCAAAATTAATTTAGCACTACATTTTGGCCCAGCATGTGACAGATTATGTACACTGTTGAAAGCCAACCTGCGATATTTTACCGTTAGAAATGGCCTATTCTTACCTGTACTGATGTCACATGTTAATAAAACATCAGTACTGGGAATTTTTTGCTGCCTCAATTTGAGAGTAGTATCATCGTTCGATAACAACTCTTGCAATTCTGCATCCTTAAGCTGTGCTTCAGATATTTCAGCATAAGGTAATTGGACAGGTGCCGAGATAGCTTCGATTCTACTCAAGGCATCAGCTGGGGTGTTAAGTTCTCCACTTATATACTGGATGTCGGTAGTCAATTGACCAATTTAGTCTAATTGTCGTGCTCTTCTCGGCAATGACGGTTCTGCTTTTTGTGTAAAGGCATATGTTAGGGGTTTATGGTCAGTATACACAGAAAAACATCTACCCTCTAATTGGTGCCTGAAATGCTTCAACAGTAATTCCCTATCGTATGTGCTATAGTTCTTTTCTGTTTTTGAGAGCTTCCTCGAGAAGAAAGCTAGCGGTAACTTCTTGTTGTCTTTATCCAATTGGTACCGGGTTGCACCAATAGCAAACTCTGATGCATTGGTACTCACGCATAACGGCAGACTTTTGTCTGGATGAGCCAATAGGGTTACATTTGCCAGTATATCTTTGATTTTCTCAAATGCCTGTTCGGCTTCTTCATTCCATTCGAATGGAGTTTTGTCTTTCTTTTTACTTGTCTTAATTAGTGCAAACAGCTTACTTTGTTCGGCTGCTGCATTCTTCATGCAACGTCTATAGAAGTTCACCATCCCCAAGAAACGTCTGAGTACAGCGACATTTGAGGGTTTTGGGAATTTCAGTATTGGCTCTACTTTGGTCTTCAAGGGGGAAATGCCTTTGGTCGAGACTTTGTAGCCGAGGAAGTCAATTTTGGTCTGTGCATATAAGCTTTTGCCTATGTTGATAGTAAGCCAGGCAGCGTGTATACGCTGTACAACATCTCTTACATTCTCCTCGTGCTGTTGCTCACCGCCTTCAGAGCAAATGCAGATATCATCCAAGTATGCATATGCAAACGGCAATACCCTAAACAGTCCATTGATGAATCTTTGGAATGTTTGTGCTGAGTTGCAAAGTCCAAACGGCATTCGAAGGTTTTCGAATAGACCAAAGGAGGTTATAACTGCTGTCTTTGGTACATCCTGGTCAGCCATAGGAATTTGGTGGAATGCCCAGTTGATGTCTATTTTGGTGAACATCGTTTTACCCTTCATATTCGCATTGAAGTCCATTATATTGGGGACTTCGCCACTCTCCACTTGCTTTTTTGGTCATGTGGATAGGGAAGCTCCATGAGCTTTTCAAGGGGCGACGTATGCCTCCTCGACGATGCGATGGAAGTACTCTCGTGCCACTTTGAGTTTGTCAGGCAGTAACCTTCGTGCTCTAGCATGGCAAGGCGGTCCTTTTGTCTCTATGTAATGAACAGTGTCATGTTTATAGGTAGGATGCCTGCAAATTGATGGTTGGGTGACTCCAGGATAGTCAGACAGGATCCGTAAGAGTTGTCCGTCGACTTTGGTACAGCTGGATATATTTGTGTCCAGTCTTTAAGCTAGCGTTTTGCCATCCACATAATGTTTAGATTCACTATCGATCAATTTGCCGTTTTTGAGGTCAATGATCAGGCCAAAATGTGTAAGGAAATCTGCACCCAGGATCGGGTTTGGAACATCTGCAAACCATGAAGGACCACGTCATGATTTTCTTGAGTCCGATGTCAACTTTGCTGGATTCAAGTCCGTAAGCTGGAAGGTTTTGACCATTCACAGTATGGAGATAGTATTTCAAAGGGAGTACTTTTTGGGTTTTGTTGACTGGTGTAGCGTGCGGGCATTATTTCCTACTTTCCGTTATTTTCCTTTATTATTTTCTGTTATTTTCCTTTCCTTCATTCTCGTTTTCTTATGTTAATTTGGACGGAGTTACCTACTGTTGGCCGTCACCTACTGTTGGCTAGTAATCGATTCATTGAACACCTTTTTTTGTTGTTAAGCTGCTGACTTTTGTCCGCTTCGCTTTTCACTTCTGATTTTTACATCAAGCAGTCACCATGTTCTTCTTTTCGTGAGTGGCTACACACTCACTTAAGAATGAATTTCTTTTTTATTCTGATTCTAATTCATGAAGCCTGGCCTTCAGAATGCGGTTGAAGCAGCGATTGCTATTCCAACGGATATAAGTCGGCACCTCCGTCCAAACTCCGGTAAAATGTATATCGTTTGTCTTTTTCCTTTTAAATTCTTAAATGTTCTCTTATTTATTCTTTTTCCCGTATAAGCATGTTCCGCGCACTAAAGTTGTTCATGTGAATCTCGATTATATGGATAAATATTAGAATGTTCTAAATTTCTTAAAAAACCTAATCGAAGTGGAGTGTGTGTGGAGATGTTATGAGCGCCCGGTTCCCCTTTTTTGGCAATTCCATTTTACGGTGAAATAAAGCTTGTGTCGTTAAAACCTGTATCTCTTGATCTGTTACCTGGAACAGTGCTTCCACTGTGTGTGCGCTTTTATTTAGACTTTCGCACACCACAGAAATTTTAAATTAAGTCTACTTTGGCGACTGTGACAGGACACAAGCTAAAATTCATTATGGGTGGATGCCACAATTTTTTTTTGATTCTCTGCTTGTAGTTTTCTCCGCACTAAAGGGCTAATTATAACGTAGAAATCATCTCTTAATTTTATAGCTTTTTCACCCTAAAGAAACTGTTATATAATTTACTTTCACTTCATTAGCTCTACCGCACTAAAGGTTTTGTTAGTTGAAGTGAAATTACTTTCAATTTCATTAGTTCTTCCGCACTAAAGGTTTTGTTAGTTGAAGTGAAGTTATTTTAATTTCATTAGTTCTTCCACACTAAAGGTTTTTCTAGTTGAAATAAAATTTATTACTTTCGTTTGCTTCATTAGCTCTTCCGCACTAAAGTTTTGTTAGTTGAAGTAAATTTTATTTTAATTTCATTAGTTCTTCCGCACTAAAGGTTTTTCTAGTTGAAATAAAATTTATTACTTTCGTCCTTTAATTTCTCCGCACTAAAGGTTTGATTAATCGACTTTCAATTTCATTAGTTCTTCCGCACTAAAGGTTTTTCTAGTTGAAATAAATTTCATTAGCTCTACCACACTAAAGGTTTTGTTAGTTGAAATAAATTTTCGTTTAGTTCTGCCGCACTAAAGGTCTTACTAACGTAAATACTTAATTTGGTTACTTAGCGTAAACTTCTGATCAAAGAGCGCTAGTTTCCCCAACGAATTAACGTAATTTATCAAACTACAAATTAACGTAATTCAACAATTTAATTTTCTGACTAGCGCTAAGTTTGAGCCACATTGAACTAATGTAAATCAGACCAACAGCAGTTTAATCCATACTGCGCTTATTACTTCGGAGTTTTAATCCCTAACTCCTTTTTTTTGATATCACTCGATTAACGTGATTTAATTTGAATCTTCTCGCGTAACCATAACTTCTCCAGCATGCACACACTTCGATAGGTTTACATTTCAAAATTTCTTATTTTCTATTCACAGTCGTTTCGAGCATTCGTCGCGTCTAGAAAATATTTGACTTAGCTCTGACGTATTTGTCTATAACTTGTTGCGTTTCAATTTCGTGTGCCTGTTATCTGCAACCGTCTTGCCCTTTTGGTTTTATCTTAATTGCGTTTGATTTAATTCATATCTGCGTAATTTCGATGTTTTTTCTTTTCTTGACTAATATTAATCGCACTCGTTTAATCCCTACGATCCGGCTTTTAATATTTTTCATCCGACTTTAATATTTGTACTAGCACTCGTTTAACCCCTACGATCCGGCTTTCGCTTTACTACAACCTTTTTTTTAATTTTATTTTACTAATATCTTGTGCTTATCCTGTGCGCCCCAAATTCATCTTATATTGGTTTTCCTGCGCTCACAGTCGTAAGTACTTGTCTAAAACTTCCTTCCTATTTCTTCTTTTCTTTTCTTACTTTCTTTCTTTTCCTTCGTAATTTCTTTCTACTCGCATTTTTTTCTTTCCTTCTTAATCAATGCGATCTTTTACTCTTTTCTCGTCTAAATCTTTTCTCTATCAACACGAGCGCATAACTTTTGATCAATCTTCATCCTTGTTTTCTACTTCAAGATGTCTAAATTATTATTCATTTCATCAAGTGTGCTTACATTTTCATTAGCTCTTTATTTTCGTACTTCACCTTTTTTAGATTGTCTTCTCAAATTAGCTATTTACTTTCTTCTTCTTTTAATTTTCTTGAAGACATCTCGTCAACTCACTAACCCCGGCATCTGCCGATTCATAGCTTACATTTTCGCTAACTTCGTTAATGCTTACGGTGAAGGTTATTTTTTTATATTTTTGCTTTCAATCGTAATATTAATTTTACACGGTATCATACTTCCTGATTCGCTAAATTACGACATCGCTTACCGTTATCCTTACTTAAACTTAGATGTACCTTTTAACCAATGTATACACAACATATAACTTTTACTTTTGTACTAACTTTATTAATTTTTGCGTATTTCACAAGCGCTGTAATTTTTTATGTAACATCAATTTGTATCGCTCTCGCGCAATCTGAGGTGCCGACATCTTCAAGATGAGCATTCAACGATCTCCACACACGCGAAGCAGAGCCCCGACGCATTCTCCACTAATTCAACCAGCATCACTTTCGGTTGATCCTGACCCTAATTCTGGTCGACGTAATCGTGGTTGTCACCCGCTAAATAAACGTTGTTCTGAATGCAATATTATTCTTGTTCCCGGCATTCAGCACAATTGTAACTCCGAAGCAGCTACTCGTCATCAGTTGGCCAATATGCAAATGCAGCTCAATGACGAAGTGCCGCTCGACTCAAATTTCATTCCCGATGTCAATCCTGATAACAACAACGCAGAACAATATACTGTTGATGAGTTGAATAATTATATTCCTCATTCTCCTGTTACCTTGCAGAGTTCTTTTGTTCCAGCTCAATCTCAACCTGTGAACAATCAACTCAACGAACTGACCAACAATATGCAGTCCCTCATCTCGAAAGTTTCCGCAATCGAATCGCAACTAGCCGATCGACGGTCATCCGAGAACACTTCCAATTCTCATTCGAATGTTGGCATTGCAGCACACGAACATAATTGTCTCAGTTCTGCGCCTCCTTTCTCAGAATCAAACGTAAGTTTTCAACTGCTTAACAATTTGTCGAATAGCATTCAATCTTTGATTTCAAAAGTGTCGGTTATCAAATCTCGTCTGTCTCAACCGGCTTCTCGTGCTCGTTCCGTTCCTTTCACCAGCATCGGAGCTACGATTGCTAACACCGAACGTGTCTCTGGCGCTCAAAATGTCACGATCTCAACGAATGCTAATTCCCCCCAATTCCTCGCAGCAGAACCAAGTCCTCCTGTCATCGACGATAATCCTGCTCCGATCAACAACAATCGTTTCTGTTCTTCTTTTGTCGGCTTCAATCAAGATGGAACAAACTACCAATTTGTACAACGTCGTGTCAACTCCTAATCCGATCTGACTGATTCTGCACAGAAGAATTTATTCAGATCAAGTTGTCTCGAGAAATTCCGTGGTGAATTTGATTCCCGTACTGCATGTGAATTTATCTGCAAATTCGAACGCATATACAGACTCGTACCCGATAATGAGACCAAATGTGAACTATTACAGTCTCACATTGATCCTATTGCCTGCAAATGGATTGAATCTGATCAAAGTCTGGAGTGGACATATCGAGAAACTGTTGAGAAAATTCTCCAGCGATATTGGACACCTCAAAAGCAGACGGCAGTTTATGCCAATTTTATGAATGAAGAATTCAACGAAAATGGTAACGAATCTTTTGAAGACTACGTCAACACTAGATATCAACGTGTTCTTGATTCTAGGATGTTGAAAAAAGAAGAAATTCTAACTCAATTGCGCAAGAAACTTCCCACTGCGCTGTCGAATATTCTGACACCTTCCGACTTTGAAACCATTGACACTTTGCTCGATGCTCTACAATGTACCAAAGTACTCAGATACGAAGAAATACGCTCGAAAACCAAACTTCGTCTGTCTTATACTCGCCTTAACTTTACTCCAAAACCAAATTCCTTGGCTACAAGATCTGAAAAGCCTATTGTCACTCGTAATTTTGTCCCATACAAGGAGAATACAGTGAATCAGGTGACAGCGCAAGAATGCGATGAATGTTTTGATTCTAAACAAGAAGAAACTGTAGACACAGACGAATTTGACCTCGAACAAGATCAACTCGTAAGCCAACCTAAGCCAAAGGAATCGACCATTGAGGCAGTAACGACGCTTGCTAAGCCCAGCTTTCGTGCAACCGTTCCTCGCTGGAAAGATTACGAGATAATTGGTGATCTGGCAGCGCAGACATTTTACAAACGTGATGATGGAAATACCAATTTCTCATCTAAACAAGTTCGTGAATACGATTTTACACTTTGTCAGCCTGGTGTAACTTTGGAAAATTGCATAGATAAAATGCGCACTCTGAAGCGTAAGATGAATAAGAAATTTCTTATCATCTTCAGCACGCATGAATATTTCAGCTTTAAACAAAAAGAAAGAGTCGCTGATTGGCTAAAAGCACTTGTGACTGAACTTATCGATCGTTTCGAAGCGACGCAAATCGTATTGGCCAAACCTTTGCCGTTGCCTCGAGATGACGAACAATTTTGGGTAGATTTCAGTCTTCTCAATTCCGTTTATTTCAAAATGAGAGAAGAACTACCCGAAAAGTTCAGAAAGTAAGTTCTTCTTGTGGATACCTACAAAGCTTGTGGAAAAGTACTTATTGATAATAACAAAAAAGCCAATCTCTATTTTGTGGCAGACGATGGCAAACCTAGAATTACTATCAATAAAGGAAATTATCAAACAATTAAAACCAGTGGTGCTGACAAAGAACAAATAACCTGGTGTGTAGCGTGCGGGCATTATTTCCTACTTTCCGTTATTTTCCTTTATTATTTTCTGTTATTTTCCTTTCCTTCATTCTCGTTTTCTTATGTTAATTTGGACGGAGTTACCTACTGTTGGCCGTCACCTACTGTTGGCTAGTAATCGATTCATTGAACACCTTTTTTTGTTGTTAAGCTGCTGACTTTTGTCCGCTTCGCTTTTCACTTCTGATTTTTACATCAAGCAGTCACCATGTTCTTCTTTTCGTGAGTGGCTACACACTCACTTAAGAATGAATTTCTTTTTTATTCTGATTCTAATTCATGAAGCCTGGCCTTCAGAATGCGGTTGAAGCAGCAATTGCTATTCCAACGGATATAAGTCGGCACCTCCGTCCAAACTCCGGTAAAATGTATATCGTTTATCTTTTTCCTTTTAAATTCTTAAATGTTCTCTTATTTATTCTTTTTCCCGCATAAGCATGTTCCGCGCACTAAAGTTGTTCATGTGAATCTCGATTATATGGATAAATATTAGAATGTTCTAAATTTCTTAAAAAACCTAATCGAAGTGGAGTGTGTGTGGAGATGTTATGAGCGCCCGGTTCCCCTTTTTCGGCAATTCCATTTTACAGTGAAATAAAGCTTGTGTTGTTAAAACCTGTATCTCTTGAACTGTTACCTGGAACAGTGCTTCCACTGTGTGTGCGCTTTTATTTAGACTTTCGCACACCACACTGGCAATATGCTCAGGTCTGCTCCCGAGTCAATTAAGTACCTTCTCCTGTTTGTCCTGTCCTTAATGAACAGGTGGCATGAGTATTTTTCTGAGTGGTCTTTGGCCGCATAGATGGCTCCTCGTTCTAGTTTTACGCCTCCTTAGTATAGGATTTTCCCCACCATCTGCATCTGTTGTTACATTTGGTGGCCTCTGCGCCAAACCTGTTATGGAAAAAGCAACTTTTATCATCCCATTTTTGAGACTGGCTTTTGGGAGATGATGTTCTCGGGGGAGTTGAAATCTGACCCCTGTTACTGGAACTAGATCTGTGGTTTCTGGACCGGGACTGTCATCCTCTGCTATTGCCACTGTTGTTGTTGTTGCTTCTACTTTTAGATCTTTGTCGCCAGCTACAATTGGATTTCATTGAGCCTTGGCTTTTGTTCCATTTTACTTCATCAGTCAACTGAGCTATTTGAGCTTGAAGTTGAGCGATCACTCCTGTCTCTGCAGATACTGCACTGACCACGGGCTTTGACCTGGTGTATTCGAGCGCATTATCTGCTGATTTTGCAAGGAAGTCCAAGTCTGCGGATGTGTTTATCACGGTCGAACCTACGGCGTCTAGGCATTGCACAACACTTTGGGGAAGATGTTTGCAAAATTGATTGCCTATGACAGAAGGGGCTACAATGTTATCTGCCTTCTGCCTCAATTTCCCCATGAAGATTGAGGGTTTATCATCCCCCATCTTCATACCACCCATCACATCGTCAATGAATTGGTTTTTAGTTTTACCAAACACATTCCTTATTTTCTTTACAAACCAGGCATATTTATCCTCTTCTGTCGAAGGATATTCCATGATATCCAGAATGTGGCGGATTATCTGTGGGGGCATGCCTCCACAGTTAAAATCGTAAATAAAATTTTTTTTATTGCAATAGTACGAATAAATTGTGAAACACGAAAATAATATTTGATCGAAAAAAATTAAAAATCACTCTAGATATTAATCTAGATCCGAACCACTCAAAACTCCAAGAACGAACTAAAACTCCTCTCCAAAAAAATTTTTTTAATGCATCTTTTCTTTCTCATACAATCCATATTTTTGTGAGAAAATTTTGATCTTATTCTCCTATTCTAATTTTCCTATTTTCCCATCTTATTCACGTGTGAAATCTCATATTTCGTTCTCACGAAATTTCTTTTAAGTTTCTATCCATGGTTTTGTCATACGTTGCATTTTTCTATGTTGCAGATGGTCATTTTTATTTTTTATGGTCTCCATCTCAACATTTCAAATTTCACTTGCAGTCAAATTGAACCATGTTCACAAATCGACAATTCCGACTGTAACAGCGTCTACAGGAGCGTATTTCAAAGAATACAAAAGAATACGTGTCTATCAACAAACTATCCCAATTTTGTATAGCATTCAGCTTAATTTAACTGACTCTGCTGATTTCATCAGAACGAATATTTATAGCAATTACAACGATAATTGCAATTGGGACGAAATTAAATGTCGTTTCCATAAAATTAGCATGAGATACAAAAAACTTTTCAAATCTCTCATCAAAAACAATCTTGCTTTAATTCAAGATTTTGCCCCTAAACCCCATCCTCTTCTCATTAAACGTGACAATGCTATCGATAAAGTAAGAGACTTTTTTGGAGATCTTCTTTCTATCTGCTGTCGTGTACTCACGTACAGAGATGGACAATCCCTCATGGAAAATGAACTTTCACTCAAGGACCAATATGATGTTTTAAAGGAAACAGTCATATCAGACCACTCCTCTTTACTCAATGTCATAGAAAACTTCAAATCATTCTCCCAAAATTTCCAATTTCTACGATGATTTCTTGGTTGCAAAAGCTGCATTAGATGAAACCATTGAAAAATTTTCTAACGAAGCGTATATCGTTGGAGAAATCTCCAATTTTGATAATTCTATTCGTACATATTAGGATGCATACCTCATTCACTCTATGAATATTCAGTATGTCCTAAACGCTTGTAAAGACCATAACTTACCCTCTAGTATTGTATCAACTGATACACTCAAGGAAGATCTTAACAAATTAATTCCCTTGTTATTGAAAAATAACCTTGAACTTACTATCTCTACTTATGATTATCTTAATTATTATCATTTAGATCTAATAAACTGAAACCTCTATAACGACAACCTTGAAATAGAACTAAAAGTTCCTGTCAAACAAAGAAATTCTGATTATTATGTCTATAAATTCATCCCACTAACCTTCAAATCACACAATGATCAACTATGCTCTTGGGATCAAGAACCATCAATCATTGTCCATAATTCTGATGATGACTCAGTTCGCTACATTAGTGGTACTGATTTACATTATTGTAAAACCGAAAAACCCCTTTGTTTCCTTCCTGACAATCGTGGATCCGATAAGGTTTCGTCTTGTGCGAAAACCTTATTCCTTAAAAAATCGTACAATGAATTAATCAAATCGTGTGCATTCCGTTGTGAAATAAATCATGGTAAAACCCTTGTTTTTCAATTTTCTGAAAACAAATTTGCAATTACAAACCCTTCCAATATCAGTGCATTTGACACTACTTCTAAAAAATCATTCGATATCTCTATCAATATATCATTCCCTGGTACAGTTCTTTTAACAGTACCTTGCCACGTCCAAATTATTAATACTGAATATGATGGTTATTTGGAAATAATTATTCCAATAGGTTTTCCTTGCCCCCGAGATATGTCCGATGACATTCTCATCGAACATCACCTTCCATTATTATGGACGGACTATAATGTCATTATTGATTCAGACATTAAGAAAACTATTTCCCTTCCAAGCATCAATGCTTATAACCCTAATTGGACTATGTTCATTCCTAATTTCTCTCCTATGTTATCAACCAATGACCTTAAGGAAAAACTTGATAAAACCCAAATCAAAATCCAAGAATTTGGTGATCGAAACTCTATTTCTCTTCTAAATATTATTATAGTTATTTGGTTATGTGTTATTACTATAATTATTATTATTATTATATCTCTTTTTATTGTGAAAATTAGAAAACCTCTCGAGAGTAAACATGTTAAACAATTAATTGATGAAATTACAAAACTTATTGAATCTATTGAAAATACTAATGAAAATAATCTTGAATGTTGACGTATTCATAGAATTCTCAAATAAGATAATTTGTTACATTCGTCTGTTGATGAATAGAAGGCCTTATCTGGCGTTCTTTCCCCATATCTAAGTTCGTTTTTGCTCGTAGCTTGGCCTATTGTCAAGTTACTATCAAAAATTAAATTAGATAAAAGTGATTTCTCCTGCTCTCACGAGTTTGCTGGCTAGTTCTAGCCTTTTGAGATTAGAAGAAATCACTCCGTTTGGAACTCTTGTCCGTTCAAGTCCAATATATTTTGTAATGTCTTCATGAAATATTTTATTCTTTTTATTCCGATTTTGTACTTAGAAAAATTTTCGATCGATGTATGAATTTACCTACGATTCTACCTTGTGTTTCTCGTAATATGTCTCGTTTTTATTTTTATAATATCTTTCATCTTATGTGAACATTTTGATGTATTGAAAAAGGTATGTTTTTCTTTTTTAATATAGTTGGTATTTTGTTTTCGACTCGTTGATTTTTTTCTTAAGAATGTCCGGCTAACGAGGTCAAGTGACGTGGAGAAATGGTATAAACACAATGGGTGAATTTTCTGGGGGGAAATTAGAGAAAATGGGGTAAAATTTAAAATGACTTTGGGCATATCTTTCGATCTTCAATAAACCTTTTTAAAATGTAATATTACACGAGTTCGGTGAGAACAAACCCTGGGTCTTTCCCTTCCGGTTTTTCTCCTCCACAGTGAATTTTGGAATTTCTCACTGTGGGTTATTATCAATTTTGATACTCAAAATTTCCGCTTGTTTTTTGTTTTAATCTTCTATTTCGACAAACTTCTCAATTTCACACAATCATTCTATCATCGGTAAAACATCTATTTCTTCAATGTTTTCATCTTCAGATATCATGTGTATGGTATCTCGTTACATACTCTGTGAATCAATTCAGGTAAGTGACTGGTTGAAAACTTGTAGGAGCTAAAGAAAACCAAATTTTTCATAAATAGGTGAAAACCGATTTGGCATACCACAATGTATTGAATAAAAATGTGAAAAATGATTGTATTATTATTATTAGTAAAGATTTATATATAAGCGTATATTGTCAAATCTGTATTTATCTAATTTAGTTTCTATTGTAATCTATAATTCAACTTTACAGACCTTATATCTGTATTTGAAATATTGTTTTTAATTTCCATATGATCCTAAAATAACAAAAAAATTTTTTTTCCTTTAACTTTATCCCTTTTATCTTTCTTATTTCTTTAATTTATCATATCCGAATTTTTAAATTCAAACTCTCTCCTAAACTTTGAATTTCAAAATTCCCCCGGAATTTTATTTAGTGATAATTTCGTATCATTTCCTATTCTACTATATATTTCGTATACTATTAACAATTATTTCTCTATCTCCATTTCGTATATAATTTCATTCTTATATCCTGTCTAAAATGACGTTAGTAAGACTTGTCAAGACTTGCATCATGACATCACCTTTTAAAGTTAATACAATATTCCCTTACTAAACATAATGATGTCATCTATTCTGGGAATACAAAAGACAATTCTGCAATATTCTTAATTCCTCTTAAAATTGTAACTACACCCATTTTATGTCATAAGCATGTTATTCTATTGGCTCACTCCAAATTACGTAGATTATAGCAACCAATCATATTGTATATCCCCCACAACACCAATGTATATTTCATTCGAATCCATACCCTTAGAGTTAAGCCTATTCAATTATTAACCTACCATTATTCTACCAACATCTTCTCTTGTACATTACAATACACCATATATATTCATGTACACATTTTAAAATATACACTATAAGAAAATAATATATGTGTCGTGTACTTTTGTAACAATTATACCGTTACATAGATACCGCTGGTTCATGGTTATATTCTCCGTCTTGAACCTGCCTTCTAATAGGGTAAGCCATAATTCTATCTCATGGGGCAGAAATTCCGGGATCTCTATCCTTCGTCTGTAGAAGCTGGGGTTCTGTCCTGGCTGCAATTGCAAAAGTTGCATAATCTGTGCCAGGACTTCAGGCGTCAGTTGTGGCTGAGCACTACCTCCCTGCGATGGTTGTGGATTTTCATTTCCATTTGGTGGTGGGACCATTGCTATGTCTTTCTGATGACAAGCGTATTCCACAGAACTACTTCCTTCCTTGCTGGTCAAAAACACTGGCTCCTGTGTTTGTAGGACAGGTGTTTTCGGGTTTGAACTTTGGCTTAAAGTTTGACCACTTCTCAACGTTTTTGCTGCTAGTTGATCTTTATTTATTGCAGCTCCCAGTCGTGCTAATTCTGGGTGTTGAGGGCCTTCTTCCAGATTTGGTAAATTCTTAGAGTGTCGAGTCGAAGTCGGGGGAGTTGGGGGATGAGTCCAACCTTCTTCCTCCAGGTCTACTGTCTGGTTTCTCCTTGTTTATATATTTTAAGGAGAGGGGTATAAATTCCCACTTCAGCAGACTCTACTTCAACGACCTAAAAGGTGTCTTAGTCTGCAAAAAAATTTTTGTATTTGCCGAGCAACAAGTTCTTGCCAGCTCACTGCACCAAATTTTTGTAAAAGCGCAACGTGCCTAAGTACACCTCACAACGTAGTCAAATATCACATCGGGGTCACCACTGTGGAATACCTTGTCATGAGAGATATTCTCACCAGAAGAAAATTCAACAGAATTTAAGCATGTTCAACCACTTCGTACATAAGTACGGGTAAGGCAAAATCAAGGCGAACACTGGCGATTTTAGAGCCGGTTCGGGTGGTTTATATACGGCTTATTTGCACGCACACAAAAACACGTACGTAAGATAATACGTACGTTGGTGAGAACAGCCAGGTCGCATCATCCCCTATCGAGATAAGAGATGGCTGGCCGGTTCATGTATGGATTGTGACATCATCTTATTGTGTCACAATTTGGTACTTGTACATTACCTACAAGTACGTACAGGTAATTACGATCGAACGTATTTTGTGTATTTAACGTCACAAGGACGATTGTTTGCCTGCCCTTTGTGGCGGCGACTGTTGTCAAGGGGTTTGAGGCCCTATACCTCATATGGGAGAGTCCCCACATGCACTTTGATCAAGATCTACAAATACTACCAGATTACAGCCTATCCCTCTTGATATGAAAGCTGAGTAAAAGTTTTTCTCTCTGCTTATATTTATCCTTCACGAAATAGCCCAGTGAAATAAAAACTTGTACGTCATTTTTAAAAATTTTTTTGAAATCATAATAATCTGCATTATTTTTTTATTTGAAAACAGAAAATGAAAATATAGACGTAATTAAGATGGTAAAACAAATTAACATACTAATATTTTCCATCAGTATGTCATCTGTACATCATATTTTTAAAAGTGTCTACATTCAGTCAAAGAGGATATTTTTATTTGCATTATCATAGGTTATCATACATGTTTTTAGGACGTTATGCTTAAATCAACAAATCTTCAAGCTTTTTTGTGGTTCCTTGATAATTACCTGGACTGTCACCCAAACAACCCATGTTCAAATCCTTATGTTAATGAAAATTTTTTTGTAATTCCAATTTTTCATTAATTATTATTTTTTAGTTTTATTTTCACGTTATGTCTTTCAGAGCGGATTAGCTCAATTGTTTATTAAATAAAAAAAAATATAAAAAAAAAAGCCTAAACGGACAGAAGTCTTATCTTTTTATTCCTTCCACTACTTTTTGTCCGTCATCTGTTTACGGATTCAACTGGAAACACTCGAAATCATCTTTGTCTGATCACAAACGCTTGTCATATTTTTAGCCTGCATATACATGGTGTCCCAAATAATGATGAAAAAGCCATCAAAAATAATATCATGCGAAAATTGTAAATTTTTTCATCATTTTTATGATTGTTAATTTACATTATTGAGGACACCATGTTTGTACAACTATGAAATAATGATATATAGGCTACATAGCCAAAGGAAAGAAGATATAATATCAATATGCTCATTTCCTTGGCTTCTTCACGTCTGTATTCATTTTCAGCTATAAGAAAATAATACATATTATTAAGATTTTAAAAAGAATACACATTTTTACCACCCGTATCTCAACCGTGTGGTAAATATAAAAAAAATAATCAAATTTTATAAACTTTATTTTCCACAGAAGTACATTCGCATATCATTTGGTTGCGGAGGAAAGATAAAAACAGTCACATTATGTGGCTCCCTAGTTGAAGCGCAGAGTATGAAGGTGGAAAATTTTGATTCTTCATCCAGGATTCCACCCGAAAATATTTCAGCCATAAAATCCTTTCTTTTGTAACTATTAATCCAACTACTAAACCCTATGTGGTGACTCAACGGTATGCGGTAAAGGGGCTCGGACCCCTTGACAACAGTCGCCGCCCCAAAGGGCAGGCTAATAATCGTCCTTGTGACGTTAAACTACACAAAATACGTTTGATCGTAATTAATTGCAAGTACATGCAAGTAATGTACGAGTACCAAATTGTGACATCACAAAACAATGTCACGATCTGTCCACGAACCGGCCAGCCATCTCTTATCATGATAGGGGATGATGCGGCCTGGCCGCCCTCAGCGATGTACGTATTATCTTACGTACCTGTGATTGTGTGTGTGTGCAAATAAGCCGTATATAAACCACCCGAACCGGCTATAAAATTGCCAGTGTTCACCTTGGTTTTGGCTTACCCGTACTTGTGTACAAAGTGGCTGAACACGCTTAAATTCTGTTGAATTTCCTTCTGGTGAGAATATCTCTCACGACAAGGTATTCCACAGTGGTGACCCCGACGTGATTTTTGGCTACGTCGTGAGGTGTCCTTAGGCGCATTGTGCTTTTACAAAAATTTGGCGCGGTGCGCTAGTGAGATACTCGCTTGCTTAGCAAATAAAAATATTTTTTTGCAGACTAAGACACCTATTAGGTCGTCGAAGTAGAGTCTGCTGAAGTGGGAATTTATACCCCTCTCCTTGAAATATACAAACAAGGAGAAACAAGACAGTAGACCTGGAGGAAGAAGGTTGGACTCATCCCCCAACCCCCCAACTTCGACTCGACACTCTACAAATTTAGCAAATCAGGAAGAAGGCCCTCAACACCAAGAATTAGCATGGCTGGGAACTGCAATAAATAAAGAACAACTAGCAGTTAAAACGTTGAGAAGTGGTCGAACTTTAAGCCAAAGTTCTGACCCGAAAACACCTGTTCTACAAACACAGGAACCAGTGTTTTTGACCAGTAAGGAAGGAAGTAGTTCTGTGGAATACGCTTGTCACCAGAAAGACATAGCAATGGTTCCACCACTAACCAAAAACCCACAACCATCGCAGGGAGGAAGTAGTCAGCCAAAGCTGACACCCGAAGTCTTGGCGCAGATTATGCAACTTTTGCAATTGCAGCCAGGGCACAACCCCAACTTCTACAGACGGAGGATAGAGATCCCGGAATTTCTGCCCAACGAGGTACACTTATGGTTGATTCTATTAGAAGGCAGGTTCAAGACCGAGAACATAACTCTGAACCAGCAGTATCTACACATCTGTGGAGGCATGCCCCCACAGATAATCCGCCACATTCCGGACATCATGGAATGCCCTTTGACAGAAGATGACAAATATGCCTGGTTCGTCAAGAAGATCAAAAACGTATTTGGAAAAACAAAGAACGATATTATTGATGATGTGATGGGTGGTATGAAGATGGGGGATGACAAACCCTCAATCTTCATGGCAAAATTAAGGCAGAAGGCAGATAATATAGTAGCCCCTTCTGTCATAGGCAATCAATTTTGCAAACAACTTCCCCAAAGTGTTGTGCTATGCTTAGCCGCTGTAGGTTCGACCGTGATAAACACATCCCCAGACTTGGACTTCCTTGCAAAATCCGCAGATAATGCACTCGAATACATCAGAGTCAAAGACCGTGGTCAGTGCAGTGTCTGCAGAGACTGAAGAACTCGCTCAACTTCGAGCCCAAATAGCTCAGTTGACTGATGAAGTAAAACGGAACAAAAGCCAAAGCTCAACGAAATCCAATAGTAGCTGGCGACAACGATCTAAATCAAGAAGCAACAACAACAACAACAGTGACAATAGCAAAGGACGACAGTCCCGGTCCAGAGACCGCAGATCTAGTTCCAGTAACAGGGGTCAGAGTTCAACTCCCCCTAGAACATCATCTCCCAAAACCCAGTCTCGAAATTGGAATGATAAAAGTTGTTTCTTCCAAAAAAGGTTTGGCGCAGAGGCCACCAAATGCAACAACAGATGCAAATGGTGGGCTAAATCCTACAACAAGGAAGCGTCAAACTAGAACGAGGGGCAATCTATGAGGCCGAAGACCCCTCGGAAAAACACTCTTGCCGCCTGTTTGTAAAGGACAGGACTAATAGGAGATGTTACTTAATTGACTCAGGTGCAGACTTGAGTATATTGCCAGTAAAATACTGTGAATGGTCAAAACCTTCCAGCTTACAGACTTGAGACCAGCAGAGTCGACATCGGACTTATGGAAAATATGACATGGTCCTTCACGGTTGCTGATGTTCCAAACCCGATCCTGGGTGCAGATTTTCTTGCACATTATGGCCTGATCATTGACCTCAAACATGGCAAACTGATCAATAGTGAAACTAAAAATTGTGTGGATGGCAAAACGCATGCTTACAGACTGGAAACAAATATATCAAGCTGTACAAAAGTCGACGGACAACTCTAACGGATCCTGTCTGACTATCCTGGAGTCACTCAACCATCAATTTGCAGGCATCCTACATACAAACACGACACGGTTCATTACATTGAAACCAAAGGACAGCCTTGCCATGCTGGAGCACGAAGGTTACTGCCTGACAAACTCAAAGCGGCATGGGAGTACTTTCATCGCATCATAGAGGAGGGTGTATGTCGCCCCTCAAAAAGTTCATAGATCTCCCCTATCCACATGACCAAAAAAGCAAGTGGAGAGTGGCAAATTGTTGGAGACTACAGGGCCTTAAATGCCATAACAGTTCCTGATTGCTACCCAGTCCCCAATATAATGGACTTCAACGCAAACATGAAGGGTAAAACTATGTTAACCAAAATTGACATCAACTGGGCATTCCACCAAATTCCTATGGCTGACCAGGACGTACCAAAGACAGCGGTTATAACCCCCTTTGGACTATTCGAATACCTCCGAATGCCGTTTGGACTTTGCAACTCAGCACAAACTTTCCAGAGATTTATCAACGGACTGTATAGGGAATTGCCGTTTGCAAATGCATACTTGGATGATATCTGCATTTGCTCTGAAGGCGGTGAGCAACAGCACGAGGAGAATGTAAGAGCCGTTGTACAGCGTATACACGCTGCCTGGCTTACTATCAACATAGGAAAAAGCTTATATGCACAGACCAAAATTGACTTCCTCGGCTACAAAGTCTCGACCAAAGGCATTTCCCCCTTAAAGACCAAAGTAGAGCCAATACTGAACTTCCCAAAACCCTCAAATGTCGCTGAACTCAGGCGTTTCTTGGGGATGGTGAACTTCTATAGACGTTGCATGAAGAATGCAGCAGCCGAACAAAGTAAGCTGTTTGCACTAATTAAGACAAGTAAAAAGAAAGACAAAACTCCATTCGAATGGAATGAAGAAGCTGAACAGGAATTTGAGAAAATCAAAGATATACTGGCAAATGCAACCCTATTGGCTCATCCAGACAAAAGTCTGCCGTTATGCGTGAGTACCGATGCATCAGATTTTGCTATTGGTGCAACCCGGTACCAATTGGATAAAGACAACAAGAAGTTACCGCTAGCTTTCTTCTCGAGGAAGCTCTCAAAAACAGAAAAGAACTATAGCACATACGATAGGGAATTACTCGGAATTTTTGCAGCGTTGAAGCATTTCAGGCACCACTTAGAGGGTAGATGTTTTTCTGTGTATACTGACCATAAACCCCTAACATATGCCTTTACACAAAAAGCAGAACCGTCATCGCCAAGAAGAGCACGACAATTAGACTATATTGGTCAATTGACTACCGACATCCAGTATATAAGTGGAGAACTTAACACCCCAGCTGATGCCTTGAGTAGAATCGAAGCTATCTCAGCTCCTGTCCAATTACCTTATGCTGAAATAGCTAAAGCACAGCTTAAGGATGCAGAATTGCAAGAGTTGTTATCGAACGATGATACTACTCTCAAATTGAGGCAGCAAAAAATTCCCGGTACTGATGTTTTATTAACATGTGACATCAGTACAGGTAAGAATAGGCCATTTCTAACTGTAAAATATTGCAGGTTGGCTTTCAACAGTGTACATAATCTGTCACATGCTGGGCCAAAATGTAGTGCTAAATTAATTTTGGCAAGGTTCGTATGGCCACGAATGAAGTCTGACTGCAACAAATGGGCTCGCAGTTGCCTGAACTGTCAAGAATCCAAAGTAGGAAGACACACTCGCTCGCCCCTCAAATCCTTCAAACAAACAGAGCGGTTTAAAACTGTACACATGGACTTGGTAGGCCCATTGCCACCATCTCAACGACACAGATACCTGTTGACGATAATAGACAGGGCAGCACAATGGCCAGAAGCTATCCCTCTACACGAGATGTCAGCTCCTACAGTAGCTGCAAGGTTATATGATACCTGGATTGCGAGGTATGGCGTACCAGAAGTCATAATTACAGACCAAGGTCGCCAATTTGAGAGCTCGCTCTTTAAAGAGCTGTCAAATAAGCTTGATGTTCAACACAGTCATACCACAGCTTACCATCCTCAAGCCAATGGCAAAATTGAGAGATGGCATAGAGCTCTCAAAGCCTCTATTATGTCTCATGATACAAAGTGATTGGTAGACGTACTTCCTACCATCCTCTTAGGAATTCAATCTGCCCTACAAATGGATACAGGTCACTCTGCAGCGCAATTAGCATTCGGCAAAGAGCTACGCCTTCCAGGGGACTTCTTCACAGAATCGAAGGAAGTTAGCCCCGAAATCATGGTACAAAACATAAGAAAAGATGCCAACAATTTCCTAAAACGGGCAGCCCGCCATGGCCAGCCCAAGATTTACGTCTTGAAACACTTGGCCAATACTTCACACGTATTTGTTAGAGACGAAAAAATGAGATCTGCGCTGGAGAAACCATACGCCGGTCCTTACAAAGTAGTATCACAAGATGAGAAAAAATTTGTGATACTCATTGCATGTGAACCTCGAACAATTTCAATCGACAGATTGAAGCCTGCATACATGGTAAGCGACGACAAAAGAATAAAAAGGATACCAAGGGAGAACATAGAAAATATCCAGACAGATTCCCAAACAAATACGGAAGAATCTGTCGAAAAATGTGAAACAACAAATTCACAAATCAAGAAAACACCAAAAATTAAAAAGTCTGTGAAGTTTTTGGATGATGTTACCATTACCACTAAAACATTTGATCCAGAGGCCCCCATAAGCCCACGAAAAAGAGGCAGGCCCTTAGGCAGTAAAAAACGCAAAAATTCCTACCCTTCTCGCATGTCTGAGAGGTGAATGCGAAGAAAATAAAATTTACTCCCGAAAAAGTAATATCCGCTACATAAGTTGAAACCCGCTAAAAAATATGCGACAAAAATCGGAACTCCGTGAGACAAAAGAAACTCCGGAGATAAGCAAACGAGGAATGCCAACAAAAAGAAAACGACAGGAATAAACAAATCAATGTGCGATACGGAAATAAACATCGCAACGTGCGTTTACTGTTAAATACAAAGATAATCTCAACGTCGTGATGTCACAAACGGAGATTCCTTTGTAATAAAATTCGAATAAAATATTCTATGAGTTTATTTCAAACATAACTTTGCTTAAACCAATCAGAACTTGACCGGAAAACTTGCATACGGCCGAGAATTTTAAGCGCTATCCCCTTTACATGCTGATAAGAAGATGTGAAAATAATGAAACGGAACTGTATTGGTAAATCGAAAAAAGTAGTAAATTCCCGCACTTCAGAACTGTAAGTTGTATATAAACCACCCAAACTGGCTCTAAAATCGCCAGTGTTCGCCTTGGTTTTGGCTTACCCGTACTTATGTACGAAGTGGTTGAACACACTTAAATTCTGTTGAATTTCCTTCTGGTGAAAATATTTCTCACAACAAGGTATTCCACAATGCAAAAGGCAAATTTTTTTACAACTTACCTACTCTAAGCTGGATGTGCTGTAATAATTATTTATTCGTGCATAATATTTTTTTGTTTCATTACGATGTTGAGTATAATTTTTTTATTTTGTATTATTTTAGTTTTACTTCTGCCATAGTAACTGCATTTTAAAAAATGGACGAACAGAATTAACATCCAAGAGATATCATGCTTTACTGAATGATAGATATAGAGGATTTTGGATATCATTTGATCAACCAAAAGGAATCATCACAATTGGTGAGCAGGGCGAAAGAAATCCTCTAATTGAATACACCTATCAGAACCGTACCGAATTTAAAGAAGATTATTTTGGTTATTTTGGTGTGGTTGGTTACGCGCGCTGGATTTTTGAAAAGAGTAAGCTTCAAACTTTATTTCTTCATTTTTATTTGATACAGATACTGAAGTGCTGCTCCATGTTGCTTTAGCTTGTGCCAGTCCTGGATTTTTTCTGGTAACACTATAGAACTTGTTGTTTCAGAGGAAAACAAAAATTTTTTTCCTGTCTAAGGTTTGCTGTGTGGGTAGTGGCACATATGCATTGAATATGAGGGAATAATTGGCGAAATGAAATAATTTCGTGAAATAATTAAGGGCTTGTACATTTATTATAGTGATTATAGGCTATTCAAGTGTTAAATTTGAATTTAGGATGTTGGGCATTCTTACATATAAATATACTAAAGTACTTAATGCTTTCTCAATTCTACACATAATGTTTTATGTATCATAATGTACCTAGTGTAAGTAATGAAATTCTTGAAAACAAGGGCATAGACATAGAAGGGGTTTGTGTGGGTCAAGACTCTACCTCAAAACACAAGGTTATAATAATTGGTGTTTGTTGGTGGTTGTGATATTTTGGTGATAGGTAGGATCAAAAGGGATGATAGAGAAGATATGGACCCATTCATCACTTGTAATCAAATGGCCTACATCCTTGGTTGAAGGAAAATATAAAATTGTGGACAGTTTTTCTTCAAAATACCTTCATCTACAGAATTAACAATTTGTACATAATTATGCCAAAATATTGTGAACAATGTTGATCCTAATGTTTTCAAACCCATTCTTAAAACTGAACTACCAAATAAAAAGTAAACAGTCTATTCAAAAATTCTTTCATAAGAAATATACTTTTCCAGCATAAATATTGTGTATCTTGGTTTTCTTCCATGAATCATTTCCATAATGTTGAACTCCAGTTTTCTCAATTGCTTATTTAGAAGAATATGGCCAATAAGATTAGACATAGGTACCTGTCTTTTTTAAATTTTTTCTAGTAAATATACTTTTCTCCAGATAGTTAAAATAATTTGAAGTCAATTGTTTAAACTCACTTCCTATACCTATTAATAGTTTCTATTCTGAAAAAGGGTTCAAAAATTACATTTCAGGGATCATACTTGTATTAGGTATTTAGGGGCTTAGACCCCTCAATGACAGTCGCTGCTGAAAGACTAACTAATTTAGTGCACTGCACGTTAAAACACACTTATTTGAATTACTTGTTACATTCTGTGCATAATTCATAATTGTTGGATCGTGATGAATCGGCTTATCACTAATTATGTCATACTGACAATCATGTTTGTTGCACTTTGTTACTTTCAAAGTACAACATGATTAAACACCACAATATTCACATTCATGAATGTATTTTCATTTTTGTGTATGTACTAAGCCAAGTATAAAAGGCCCAAGTAAACACCAAACTTCAGCTACCATTTCCTGAGGTTGGTTCTTCTATACTTATGTACAAAACTTGTAAACACATAAATCTGTAGAAGACCTTCTGTCGTGCAAATCTTTTGCACATGACCAAAAGTGTTTCACACATTTCAAATATTTTTATATTTATTATTTTATGAAGAGATATTTGCTGTAATATGAAAAAAAGGCATCATTTGAGCCACTGTAATTAGGTGCCACATATGAAACTATTTCATTGATACATAACAGTCAACAATTATCACTTCCTAAAATAATCAATAGAAAAATATTATAAATTTGATTTTTGAACTCTTTTCATGATAGAAAGAATATTGATATGGGAGAAGCATGCCGCATTTGTGAACAACACAATCCCTGTTGCTTAACACATGAGAATTCAGCAAGAATACCATCTATTTTCCTATAATATAAATTATTATTTCATTCCTTTCATTGAATTTTTTTAAGTTAGTAATTTAATTGTAACTGCACATTTAAGACTTCAGCACACCAGTGTGATATTGAGGACAGATATGTTCAGGAAGCAGACTTGAAAGTAAAAGAAAAAATAACAATGAATTTTGTGTACAATTTTTCAAAAACCATCACATAGAATACCACCTAATTACCTGTACAAAAACAATTACCATAAATATTTGCTTTGATAAATTGTAACGAGAATATTGGTTACAAAATAATTAAATACTGGTAAATGTTAAAAGGTTGTATTAAACAAGATATAAAACAGTGAAATACTAAATAGTAAGTTATGTAGGAATAATAAGGTTAATAAAAAGAGAAGGTAAAAAAGATAAAATGTACATGGTTACATGAGTTTTTATAGTTAGAAGTTTTGGGAGGAGAATGTGGCGATTTCTTGGAGAGTTGAAATGGTAGTGATATGATTGGAGAGTTATGACAATACAAGTTTAGATATTGTCCAATAGGAGTTTAAGGAAATGACGTAAATTGTGATTTTGGGTATTTGCAATATCTGCAGAATGGTTTCATAGAAAAGAGTTGTTATGAGAAGTGTATTTATGTTTGTTTATAAACATTGAAAGTAGAATAAATGAGTCAGTAAAGGCAAGTAAAGACTTGTTTACATGACGTCAATATAATGAGAATTGTTTTAGGTGATTGATATATATGTGAAATATATATATATAAGAGAGAGATATTATGAATGATACGAAATTATCATTACAGAAATGTTAACCAGCTTTATTTTTGTTTAAGTTATGACTACTGTCTACTTTTGACCAATAATCAACCATTTTCGAGATATTTTCTGAACATTGAAACAAGAGTCACATTTTCTTTCTACCCAGTAGTCAGAAAATCTATCAACCTCCAAATACCTAATTCTATTGCCATAAAATTAGGCTACTTGTCTTAATATTACCAGTCGTAGTAGCGTACGATACAGCATTAAGTAATAAATTAACAAGAAAAGTGAGAGGTTATCAATTTGATCCGTGTATATGTATGTTTTTTTTTTTCATGTTTGTTCCAGCATAATTTCTCAACATGGGCACCGATTTTGATGAACTTTTTCTTAAATAATAGAGAATGATTCCGGTGGTCCCACTGAATTTTTTCTAGAATCGATGAAGTGGTTTTGAAGTTATCTTTAAATAGAAAACCGTTAATTTTAAAGTAATGTTGCCGCTAACACTAGAAATGAAAATTATTAAAAACTTTTTTTCATTGAAAATTCTAACCAAATTCATAAAAAAAAAAGAATAAAAATCCTCTAAAAACAGAAAAATAATTTTATTTTTGAATTTTTCAAACAAAATCTACTGGAATTAAAACAAAACGAAAAAGAATTATGATAAATTAAAAATTTTTTTCAAAAAAACACAATAAAAAATGCCCTGTAAAGAGAATAATAATCCTTTATGAATTTCTCCAGCAAGATGTAAGTCTAGCAAATGGAATTATTGAAGTCAATGCAAATTAAAAAGTTCTGTCATAAAATTTGACGGAATTGACATATGAAGCCTACATGGAAAGGAAAAGAGAGCTGACTTCAATAATTCGGGTCCTTAGACTTTGTGGGGATTAGACCATTACTTGTATGAGGAAATAGGCTCGGCCTATCGACGACAGACGTCACCTTTGGTGACAATTATTCGTGCCTTGCACGTTAAACCAAATACAAATGTATGTTCGTTTGTACTTGTCTATTTTTGCAGATAGACAAGTTACAAATCTTGGACTGTGACGAATCGATAGATAACAATCTCGGCGATGTCACGGACCGATACGAAGATGCATTCTCCGTACTTTACCGTTGCCATGACAACTGTAAAGTACAAATAAATTATCTACTCTATACCTATGTAAATATTACATAGGTGTGTATGTGTGCGTGTAGGGAGCTGGGTATATAAGACCAGAAAATCATAGATAAATCACCAGTGTTTGCCAAGGTCTTGGCTCCCTAGTATTTTGGCATAAACACGCAAATTGTTCTGTTGAACACCTTCTTTGTTGGTTTTACTTTCCACGACATAAGGTATTCCACAGACTTATATCTTGCTGGAGAAATTTTGAAAGAATTATTTTTCTCTTTTTAGGGAACTTTTATTGTGTTTTTTTGAAATCGGTTTTATTTTTTGAGAACTATTATTATGTTGGTTCTTCAAAATAAATTTAGTCCTCTTTCAATGTGGATTTAAAGTCTGTCACTAAAATTTCACTTAATTTTGCCTTTCCAGCTTCCGAATATATGACTGTTGAAAGTATGAATGCGGAATACGCTACAACATTCTATCCATTCTTGAAGAACATGTTTCATTTTGGAATTCAATTTACAAGGAAAACCTCGACTAAATGTCCAAGAATTCAGTTTCACGATCGTCCTGGTAAAACTGACCTAAACATATTCAGTGTAAGTTCGGCTCTATTTTCCAGTACCTACTGTTAGTCGGTACCTACTTAACCTACATTTAAACTTAATTATTAGGCTAATTACCCAGCTATAGGTATACCTACACGAAGCTGTAGTAATATTTTAACTCGATTATTTGCAGTTTTTCTTTTGCCATGAATATTACGGAGTAACCAACGGATCTACAACTCTCCGAGAAGTACGTGGAGCGTTGGCAAATAAAAACTTCCGTTCTGGTTATTGGATACGTCTCAATCAGAAATCGAATAAATTATCTGTCGGAAGAAATTTCAACGCCACCCCATTTTTCCAGTATTCTTATAACAACATTTTTAAAGATACATTGTTCACATATTATTCGTTCGTGGGATTTGTCAAGTTGATTTTCCCAGTTGATAATTAAGATTTATGGGTCAAGTTATTTTTAATTTTGTGAAATTTTTGAAAATATTCGGCTGAACAACTGTGTTGGGTGCTACAGAGTGGCAAACCATCGAATTGGATATTATATTTTTTCATTTTTTAAACGAACATAAAGTCGAAATCATTATAACAAAAACCAGCAACATTAAACAACCTGCTACAACACAAAATGCCTAGTCTTGGCAGAGCTTCATTTACTTCTATGATACGGAAAATCAGCTACTGAAAAATATTGGTTACTACAAACTATTGGCTACAACAAACAGATTTGGTGCCAAGTGAAGCAAAAAACTGGCTACAATAAATTAGTTCACCTGTGCTGTCTTAATTTCTTTCATATAACAAACAACTTTTTTCATCAAATCCCAATATTATTCCACTGGTCGCTTTTGTGCCTCTGAAAATTATCATGTATGATTTAATCAGTACACTATTACATTTTAATGGCCAGTGAATGCAAAAAATGATGTCCTCACATGTATTATTGATGATTGCGGTGCTGATCAATTTGCACCTATCATTGTTTTATATGCCCAAATATCCACTATAAACTGGTTATAGCAATCTGTTTGTAGTAGCCAGCTACTGGCTACAACAAACCCCCACTACAACAAACAAATCTCACAGTTCCTTGGAATTTGTTGTAGCCAATTTCTACTGAATATTTATGTGCTCCCAATCACCATAGACTATCCATTGTGTCTACTTAAACAATGTTTGGAGCATAGAAAATCAGAATGCTATCGCCGTTTCTTTCAGTATTATAGCCTACTCCACCATAACCAATAAGTTATATGCAACTGACTGAAATGAAACTAGGTATCACTGATTAATTTCTAAGTCCTACTGGTGACACTTTTTCATTTTTTGAAGTCAATTCAAACAAGCATTAAAATTTTCCTGTTATTTTCAAAGATATTTATAATTAAGTAAGATAGGTAATAAGAATATTTCCAACACCCAGCTCTCACATAAGTAATGTTCAGTGTTTTATTCTATATACATTGGAAACCTCTTAATAGGGACATATTGGGCGGTACCATACCCTTTTAGTCCCTAATAAACGATGTCCCAGTTAAACTATGTTGAGAGTGCAAATGAAAAAAAATCAATGGTGAATTTCAGTATTGGACTTTCGGTACAGTCACATTAAAAATGGTTAAATTATTAAATAATTATAATATAGGTGTAAATTGTAGCCAATTTATCAGCTCTACACTTTCGACGTTGTTCGAATTCTGTTCTCATAATTTCAAATCACGTTTTATCTAGTCCAGAATTCGAGTCATTCTTCCTCTCTTATCTTTTCATTTGCTACTCGGTCTTTTCCTGCTTTCCTTCCTATTCACCACCTTCGATTACCTATCCTTTGTACATTCATGTCATTCGTGTTTGATTCGCTCTAGTGAGCAGATACTTAATATTTTCTTGTTCGAAGTTTGCACTTCGTTTTGCTAATTTCAGCTATGGCTGTAATTACACATCATTACTTTAATTCTTTCGAATAATATACCGTTCTTTTGAAGTGAATTGTGTAGTTCTTTCAAATGCTGCAAATCAGCAATCTCAATTAACTTCGAACTTATAAATTAGCAAAACTCTTTTCGTTTTTATTCGTCGTTTTAGTGTCGTCTTTTGTGTCGTCATGGCGAATAAATATCAGATTTTCTTGTCACTTGATGGCAAAGATAAAGATAATTTTATGGCTGTTCGTCGAATTCGCGAGTTTGGTGACGGTGTATGGCACTCTTTTCCTGAAGAATACCAGAAACTTTCGACTCATCACCCAGAATTAGCATCTGCTGCTCCAATTAAAGCTGCTGTTGCTGCTCTAAAATTCCGTGGTAATTTTCGTACTGTCAATGTAATTTTCTCAGAAGAGGTCCTGAAGAAGTATGTCGATGATGCTGGGAATTTTCTCTTCAAGGGGTTACTACTTGGTGAGACTCAGTTTGTCCAGTCCTCTGGTTCGTCCCCTTCGTCTCCTTTGAAAGAACAGGTTCCAGGGTCAATTTCGAACCAAGAGTCATTCAAGGATATTCTACGTCATTTCCTCATCGAAAAATTTTCATCCAAGAAATGTAATGTAGAGTCTTGGTGTGAGAAGTTCGAAAAAGAATTGTCCAGAATTGGATTGTCCGGTCAAAAGCAGATTGAGATTTTGAAGAATTGTTTGGATCCTTCCATGGATGACTGGTTTTCTGTCAATTTGACTCGTCTTCCCTCTGATGCTGAATGGCCTACTTGGAAGGCACAACTTTTAGAGACTTTTGGTGACCATACTTTTCGGCCAATAAGGTACGCGTTTACGTTTAAATTTATAGGTGGCTCTCTGATTGACTATGCCTTAAAAAAGGAGAAGATGCTTCTAGATTTAAAAATAGGTCTTACTGACTCGTTTATTTTGTATTTGGTAGTCATAGGTTTGCCTCATTATGTCCAAAACTCTCTTAATAGAATGACTGTTGATTCGTTGGAAAAACTTAGAAAGAAATTAAAGAAATTCGATGCTGATGATAAGAGTAACGATAAATTTTCGGATGCTTCCTCAAAGCAAAGTTCTTCTAATAAATCCAGTTCTAACAATTCGAAAAATAACGTAAATTTTAATCCCTCCAAATTTTCGCAAAATTCAAAAACTGGTAGTTCTTCGGAAAATAAGAAACTTTCTGGTACTTCGAATTACAGGAAGCCTTGTGATTACTGTTTATCGAAGGGATTCCCAGATCGTTTTCATTTGGAGGAGAAATGCTGGACCAAGAAGAGAGATCTTGAGAAAGCAAAACTTATTAATAATTTTGAGGCTGAGTCTGCCTCTAACTCCTCAGAAGAGGATCCAAAAAACTAAATTTCGAGCCACTGATCCAAGTTAATGTGCATGTCAATAGTAAAATCGACTGTCCTGGTACTTATGATTCTGGATCAAATATTTCTGTTATGGGCAGCGATTTGGCGAAATCTATTCATGCGAAAATTTTTAAATTGAAAGGCTGTAAATTTAAAATGGTCAGTGGCTTTGGTGAAGTTGTTGGTTGGACTAGAGTCAAGATTAAAATTTTCAATATCGAACGTAACGTAATTGTTTTCATAATTGATAGTAAAATTTTTAATCATGATTTCTTGATCGGTTTAGACTTGATACGTTTGTACCGTCTAAATCAGAATAACAAATTAGAAATTTTTCAGTCTAATAGTTTGGACGAGACTCCTATTTTGACTAAGTCTAGCTCCTCTGGTAGTGTCAATTTTGTTGAAATCCAGGCAGATTTAGGTCATCTTAGACATAGGAAGAGATACTTTTTACAGAGAGTCATCAATCGTTTTAACCACGCCTTTGCTCGCGACAAGTTCGATGTAGGCAAAGTTAGAGATTACGAGGCAACTATCAAACTTTCAGAACACAAGTATATTTTTAGAAAGCCTTACAGATGTAGCCTGGTGGACCAGAAAGAGATTGAATCTCAGATTTCGGCCTTCTCAAAGCAGGTCTCATAGAGGAGAGTACATCACCTTTTGCTGCTCCTGTCACCTTGGCAGTGAAAAAGCAGGGTGATGGCTCTGTCAAAAAGAATAGACTTTGTATCGATTATTCGGCTTTGAACAAAATTGTGATTCCTGAGAGTCAGCCTTTCCCATTGATTGGTGACCTCATTGCTAAGGCACGTGACTGCCAATGGTATTCGGTATTGGACATTAATAGCGCCTTTTGGTCTGTCCCTTTGCGCCAGAAGGATAAGTACAAAACAGCCTTTGTTACCACAACAGGGCACTATAACTGGAAATGCCTTCCCTTTGGGTTGAAGACTTCCCCTGCAATTTTTCAACGTATTCTTAGAAATTGTTTAAAAAGAAATGGCCTAAATGATTTTTCTGTCAATTATATTGACGATATTTTAGTGTTTTCAAAGACTTTCGAAGAGCATTTAGTCCATCTCGAAAAGCTGCTTGATGCAGTCTCAAAAGAAGGTTTTAGGCTTAGTATGGCTAAATGCAATTTTGCGAAAAATAGTGTAAAATATCTGGGTCATATTATAGAAAATAATTTTACTCGTCCCATTTATGATAACATTAAGCCGGTTCAAGATTTTCCTACCCCCAAAACTCAAAAACAAGTTCGGCAATTCTTAGGCAAAGTGAATTTCTATCACTCTTACATACCAAATTCTGCTTCTATACTTTCTCCACTTCATGAATTATTAAAGAAAAATTCAAAATTCATATGGAGTGATAGATGTGAGAAAAGCTTTGCCTTTGTTAAGAAATGTTTAACCTCTGAACCATGCTTGGCAATCTACAACCCAGAGAGAGAAACTATCATCCAGACGGATGCTAGTTTGGAAGGCATTGGTGCTGTGTTGAAACAAAAGCAATCCGATGGTAATTTCCATCCTGTCGCCTTCTTTTCAAAAAAATTAACTGAGGCACAGAAAAAGAAAAAAGCAATATTCCTGGAATGTTTGGCTATTAAAGAAGCTCTGATGCATTGGAGGTATCAGCTTCTCAATCTAAAGTTCACCATCTTTACAGATCACAAGCCCTTAGAAAAGATGCAGGTAAACACAAAATTTGATGATGAACTCAGGGAATTAATTCTCCAGATTTCGCAATTTCAATTTAACGTAAAATACCAGCTAGGAAAGGTAAATTTAGAAGCTGACTGTCTTTCCAGAAATCCAGTACTGGAATCACATGACGCACTTTCGGAACTTAAAGTTGTCAATTTTCTAAAAATTAAAGATGTGAAAAAAGATAAATTAACGGCTCTTAAACAGTTTTCGAACAAATTTAAATTCATGGAAAAAGAAAATTTATTGTATACTACTGACAAAAAGTCAAACAAAATTTTAATATCAGACGAATTTTGTTGGGAGTTGGTCAAAAAAATTCATTTACATTTTGGTCATATCGGAATTTTTCAAATGGAGCTAACAATCCTGCCATATTTTTATAAACCTAATTTGAGAAAAATTATTAAAGATTTTTGCAAGTCTTGCTCCACTTGTATTAAAAATAAGAGTCGTATTTCTTCCAAATTCGGACCTCTTTCACATCTTGGTCCAGCCAAAAGGCCTTTTGAGTATATGTCCTTAGATACCATTGGCGGATTCTCAGGAAATAATAGCACTCATAAGTATATCCATTTACTTGTTGACCACTTTTCGAGATATGCTTACGCTATTACTTCAAAATCACAAATGGCTCCAGACTTTATTAAGTTATTAAATTTGGCTTTGAAAAAGGACACCAAAATTTCAAATCTACTTGCAGATCAATACACAGGCATTAATTCTGTCGCCTTCAAAAAGTATTTAAAAGAAAAAAACATTCGGCTACTATTCACTGCAGTAGACTGTCCCTTTTCAAATGGTCTCAATGAGAGACTAAATCAGACTCTGGTCAACCGCCTTCGGTGTAAGGTGAACGAGTCAAGAGAAAATCAAAAGAGGCCCTGGCCCAAACTTTTTGAAATATGTTTAGACGATTATAATAATACAATTCATACGGTCACAAGATTTAGTCCGAATTATTTAATGAATGGAGTGAAAAATAACGTAACTACTAATTTTTCGCATAACGTAAAATCTGATCTCGAAAGAGATAGACAGAAAGCTTTCGAAAACTCCATAAAAAATCATAACGTAAACAAAGGACGCTACGACAAAGGTCGACTGGAGTCTTTGTTTAAAGTTGGTGATCTAGTTTATGTCAATCATGGCAATAGTCTGAATAAAAATAAGCTCGACGAAATCCGTACAGGTCCTTTTCGCATAGTATCTAAATTGTCAAATTGTATCTTCGAAGTTGAAGCAGGATTCCAGAAATTCAAATCGAATCTTTTTCATGTCAGTAAAATGTACCCTTCCGTCGATAATGTGAAATAAAACTCGTAATATGTCGTTTTCAGTCTCTCGGCTTTTGCCCTGGTAGGAGAGACATTTATTTTGTACCATGCCTTTTCGTGTGGGTTTTCTTCCGGTTGTGGGGATGTAAATTGTAGCCAATTTATCACCTCTACACTTTCGACGTTGTTCGAATTCTGTTCTCATAATTTCAAATCACGTTTTATCTAGTCCAGAATTCGAGTCATTCTTCCTCTCTTATCTTTTCATTTGCTACTCGGTCTTTTCCTGCTTTCCTTCCTATTCACCACCTTCAATTACCTATCCTTTGTACATTCATGTCATTCGTGTTTGATTCGCTCTAGTGAGCAGATACTTAATATTTTCTTGTTCGAAGTTTGCACTTCGTTTTGCTAATTTCAGCTATGGCTGTAATTACACATCATTACTTTAATTCTTTCGAATAATATACCGTTCTTTTGAAGTGAATTGTGTAGTTCTTTCAAATGCTGCAAATCAGCAATCTCAATTAACTTCGAACTTACATAGGTACATACCTACATATATTTATGACAGAAAAAAATGATAACTGTGTGTTTTGGTTGGAAGAAGATGGTACTTTTTCACAACTTAAACTAAAACTAGCAGGCTCAAGACAACATGAAATTATGAAAGGGAGGAAGAATAATTATAAATACTAGCATATACTATCACTAATTAACCGAAATAAGATTATCATCACTTTGATAAAAGTTCAATAAAAACTTTTTCTCGTCTATGGACTTCCTTTGTCCCAATAAACTGATGCAGTGTCCCCAATAAGCAACTGATTTCCTATAGTTTTACATTATTTGTGTCGTTACTTTCCAGATTTGTTCCTATTAAGCAGTTGTCCCCTTTATCTAGTGTCCCTAATTAGTAGTTTCCAGTGTATTTTATAACTATATAAAAAAAACCCTAACTTACCTCACTGACTCATCAATGCTCAGCCAAAACCATTAAACCTACTGACGTAAAATTTGCTTGGTATATATTAGCAAAATGTCGGAGATCATACACAATAAAATAGGGTTTTCTGAAATTCAACACTTAATGGGATCAAATGGGGTCAAATGTGTTTTTACATAGGTCTTGATATCATTTTTTGGTAGAGAAGAATATATCGAACCGTGCATTTTTGTTTTAAAAGGTCAATCGACTAACTGTTTGAAAATTGTGCTTATTTTGGAATTTGACAGAATTCCATTCCTATAAGGTCAACTGGGGTCAATTGAGTTCTTATGTATTTGTCAATATATTTTAAACCCGATAAGATACTGAGCAGGTTTTCGTTTTAAATGGTCATTCAACTAATTTATTCCCTGAAACTAATTTTTTGGGGTTTGATACATTTCATTCCTAAGGGAGTCAAATAAGGACGAATTATTCTTTATACATTTCTCAATTCCATAAAGTGAATTTGAAAACGTCCATATCCCATTTATTGTTTTTTGGCTCAGAATGAGACATCACCAGATTGCTATTACTTCGGAGATGATACCCATTCAATTTTTTCGTAATACCATAACTTTTTTTAGTTCCAAAATAATTGACCAAAATATTTGCTCGAAGATCTTATGCAGCCACTTTTTTTGTAACAGCCATACTGAAATTTCCAGTCATAATATTGGTTTTTAATATTACGCAACAATATCAAAACTCCATTCGGAATTTTAAAATTCTCATTGGAATAAAATTCTCAGCTTTGATTCAATAGAGACATAAATTGAAATTTGCCCGTTAATAGGTTTAAAATGATCTTTTCACCAACTTTTATGGTGCCTAATTGATTTAAGTGACAAAAATCGTCCATATTCTTATAGTATTTTAACAACTTAAGGAACACGTTACGAGCAGAAACATAATTTATGAAAAGAAATTTAACTTAAATTTTCGTATTGCTCTTTCAGTATCCTTCTAAGTATTTTACCGGATGGATTTCTTGGAATTGACTCGACCAAAATTACACGACCGAGTTGTTTGTACGGCGCCACCTTTTCGGCGACAAACCTTTTCAAATCGTTTTCACTTATTTGTTGAGATGGTTTCAACACAACAAACGCCACTGGAATTTCTCCACAACGTGCGTCAGGAACTCCAATAACACCGACGTCTTTTACTCCTTCATAACTTTTAACCACCGATTCCAACTCTACAGGTGGCACCTACGAGAAAATTATCTGGTTATTCAAAATGCAAAAATATTTTCAAAAATTAAATTTCCCATTAATTAAACGTTGCTGCAATAAGTTTTTCTCATAATAAGGATTAAAGTAAGCACCTATAATCCTTTGGCCGACTGCATTATATGTATTTTACCTGCTGTTCGCTCTAAGTGATGCAGGTAATACCAGAATTGATTATTCAACTTGCTAAGAGTAGTCAGATTCTCTATAAGAATAGAATACCACGCTATTAGAATATATTTCTTTCTGTCACTTATCTCTCTCCATCACTGGTGCCAATAAATATACACTTGCATTTATGATGGAGATATTTTTGGCAAATATTTTCAGTCAAATTTCTTCGTCGTCATAGAGGAGATTAGTGAGTGTGTTTTGATAATTTTCAAATTTTTATTTAACGAAGACTTCGCCCCTAAATCACACTTTTTCTGTTTTTTCTTTTACCTCATCTCATTTGACCACCCACAATATAATAAAAATTTATTTAAAAAAGATTATCTTACCTAACCACTCACTATATGAAAAAAATTTATAAGAAATTTCAAAAAAATTATAACTTTTCTGGGAATCAAACCCAACTCCTCCCATATGGCAAGTACCCACTGAGACTGCATGCCGCAGCAGTTGTTACAAGGTAACAAATCATTCATGAGATACTATTTTGGCTTATCTCTCTCCTGCTCCTTCTCCATCGCACTCTCTCTCTCGCCCTTCTCATCTCCATCACATTCTCTCACTTTGTATTTCCCTTTGTCCCACTAAGAGGTTAAATAACTATTTCTATAAAACATATATCTCTTTTTAGCACAATACAATAGGTATAATAGGTAGATATAGGTACTGATTTCAAACTTAGTAACTTTTTGCAACGCCATATCTCAAGAAGGTGTAATATAGAGGCATAAATTTTGAGGGTGAACTTATGTTAATGAGAACAATACGTTTTTGTAGAAACAAATTCTTAAAAAGTTTGGGGTCAAAATCCAAAACTTCGCCCTCAAGGAAGATATGGACCTCAAAGTTAGCCTAAAACCTTCCTTGAAACAACACAAATAAATTCTAAAAATTTCAACTCGATCAATTGAGCGGTTCTGGAGTGATGAACATACAGACAAACATTCTCATTTATATAATTATTATATCTACAAACACAGTGGAGATTTTTCTTGATGACGTTGTGTTTAGTTGGATTTAAGGATGTTCGTACATTCACTTGAGCAGTTCTTGCAGAAAGGTCATTGACGTAACCTCAAATTCCAAATAAAAATGAAAAAGAGTCGAAACGACAAAACTCATTCCCCCTCTACCAACCTATAGCTGATTTTAATTTTTCGACATTCGCAAACAAAAGATAATTATATGAATACAAATCGGTAGAATCCCTGTACCCAGCAATAAGACTGAACAATGGATCTATTACTCACTTGGAATCCTTTGACTTTTATCAATTCTTTCATACGATCAACGTAGAATATATATTTATCTTCCGAATAATAACCAATGTCACCCGTATGCAGGAATCCATCATCATCAATAGCATTCTTCGTAGCCTCAGGATTATTTAAATATCCTTTCATAATCTGACGACAAATATTATTATCTAGTATTTGTGCTCATTATTTTCATTGTTATTTTCATCCAAAAATGGACTACGAGCATAAAAAATAGTTATCTGTTAATTATTATTGAATACCTGCGGTCCTTTCATACATATTTCCCCATTCTGTAATGGACCTTGTAGGGAACCATCTAATCCGACAATTTTCACAACTGTATTGGCCAATGGAGGTCCAACGCTGTCGCAGCTAGAGTCACTGATCATCGCAGAGATAGCAGGAGACGCTTCTGTTTGGCCATAAGCTGTTTGACGAATGAACATTCAACAAACCAGTAGCTACTGTATAAGTAGGGAGGTACCTTACGAAGCAGTGGAATTAGAGGAAAAATTAGCCAATTCGCTTATATAGCATTGATAACGAGTTAAACTTGAAAGATACAATGAGACAGGGTGGATTTGGTGAACTTTTTATGGAGAGAAGTTGTACTACTACACTAGCACATGATTAATATGATGAAAAGTTTCGTTGGCGTAGAAACTCGAAGAAATACAAGACGTCGAGTAATATTGAAGGAAGTATCCTCGAATTTTGCTCAAAAATTTTCCATCCTCCTACCATATAACATAAACATGTAGCTGCTATGTGAACCAGATCAGCGAAACAAAAGTAAATAGCTTATCCGTAAACGTTTTTTGTAACCTCTCTACAGTCACGATAATTCATTCCTCCTTAATCCATACACCTACCTCCTAAATCTACTGAATTCACCTCAGCGCGAAGTTAACCTGCAGTAGAGCAGCAGCAACAAAAAGATAATTATTTTGACTTTATACACACAATAAACGAATTGATTGAGCTGCCTTCACGAAACATATCTGACTAACACATTGCGCGGTGTTGCCTTTCCATCTGCCAAAGCGATACTGAGTTAGGGGACATCTATGGACACTACGTCATAATAAAGTACTCGGTATTTCGAACAGCCTTGATTTTTCATGAGGCCTCAGACTTGAAATTTCGCTCCACGCAGAAAGGCTTCGATTTCAGCCCTCTCCCTGTCTCCTCAGGTCCTAAACTTGGTAACGGCTCACCCTGGAGTAGGTGTTTCACTTTTTCCAAAACGTGGTCTACATCTCAGATTTAATAATCACGTGCAAATTGTCCCAAAAAAGTTACTAAAAACGTTAAAAAATATGTAACAAAAAATGTCACCAGAAAGTCTTAAAAATTTGTTCAAAAGTTCGTAACAAAATGACCTACTGAACTGAGCACTTTACGCCTTTTCGAGAGAGTTATGAGACGCGTGTTTGGATAATGTCCTTCAGATAGGCGCAGAGCGAAGCTGGACCTAGGGACACAGGTGGCCTGGGAGGAAAGTCCTATGGCAAAGCGTTTGATACCGAGTCCAGAAGAAAAATACTCCCCAGCTCCCAAAAACGTACACTATACGACTTTTAACTTTTACTTCATTTGATATATTTTAGAGTAAATGGATGAAAAGTGGGGGGGGGTTGTCCAAGCAATGGAGCCCTATTAGAAAAGGCGTATGAAGTCCATCTACCTACCTGGGAAAAAGATTTACTATATAGTGGGCGGAGCCTGCTGTTTAGGGAAGAGTCCAGTAGAATGAGAATCCTCAACAAGGCATTAAGCACTAAATAATATTGCGACCCTTTTTCGTCATAGTTTTCATGGATTATTCATCCAACAAACACTTTCGCAGCCGTATTTTCAAACAATACTGTAACGTATATTTTCGTCTATTTTAAGAAATGACGAACATATTCGTTCACTCATTTTCGAATACCAAAAATATAGATATTTGTCAACAAATTACCTTCCTATAACTCTTCATAAACAACCACAAAACTATTCGTATTTAATTTTACATATACAGATATACCTTCTGTATATTTATGACCTAGTTGTACCTGTCCCTCGAGTACTCGACGAGTCAGCACAACCCTATAATAACAACACCCTACCTCACTTTACCTATCCGACACGTATGTTTTCATACCCTGAACGAGTATGTAATCCCTCGATTCAGTTGTATAATTGTTCAGTTTAGTTCAGTTCTCCAACAGCTACTTCTAAGTACCTGGAACCTCTCTTGTAGAAGTCTCTGGTGAACAGATAGTCTTGCTTGTTGAATTGTGATTGAATATGTATTACTATTAACGTAGAAATATTAACTGTGATGTACAGAATATTATTTTATTAAAAGTGTAAACTCACTCATGTGTTTAAAATATTATTGAGTCTCAAACGAATGTTAAGGTCCACTATAGTTTGTGGATGACTAATTTGAATTTATCTTAGAAATATTACTACTTTTAAGTACGTGATATTTCGTGTATGGTGTACTCCCGAAAGTGGTCGTAACTAGGTACAACACAACCTCTTTTGGCCGTTACAAATACTAAGTATTGTTTGATTACTTACTAAGAAGGAAACTTAAAATATTAAGTCTTAATATTTTAAGTTCCCTCAGTAAGTAAAATTCGCGTAAGTGCGAAACAGATGACTTAATCGATTTTTCAAGTTTCTATTTTAAATATTACCTCGGAGTTTTAAGTTAGATAGGCCTATATCAAGTGTATACAGAAAACTAGTTCAAATTATGTGAAAAATTAAGATGTCTGAGAAAGTTATCGAAATAAAATACTTTTCACTTAATATAAAATTAAGTATTTATGAAGCATTGTTGGAAAATACAGCTGCCTCTGTCAAAAAGCATTTCAGCCTCTGAGCATCATTGGTAGCAAGATTGGCAGCAGCGTATAGTCTGTCACTGTCTTGCACAATCGTAGGCGTGCGACAGATAAAATTCCTCATATATTTTCTTAGAACCAAATAATTAATTTAATAGTTTTACTGAAACAAAAAACTGAGATTATAGTTGAGCCCTGCAAGAAAGTAGTCGAGCCGTGCAAGAAAGTCAACTTGAAAGTGCGCATGCGTCCCACAATATCTTTTTCTCGTCGTATTGAAATTCGTTACTTTTTGTTCAGTTAAAGGACATTAAAAAACATATTTTTCGGTTAGATGTTGCAAAAAATGTTTAAATAAATTTTATTTCATTTCATACTGTGTAATAATAAAATTAATAATTATGTCTAAGTACGCTGTACGACATCAAGAGGATTAAAAAAAAACAATAATTATGACAGGGCAAAAATTGAGGGGCCCACAAATTATGGAAGGGTCAAAAGGGTAAAAATTGGATAGAAAAATAAATTTTAGGGGGTCAAAACATTTTTCAACACTTTCTCAAGCACCTATAATTTTGGAGGTTTGTACACGCTAGTGTGCATAATTGAAGGGTGGAGTGGGTTTGATTACTAGCTTAAGCACCACAGAGATATTTTCTTTCAAATTCCTCTTCTTGTTTTGATATTTTTCAAAATTTCAATTTCTTTCTATGGACCTCATCCCCAAATAACCGAAAGTTTTTCTTACATTTTTGTTTATGAACATTTTTCTTCTCATAAAATTCTAGGTTACGGCCAAAATATTAGGCCAACCAATACTCACCATTTATGATAACCATTTTGTGTCCACTCAGCTCGATAATTTGTTGAACCTCGGTGCTAGGTGTACAACTACCAGTGAAAAACGACAATCTGACACTTTTCAAGTGACCTGGTTTGATTAGAGGATGAGATGTGAGGAAGTATGCTAGCGTTGGAACAAGATGCAACATGGTGGCCTGATTAGAAAGTAACACTGTATGTATTGAAATCGAACATGTCGAAGTAATCCAATTAATATACCCCACTTCGTGTTATCGGCAAAGTAGGTATGTACCTAATCCGTATGGACATTAATTAACCTTTTCTTCTATGATAAGCTGGCTGTAAGTTTCTGGCTTGAATCTGGTGAGTGAGATCAGTTTGCAGCCATGCATTATGGAGGAGAGTATGAGAGCTGAAATGCCAAAAATGTGGAAAAATGGTATCACTGCTGGAATTACTTCTTGAAAGTCACCTATTAGGAAGAAAAAATGTGTAAGTTCCGCTGCTATATTCATGAAGGATTGATGTGTAAATATAAAAATATCTTAATGTAATTCTCATTGTGCAGTTGTGTGGTTGTGAGCATGTGCATTACTCACACTCACAACAACCACACACCAACACATCAACTAACACATACAAATGAGAATTATAATATTGTAAGATCTTTGGGTTACACAAATCTGACTTTTGTAATTTTCATTTATAGCTCCTACTGTAGACCGAGTGCCAAGATGTTTACACACAAATAATGAATGTTATAGTTTCACACTGACAATCAGTTTGTTAAATGTTCCTATAAGCTATACAGGGTTATTCATGTTGTCACGCTTCATAGGAAATTCACATTGTGGTGCGTGATAAAATAAATAAGTAAGGTAGTTGTCATATGATCCGTAATTTACATCATACAAAAATTAAAAACTAAAATACAAAAATAAATAACAAAATGCAGAAGTAAAAACTCAAGATGATGTACTGCTGGACAAAAATTATTTTTGCTCAGTTAGAGCATGTTCAAGATGAGTTTACTGCTTGCCGATATGATATTCTGTTATGGCTATAATGGTGGTAATTTTGAACGATTCATTTGAAAATGTTCATTTTACTTATTAATTACATTATCTTGATTATAGGTACTTCATTGTATGTTTTATTATTTTATTTGGGTATTTTATTTTTGAATTTTGATGCAATGCAAATGACGAATCATATAACATTTAGGTACGTGACTTATTCATTTTATCACGCACCCCAATGTCACCTCATTTCCTATGGTGCATGATAACATGAATAACCCTGTATAATAGATTAACGAATGAGCAATCACTTTTGTGTTAAGTATACTATACCTGAAGCTTCTTCTATGTGCTTCATATCGCCACTGCATATCTGCAGCAAATTATGCACCAAATTAGAATGCGTGAGCTGTACTCCTTTGGGAAATCCAGTGGTGCCACTGCTGTAAGGTAACAGAGCAACATCGTTGCTGTCGATTTTCACGTTTAATTCAGAGTCATCGAATCGGGGGTCGATCATTTGCTCAAAATTCGAATTCGAATCTGCTGGTGAGCCATTTAACGTGACCAATGTAAATCGAAATTCTTCGTTTGTTCGAGTTTCGATCAGTTTCTTGGCCGAATAAACTAATTCGGTCAACGGAGATAAAGTGACAATAATCGACGGTTTGCTATTCTGCAATTGGCGAGAAATTTCTTCTGCAACAAAAGTAACAAATTAATTAGGGTATAATTATATTATGTTTCTCATTGGACATTGGCTAAATTTCTCAAAAAGAAATAGGATGACTATAATGCAAAAGAAAAAAAATTCTTATAGAAATATCGAAACAACTTCAAACAAACAAAAAAAAAATTTTTTTTCAGATAAATCTACTTATATTATCATAAAGTTGGAGGTCTTTTCCTTTATCATTTAGTCTCATTTGAATTACAAAAAAATTTTGTTGAGATCCACTGATTAAATTGTTTCGAGCAACATAAAATGGTATGCTAATTAAATAAGAAGCTGAACTGAGCAGTTTTGAAGTACCCACCTTTTTACTTCACAGTGTAATGTTTGGACCCTTTTTGGTAAGTAATTGTTTTCTAATACTTAATTGTTTTAAATTTTCCTTTAATCTAATTTAATATAATTTATGCAACACATTTTGTACAATTTTATTGGAGTCATTAACAAGACAAAATGTGATGTAGCTCTTGTACTAACATTTGCAGAAGGGGCTAAAATCAAGTTTGATTGTTATTAGTTAGGTATCCCTTCTCAAAGAGTTTTTTTTTTTCAGTTCAACTTTTTTCGCATGTCTTTAACTGTCAATATAGCATAGTGGTAGCTACATGATTCTGTAATTGTGGGTTAGGGTTATAAAATTCAATTCCCCACAAGGGCTGTTTTTTTTTGTTTTTTTTTCTAGTTTATTTCAGAAGTTTGTATGTGAGTGACTTATAAATGTGTATTTAAACGATTTCATTTATACCTAATTTATTTACAATTTACTTGCTCTATTTTCATTTCTTCCTCGAGCAACAAAAAATTAACTGAGAGGTGTTTATTTCGGACTTTCTTCACTGTGTAAATTAAGATGGAAGAACGAGTATCACAACCAAGGTATATAGACTACTTCATTACTAAGTACACTCAATCAGTTAAATAGTGTCTTAGCGTGAGTGAAATGATGTCACACGTAGGAAGCCAAATACAACAAATACAATTCTACTTCACACTCGATGAGTTTTATGTGTGATAGTTATCATGATGTAGACACACAAGCTACTGTGCACCCACCAGGCGCAGTATGTTTGACAACAGCGCATAGGACGCTGGAGTCTGTACTGGAGTTGAGACGATCGCCAGACAGTTACATTTTGGTGAGGAGGAGTGTGACAACGTATTTTACTGTCTTATGGACAATAAACAGACTAGCGGCTAAGGCCACTATAATAGTGTTGTGAAATATGTCACAAGTAGGAGAAAAAGGAATATACTCGTAATATACACAGTCTAGGCTACTTGGTAAAAGTCTATATACCTTGATTAAAAACGTTTTCCTTCTGTTTTATTTTTATGATTGGTTCTAAATTTAAAAGGTCCTCCTCTGTGCAACATCATAATGCTATAAAAGTGAATTTTCTCCCAGTAATGAGAAATTTTCAAACAACTCCATTCAGCGATCACACCTCTCGATGTTTTGATTGTGTGAGTCTTACTAAATTAGTAAGACTTCACCAGATTTTGATGGTTTAGTTCTTATGCCTTCCCATTATTTCGCCTCTGATCCTCTTACTAAAGATTTTTCTTTCAATCTGAGAAAACGAAAATTAAAAATTTTGCGTTATGAAATTATTTTTGAACCACACACCTTTTTCCCTTCGCCATTCGTCCATACTGGCCATTCAAATAAATTTCATTAATATATCATAAAATTTCCGCATAATTCTTTTTTTTTTTTCATTTGGCTTTGGCAAAGTGACCACTTTATCCAACGTTTAGACTGTTTAGAGGAAGAACTTTGCTGTCGAATGAGGAGAAGCTAATGCCAGTGATCTACCAGAATGGATTTTTCAATCCCACACTGCAGATCTTTAATTCACAGCCGTTCGATTGCAAAGCATGCCATTAGGACTCCCAAACCCCTCATAATACAAACTAGTAGACGAAAGTTTTTTGATGTGTAAACATCTTAGCACTCGGTGTATGGTAGAGGAGAATACAATTGTAACTCGTACGAGTTACGTCGTGGTTGTGTGTGTACACAATGTGCATGCTCACAACCACACTATTATGTTTACACATTAATCCTTCGTGAGTATAGCCAAATAGAAATGCGTAAATTTTTCTTTAATTAATATGACCTAATATAAATATATATATATATATATAAGACAGAGGAAAATGAAAAAATTTTTGAAGTCAAAGAATGAAACAAAATCTGAAAAAAATCATCAGTATCAATCAAGACGAGAAACCACTGTCGACTGGCGAAGTTTCAGACACACTTTTTCACGCCTTTGTTTTATTTATTTATTCAATCACCTGCCGTGAAGTTTGGATTAAGTGTTGTGGCCACCAGTCCAGCTTCAATGGTACCCAGCAAGACTACAAGGTATTCGGGCATATTTGGCAAAATTATCGACAAAATTTCACCATTTTGATGATGTTTCTGCCTTAGTGCAACAGCAAAACGTCGACATAATTTACGTAGTTCTTGGTAACTGTATTTTTTGCCAGTTTCAGCGCTACACTGAAAACAATAATAGCAAGTGTTTATAGTGTCTGATCAAAATTCACATTCCGTTGCTAACTACGAATCGGTAGGTAATTCAAGAAGTTAAAACGCGAATGACAGAATTGAAGATTTTTCGCTTACAATGGCAGTGTGTCCAGACCACTTATTAACATCCTTCCAAATAAATTCGGCCAAAGAATTACACGGTGCTTTTACATCCGTGTATGGAGAAGTGATGACGCCGGCTGAATAATTTCTGCGCTGCTGTCGAAAATGAGTGACAGTTTCCCTAATGAAATCAAAAACTGGAAACCCGAACACATTACTGTTTAGTCCCAGCAATGAACTGCGGCGTACTTTAAAAATTGACATGTTTACAACAAAAATAAGAACAACAGAAAAAACGCGGGAGAAACTGAATGCAAAGAACCGATATGATTGAAGAGTCGAGTAAAAATAAGTTTTTCATTAATTCTGCTAAAAAAAAAAAAAAAAAAAAAAAAGAGAAAGAAAGAAAGGAAAAAAAGTTTATCCAGTACACACGTAAGGTGGAAAAGACTGAAGACTTTATCAGAAGTTAATGAAAGTAATTTAAACTGATAAGATTTTATATGTATATTTTTGACCTCTGACAATTGTTTTTGTTGTAGGTACGGTAATGATGTAATTTCGTAATAAATCTTTCATTGTTCACAGAACAATCTTAAAACAGTATCATGCTGACTTAAATTAAACTAGTCAATATTTGCCACTCTGGAAAGAGTCAGAATTTAAAATGAAATCGACTACCGAAACTATCTAAAATTGATGTGAATGCTTTAAGTCTGATATTTCGATCAATGTTTCAAATTAAAATATAAATTCCCACCCTATAATTCAAGCAAAATCTAAAATAATAAATCAATACACCCCTCCCCTACCTTCAAAATTATAAAAATTCGTACCTACCCAACTCTTTCAGAACTCCCTCACTAAATGACAGTCTGCGTGGATATCACACATTTTACGTTTCATCCCAACAATTTGATTTCAGAAAAACTAATACGTCATTTAATTATTAGCAATGTGGCGCAATAAACTTTCTATCATACGTTATATGGGTGGTATCTCACCAGTTTACAGGCACACTTATATCATTATTTTCGATATTTGGGCGAAATCGGCTCGTAAAATTAAGCTCAAATTTTCAGTATGAATTTGTATGATTTATTAGATGGTTCTGGACTACAACTCAGAGCAAGGACAACCTCCCTCTCGAAGGAGGGAGGAGAAATATTGGATTTTTAGCACAAAACTCACTGATTTTTAACCAACTTCAATAACAGGATGATGTTATCAATTCCATCGATATTTATGATTTTTTTTTTTAATGTATGTTCTAACATTGTAGTATACTTGATATTTTGGTCCAGACACCAGATGAAAACCTACTATGTGGGTTTTCACCAGGTCTCATAGGTTTTTAAAAGGTTGATAGATTTCTCCTCTTTCTTATCTTAATAAGAAAGCGGACAAAATTTATCAACCAGATCTAGTTTCATCTTATTCAACTGTAGTTGAAATTACTCTTTATATTACTGTCTTGGAAACAAGTTCCTGCTTTTTTTATTCGATATCTCAAGTTTCTATTTCAACATGTGGACCTGATTTTTAATATCTCTTTCACAATTTTTATATCAAACTAACCGACTGTGTTCCTGTGATCTTATGGTATGTTGTAATTATTTGTACATATTCTTATGATATTCTTATGCTTAATACATGCCGGTCTTTGATTATAAACATGATGAGTTTTATTTATATCATGTTTTGTTAAGGAGGTATTGGGGGCAATCTTCGGGGGAAATCATGATTTTTTCAGAATGGTAGTTTCAATGATAAGGTAAATCATCTAAATAGATATCCTAACTTTAATTTCAAAAAATAAGGTAAAAATATGGAGGTTTTGGTGATAGAAATCTGACCTTATGGTTGGCTATCCATCACTGCAAACTGCATTAAATTGGACTCCAGTATGTTATTTTGTCATCTAAATATGTTTCACCTGTGGTAAGTTTTAGATGTGATTTTGTGTTTTGTGTTATGGATTTGGTTGTAGTGACACGAGGTCACCCCATCTGACACACCACAACATAACTTCTTAACTTGGGCACTGATTTTGATGAACTTTTTTTATATGATAGAAGATGATTCCGTGGTAGTTCCAATAGTTTTATTTCAGAATCGATGAAGTTATTTTGGAGTTTTTTTAAATAAAGAACTACTAACAGGGACGTTGGGGGAGTCTCCCCCTAAACATTTTTGACAGTTAGGACAGTTGGGAAAATTGTGCCCAGTTGTTCATCAGTTGGGAGCTTGGGACTTGGAAAAATTTTGAAAATTGTGCTGAGCAAAAAAAATTAATATTTTTAGAATAAATTAATTCTTACAGATACAGCCCCTTCTAGAATTAATTAAATTTTTTGATCAATTTTCATAATTTTACAGGTGTGGTGGTGTGACTACACATTACACAGACTGACAGACGTACATATACATAGATTATGCCATCAATCTGGGACAGGCGACGCAAAGGCACAAAATCTAGACAGACATTGAGTTGAGTTGTAAAATACAGTAGTTGCATGGTACTCTTACCTACCCACTATGTCTTTTCCAACATTATGAAATTTCTGCACTTCCTGAATTTGTGAAAAATTGACTGTTAATTTGCCTCTTCAATTGAAAACTTTCAATTTTGAAATAAACCTCTCCACTTTCACTCAATGATTCCTCAGTTGCAATTTAAGCTTTAGAGTTGGGTTTGGTATTGCTGAAATGAGAAGAAAATTTACTGAATGTGTTTTCCATGTAATTTTTTTATTCATCTGAGAGCTGCATTAAAATAAACAAATGAAAACAACACAAATTAATAGAAAATTGGCCTATTTTTGGAATATAGAAATCTCTCTTCTTTTGATCAATAATTTTTCACCTGTTACTTGAATAAAGAGTTGGGATTAGTGCAGAAGCAAAGAGAAAAAAATTTTCTTAAACCCGTATTCCTTCAATTGTTTCATTCATCCTTAGCTACTTGAAAATAAACTAACAAAAAAACACCAATTAATGGACAATTTTCTGATTTTGTATTGATTACATGATATATTTTCAAAAATTGTTTTCCTTAATGAATTTTGTTTCTTTTTTTGGTGAGGTTGTTGTAAAAAATAGTTTGTGCCACTAATGCAAAGTATGTGATTGCTACTCGTAAGATTTGTATCATTTGCACTTGACTTATGTGGCAAAAATCAAACTTGTGTCAAAATCACCTACTTTATGCACTTGCATCACAGATAATTACTGTTTTGCTACTTACGTAATGAGAAAATGTAGAATGCAAATATTAAAATTAGGATATTTTAAAATAACAGATAGACATTTCAATTTTATTCAGCCAACAATGGTATTTGCTATTAATATAGGTACCTATCTACAGATTATTATCAAAGAGATATCAACCACAAGAAAAGACTGATTCACTCAAAATTCATCTCAGAGTAATTCATTATCTGCGGCTTATCTCAATGTTATACTTACAATTACAACATTCTTCACAAACCTGCTTTGACCAGTCAATAGAAATTTTTCAAAAACTAACTAATATCGATTAATGTTGGGTGACTGATCTCAAACACATACTAACTTTCATTTTCATACCCATGTACCTAACCACTATACCACACAGAACCCAATTACAAATTTTACATAGCACACTCTAAATACCAGAATGGTCATCAAAGAGAAATTGTTTGACATTGCCCTCTTTTGATTATCACAAGGGCGAACCTCAAACACCTCACCACACCTCTAGAATTGTCAATCCATAACCGTGATGTCATCACCCCCTGAAAGTGTCCCTCTATTAGTGCCCCTTGACAGAGTGTTTATAAAAGAGAAAACACATCCATGTTAAAAATGAGAAAACAGTAAGGGAGATGGGGGTACCATGAAACATGTATACCATGGGCAAAACTGACTTTCACTTAATTTTTGGAAAAACTGGTCCCGTAGTGCCCAAAAATATGAAACATTGGAAATTGAGAAAGTTTAGGAGACTATGAAAGATATCTTAAAATTATCAAATTCACGAGAAAAGTGTCATAATTGAGAAACAATCAGCTTTCCTGCTAATAATTATTGTATTATTACAATTCAAATAGCAGATATCATCTGTTATCTAAACATAATTACTTTTAGATGCAGTGAACTTCATATTGTACTTGATAAAATAAATTTAACTTTTTGATTTGAAAATTTTTATTTCTTATGGGATTTAAAATGTACCATTATACATCACCCTCAATTCCGTAGTACACTGGAGTAGTGTACCATAAAAATTTTTATTTCGATCCTCGAGGAATTACTGTTGTGGCTCCTCCCACAGGTCCCAGCTCATAGCCTGTGCGCTGGTTCTCCCACTACACTCCTAACAGAGTTACGTGGGGATACTGGTGTTGAGGCGAGGCAGTTGTGAGTTACAAGGCATGCGATGCAGGTGTGTGACTCCAACCAACTTTATATGGTCCCTTGGACCTTAAACCACTTAAATATAAGCTTCTACCCACTACAATTACACCCTCCATTTTATTTCGTTATTTTCCACACTTTTTGGTGGAAGGGTATTTTTTGGGTCTGGAAACCATGATAAGAAAAACTATACCATTTTCCTGAAGTTGTTATATGCCTCCTTCCGCAATAATTGGATTCAACGAAATATACATAGAGAGTAATCTACATTATTTTCTTTTTCGAAGGCAAACAATTAATTTGGATGTAACGGTGGCCAAACAAATTAGCATACTTATATTTTCCTTCAGTATGTACGGCCAATACATCGTATTTAAAGCTTATAGCTTATATACGTACACGTGGTATCCAGAATAGTAAAAATAAAACCATCGTAGCAAAATCAGGCAAAAATTGTAATTTTTTCTTTTTTTTTTTCTAATGGTTCATTTCCATTATTGAAGCCATCATATGTGTATAAACATGAAATATGATGTATAGACCGTATACTGATGGAAGATATCAGTAGGATTTATTTCTAAGGCCGTCTTTGCTTCTATATTAATTTTCAGCTTTGTTAGTAATAAAAGAATCATAAAATGAACATGAATTTTATTTAGATAGTACCTAACGTTGGGGGGAAAAAAAAAATCAGTCAAATTGGGATGAAAGAACAATTATTTCCTAGGCTGAAGCTTTTCTTGATCTTCTTCTTTCTGTTTTTCTCCATTTCCATTTTGTTCAACAATGGAAACATTATTACTGGCACGGGTTTAGCAAACCAATCGACAATTTTTTTCACGCATAGTCTGCACAGCACACACCGTCCTCCTATTCTCCATGTGTCAAAAAGAGGACGAAGGGGCATTTGCCTCTCACGTCCAGGGTTACTATATCTTATCAATGCATAATATTCTACACGTAGTTCATACACAATACACATGTGTGTGTGTGTGTATGTGTGTGTGTGTGTGTGTGTGTACGTGCATGTGTTTGGGTGTACATATAGATATAAAACACATAGAAAGAGTGGCAAACGTAACTCATGTATTATATGGAAGAGAGATGACCGACCTGGGTCGATGTTTATTGCCATTACTCTCTGTTTTTACACTACGTGCTAATGTAAAAGCGAATAGAAAGCCAAAAAAAAAAAAGATTGGAAAAAGTTGAAAAAAAGTTGTTTGAAAATAAAAATAAAAACCTAACTAGAGATGAACGAGGAGTAAAAAAAACGGAAAGAATGAGTGAACAAAAAAATAAATAAAAATAGCGCAGCAGCCACTCCGCTAGAAAATGTTGGAATTCAAAAACTAAGCAATTTTAATTAAAATTGGCAACAAATTATGATTCAATAGTTGCGTTACATTTTGTAGTAGCTGGTAGAAAATTACATACCCACCTACTGTGTAGAGTCTAAAATCAAAGTTGAATACGACATATCGGAGGTACCGTCCGGCCAGTTAGCACAATAATTAATGGAGTATTAGAATAAGTCATAGTTAATATTTCTTAAAAGTTTTTTTGGTGTTGGTCTAAAATTATAGGTACTTTACTGCTAAACTCAAAACAAAATTGGAGGTACTGGAAGTACTTTCCGCCTCATTGGCACCAAAATCAGTTGGTCTGGTCCTTGTTTTGGAACTAATGTTCTTACCAAATTTTGTGACCACTGGACCAAAAATGATGACCTCTGTCATGGTAACAAGAAATGGAATATATATATATATCATAGTGAATTGTGCCCTTTACTAGGACCTATTAGGGTTTCTAACAAAAATATAAAATTTCATGATGGATAGGTATTGAGTATTTTGTAACAAAACATAACTTTTGCGCCCCTATAGCACCTTAACTATGCTACTGAGATAAATTTTTTTCAAAACTGTTTTATAGAAAATTTTATGAAAAATATTTCTTTAACATACTGTACTAGTTTCCTTGTAACTCCACTGCTTATAAGCTAACCTTCCATCCTTTTGTACTGAATACTCAAGTAAACATGAAAATCTGTGCTAATATCTCAGTAGGCATAGGTTTACTGCATATGTGCAGAAGGTCTTTTTGGATCTGTTTTCATTCTGTTGGTATTGTGAATCTGTGATAACTTCGAAAACAGATGAGAAAAAACCTACTGCACATGTGCAGTAAACCCATTTCAATTGTTCGGCTTTAGAATGATGACACGTTTCATTAACATTGGTGAGATAGGGCTGCTAGGTATCCAGTATTAAATGATGGAAGGAGCAAACTGAAGAAAAAGCAGAAGTGTCTATTTTCAATCAAAAATTATATTTTTATTTGCAGTATCATAGGTTATCATAGGTGTTTTTATGGTAGGGTTGTATGTACTAATGTTTGAACCAGTAAATTTGTAAGCTTCTCAATGGCTCCTTACTATATGGCATGGACTGTCACCCCTGAAACACTTGTTTGAATCTTTATGTGAGTAAAAATTTTGTTTTGTAATTTTATTTTTTCATTATAATTTTTTGTTTTATTTTCACATCGTATCTTTCAAAGTGGGTTGTATATTTTACTAAGAAGAAAAGAAAAAGCCAAAAAACTGGAAATCATTATTACTCTCATCTCGTACACTTTTTCTGAAATCCTTTTTGTCTGATCACAAATACTTGTAGAAAAAACTAAAACGCACCTACTTACAACATGCTGCTTGTTAAGATGACTCATTATAGTGAAAATACCTGCATTGCGCTCACTGCGCCAAATCGAAGCATGCAGCAAATGGAATTTTTCTAGACAGAGTGATAAACTGTATAACTCTGTCGTTCATGTTAGGTTACTTACAATTATTCATGAAATAACCAGCTATCATAATAAATAACTATTATGGCCAATCAAGCGTCAAATAAGGTACAATTGTACACTTTACCTATTTTACTTCGTAAATTAAGGAAAGTCCAATCGATAACTAGTATGAAACTGATTAATACATAGACTGTATAATTTATTGTTCATATTTCGTAAGTATACCTACCTACTAGGACATACAGTATAATTACTACTTGTAAATTTCCTTCAGTTTTTATTATTTAATTTAATGTAGAAAATCTTAGGTGATGTTTCATATGGTCTTATTCTTTGAAGGAGCTGTCTAGTTTTTCCAAAAAAAGGACAATATTATAGGATATTAAATAATTTTAAGGAAAAAATAATTTTCAAAAACCTATTCAATTTTAAATGGGCCATATTAAATCGAAAAAAAAATCCTGCGAGAGAGTACATCAGCAGCCTACATTGAGACTCAAGAAAACAATAAACTCTTGCTATAACCTATCAAATAATAAAAAGTAGTCAATACAAATTTTATTTCAGCCATTAAAAAAATTTTTTCCTTTTGAGATGGGTGTAAAAATGTTTATTCATATTACCTTATATTTTCTTTTACTGGTGACTGAATTATTTATGTTGATGTCATAGAATGCTGTTTCAGTTGTTCAAAATAATGGTTCCTAAACAAGTTCTGTGTGATAGCAAATAATGTTGGGCGGAGTTTGAGGGATGTTACTGGCGATGTCATCTCAAGATGTTTATCTCATTGGTTCGTCTAATTTGATATTTTGAAACATATTTAGGCTATAGTTATTTCATAACTGGTTAAAATGTTTGTGTAATACCTTACGTTGTGGAAGAATATTCCACTATAGAAAGTGGTCTGCAGTTTATAAGTTCACCACTTCTTCGGCAAACACTGGCAATTTAACTCTCACTTTGTCACAATGCGAAAGTTGTAACTTGCAAGATTTTGCAAATAATTACAAACAACCAAACATTATTTTGCTTAATGTGCAGTGCACTAAATTAGCCAACCTTGCGGCAGGTAGTATCATCTTGGGGGCAAGTTCCTGACACTTCGTACCAGTATGATGACCGCAATGTTTAAGAAATTAATGTTTTTAACATCATATTTCATACTCTCCTTGGAGACCTTCTCTTGATGTATGAAAATATTAGGTACCTACTTATAGCTAAAATGTATCCAAAAATGTTTTTTATATATTTTATCTACCTAAAACGCGTCGTTCACTTTTAAATATACATACGAATTTGAGTTTCTGGTGCCAAAATTTCCCTGGGTTTTGAAGCGAAAAACGTATTCACCCCATCTCCAGGTTGTTTCATGAAATCGAAATTAATATATAGATTTTCAAAGAAAACCTACATGAAAAATGAAAGCCCTAAAGAAGGAAAGAGTAGAAAAAAGGTAAAAAAAGAAAAGAAGAGGCCATTGAAGGCGCATGAGCTAAAATTTCTCGATACTCTTTTGTTCGTTTGTGGTAGTAAAGTGTGTAGAAGGGAGAATTTGTGTGTGCACGTGTGCGTGTGTGCACGCGTGTGTGTGCAGAAGTTAATTGTGTGTCTGTATACAGTTTGTATATTGTGGGTTGGAAAAATCGCTGCTAACCGACGAGTTCGAAAAATGTGAACTTAGTATTACTACCCCAGTTGGTGTAGAACGCCCAGGTATACCGATTGTGTTGGATGTGAGTTTTTTTGGCTTTTTTTTATTTCTCTCTCCTCCTTGCATAATAATCTTTTCGAGTATTATCAAAAATTTCGGGTACATAATTATCGCGAGTGTATTTTCCGTGGCCCATATATTTTACAATGTTCATTAAAATAATACGTATATTGGCAGCAAACGAGTGAGAAAAATTTGAAGAAAAAAGAAAGTAGCTCATAGATGTCTCAAATTAATATTAAAAAAAATATATATATATATGTGTGTATAAATATATATATATATGTATATATCAGTGTAAACGTAAGTAATAAAGTGTTGTGGTGATGCATTTTGTGCATTTTGGGTACATAATGCGACGGCAATAAAAACTCCTGGGAATTTTCGCAAAATTATTTATAATTTTGGCTGCGTACGGACGCAGTGCCGCATCATAATACCAGTACTTTGGTTTTATGTCCGCAGCGGTAGATGGTAGACGTTTCCGAGCTTGAACACGGAGACACTGTAATATCAGCGATTATCTTTGCATCGAAGGTAATTGAAACATTAAATTCTTTACGTTATCTTCTGCTACACCCCAGCATCCCCTCGGAAATATCGGTAATTTAGTCATTTCGACGTGAATGGAAAAACGTGTTGGGTGTCAATCAAGTTACGAATTTATTCATCGGTGCATATAGCTGATTCGAACGTGCCAATCATACGGTGGTTAGCTATCCATTAAAACCACGCAAGTGATTTTTAACGAAAATTATAGTTTTCAAAAGTGAACAAAGCAATTAGCTACTATAAGTTATGTTTTAAGTATAGATAAGTTCAGATTTAGGTGAGTTTCCAGCAGTGGCATTGCAAGATCATAATTTATTTTCCAAGTGGAGAGGTTGAAGCAAATTTTTCAGAACACAGCTTAATCGGAGATTATTCTTTGTCGACATGTGAGATCATCAAAACCTTCCTTCTTCCTACGTCAATAGTTTTGACGAACTCAAGAAGCTGGACCTTCACAAAAAAAAAAAAAAAAAAAAAAAAAAAAATTATACTTATACAAAAACAAGAAATAAGGGGGAAAAATGAAAAAATTTTTTCTTCTAATTAGAGGATGGGAATTCTTTTAGACATGACGTATAGGTCTCCACAAACCTGAATATGGAACTGGATACTAAATTTAAAGATTTAAATTAAAACATCAAGCAAGTTAATGTTGCTAAATACAGATCTATTGATTTGAATTAGTTTCGCTTGGAATAATTTTTCAGAGGAGAAAACCCATAAAAGAAATAAGATTTTCGTCAGCAGGACGAATTTCGTGAAAATCTTATTTTCGTCGCACCAAAACATTCCTTAATTCTTTCGTCGTTAAGGCATTTTAAAAAGATAATTATTTCATCGTAAGTTAATGCTTTGCGGAGGTTGCACAAACCCACAAAATTTTTTATCTTAAACGATCTGATGGTTGCGAAGAAAAAGTCCTTTCGAAGTCTGAAAAATGTAATTTTCATTAGTGCCAAAAGAAAGATCAAAAACTCGTTGAAAATAAAAATCGTCTTTGAAAACGCCATAAAAATTGGTTTACTTTGGCTATCGTACCACGACGTTTATTATCACCCTAATTATCAGTAATGGTAGCAGTTTTTATTCCATTTGGTGTAAAACATTATTGAAAAATTGGAAAAAATTATATTTTCCATCACTGCGAAAGACAATCGCCCTGTTAAGCGAATAAGTACTTTCTTGACCCATAACACACCACCATAGTGACTCAGAGAAAGGAGCATATTGCAATTTTAGTTTGTTTTGTTCTTTTGTTTTTTTTTGTTTTTGTTTTTTTTTTTTCGAGGTAGACCCGTATTTTGGGGTCCCTAGTTCGAATATTAATCTAATATTTTACATCAGATTCCATTTAGGCCTCAAATTAGGTGTATTGTATTTTTACAGATTATAAGGTCGAATTTAAGCTTACACTTATTCCTGAATCAATGTTTGGAGGGGGGATCTTGCCAAAAAGCTAGAGCTGTATACGTTTCTTTACATTTATATTCTGTTATAAAATTATGGTTATTGTATTTATAGGTATATTTCTTTGGTCCTTGATCTTCAACATATACCTAATGAATTCGATTTTCGTGTTTTCATCTCTGTCTCTACATGCGATCCAATTCAAAGCACTTTTGGAGTTTTGGGATCAACTTTAGAAGTACCGAACTTTATTCACACAGAAATACAGAATCAATCGTAGGTGGTTGATAATTAGCTTCTATTTAGTTTTAATATCAAAGGCCGTACATAGCCCAGTTGAGTCAAATTAGCTGATTTCCTTCTGAGAGGTTAATTCTAGGCTAACGTTTAATTTGGCTAACCATCAGTTTCAAAATGATCGTATTAGCTCATAAAAAAATTTTTTGAATTTTAACAAACAATTTTTTTCCTCAAAAATTTTCTTAATTTTTCCTCGGTTATAGTTAAAAAATCGAACGAAAATCTTCAAAAATCGAAAACATAGTTATATATTGGGGAGAAGAGGAAAATTATCATTTTTCTGTAAAATATGTCTCACTGCTACTCATTTAATAAATGTAAGTTATATCAATCTTAGTATTGTCCAAATAGTGCAACATAGGCACTGAAAATTATATCTTACACTAATGCTGAAATTCGTTGCATTAAAATTTTGAAACGTTAATGAATTTTGAAGACAAGTTTTTTTCTATAGCGGTGTCAATGTGTGAGAAATTTTTGGTGTTTCAATGTGCGTGTCAAACAGAATTTTCGATATGTTGCACCATTTGGACAATAGCACTGTGCTAAGATTGATATGTACGATCGTAAATCCATTAAATGAGCACAATAAGAGAGAAATATTTTACAATTTACCTAGTTTTGATTTCCACCCCTCCAGTACATGACTATATGGTATTTTTGATTTTTGAATATTTTTGATAGATTTTTTACAAATTTATAGCGGAAGAAAAGTTACGAAAAAATATGTACTTACGTGTCGGTCTTTTAGACTTTCATAACTTAAATAATACGTACTCGTACTGCCATTTCATGAAATTCGCAACAGTAGTTTTTAAGAAATTAAATTATTTTGAAAAATTCAAAACTTTTAAATGTCAGCCCGAAAGCATCCTTTAACATACAAAATATTTGGAAATTTTTTGTTTTTAGAAACTGGCCAAAAATTTGCTAGTAAGATTGCAAGGCCGATTTCTCATGCTTACCGGCTACAGTCTTCGAGAAACAAAAACTGACTGAACGTCAAAGAACCGCAAGAATTATGCAAAATCCATGGCATTTTATCTCTATTAGGAAAAGGGAAACATATGGTTTCTTTCTACGTTGTAAGTATTCCAAATCTACTGATGACTTCATAATGAAATTAAAGATCATCTCTGGTTGACCTGTCTTCTCCGATAGGTTATAACCTGCTAAATTTCAAAATTCAAAATCTCGTCTCGTTTCTCGCTGAAATAAATAATACTAAGTTAATGTAAAGTATTTTTATTTAGAGTTGAGCCCCGCATACTTACTACATTATGGTACTGTTTCTGGTGGTTTTTGTTTTTAGTTTGTTTTTACGAGTTTTAAAAGCTCGTAACATAATAGGTTAAAAGTGGCAGGTACTTTTTTATGACTTGTTATTATACACTTCAGCAGGATCACCGATGGTTCGAAAGTAGGAAATAATAAGTCATAAAAACGTGTTCCCTTCAACATCTTTTTTTTTATACTTTCATCAAAGTGCTCGACCTGCTTTTTTAGGTGATCATTAAAACACTGAAAAATTCTTATCCAAGTCGTGAAAATTGTTTCTGAAGCAACGAATCGAAACATACGTACCTATTGTAGTTGTCTCATTGCTCCAAATTGAAAAAAATTAATTCATTGATTGCAAGTTTTTTACCGAAAATATTTCGTATGCCCTCCTAGTAGTGATAAGCAAAACGAAATGAAGACTAAGACTGTAGATTCAACGTGAGCAAGACAAGACCAAAAACCAAGAGTCTTGCAAGATTTTCACGAAAAAGTGAATGAATACAACTTTTTGTTAATTAATGTGCAAACATGGACAGGTGAAACTAGAGGTATTTTTGGGGGTTGAGAACAAATTTTGAAACCATTTTTCTGGGTGGGATACGAATAAAAAATTTATTTCACGGGTAGGGAGGGCGGAGGGGGTTGAAAATATTAGTTTATCTTTTATTAGGTACAAGTTTTTCTGACAAACAACGTCTTTCAAAGAGGGTACCTCATGAAAAAAATTTGACAGAGAATATGTAACAGCCAAAATTATGACGTCATCAATCCGTCTATCTGCTAAAATTTCAAAGTCGTAAATGATGATCAGTGTATTGTGTTTTTCCTGACGAGCCCCGCAATATCCTCAGACTACTTTCTAAATAATAAAATTAATTAATTAGTTAATTTAAAAAATAAATAGATAAGTAGGTACCTACCTAAATAAAATATAAATATAAATAGATAGATAAATAGATAGATAAATATATTTATTGCGTATTGATTTGAATATGTTAAAATGAAGAGTGATGGGCATAATGACGTCAGGGTTAGCTGAAGGAGCTGGTGGCATAATTTTCAACTTATAAAGTTTTTCATCATGAGGGACTGATGACGTCATAATTTTGGCAGTTACAGTTTTTCTTTAACATTTTTTCTTACATTTTTATGTGGTAGGTACTCCACTTTGAAAGATGTTTTCAGTTAAAAAAATTTTAGCTTAATAAAAGATAAATGTGGAGACGTTTCCCTCACCTCTTCCATACAGGGCTTGGCCCTGCATTGAGAGATGGGTCGCAGACAAAAGTCCACAACCAAAATTATTAGTACATTGCACTTTAAACAAACACGTCGTCTTTATGCATTCATACAGACAATGCGTCTCTACATTTGCTTACAAATCGCAATTGGGAAAAGCAAATACTTAATTAGTACATACTCACAGTGCGTGTTGCAGTCTGTATATGGTACTGAAATACCTAAGGACGATTGCATTCAGCATTCAGTACGCTTTGTGTATGGTTAAGCATTAAACCAGCTGGCCACTGGTACTGAGATACAATTCAGTTGCCTTACATGCAAACTTTGATTTGATTCTATAAATCTTGTGTAGGTAGAGATTACCTAGGCACAACATCCACAATAAACAAAAATTTTCAACCCCCTTCACCCCCAATAACCACGAATTAAATTTTTTATTTGTATCTCACCCAGAAAAATGGTTCCAAAATTTGTTCTTAGCCCCCAAAAATACCTCTAGTTTCACCTTCATACCACTTACTTATCCTAATTTGTACATTAATTGACAAAAAAGTTGTTTTCATTCAATTTTCTTTGAAAATCTTGCAAGACTCTTGGTCTTGATTTTACCACCACAGTCTCGATCTCGATCTTAGTACTGGTTATGCAGTTAAAGTCTTGGTCTTGTTTTTCTTCAAGACAAAGACCAAGATAAATTTTGCACATCACTATCTCTTAGTATTCAATGTAAATTTTTTAGAAAAATCTTCATTTTGAAACAGCGAGAGGACATAGGTTTTAAGCTGGATGAAGATCAAAACATAATAACTCACTCTGGTCGTGAAAAAACGATATGTACAAAACCTGCGATGGATGTTCTAAGTAGCTATGGGTCCAAGTATTTGAATGGTAAAAATTAGTCGGTCAAACAATTATTTCAAGAGTCAGAATCGTTCGAAACCATTTATTAAAAATATTAAAAATAGTGGAGTAATTTTGAGAGAAAAATTGTAACTATTCTCCAGATATCAGTTTTTAAAACAGAAACACCGGTCAAAATGAATTTCAAAGGTCTTTAAAAGTATTACTCTAATCCATCATGATTTTTTTTTTTAAGGGTAAAGCTCATCGTATTACATCAAAAAAACTTAAAAAATACTTTTAAAGTTACCCCAGCCTACGATATTTGTATATGGGCTTATAATCTCTTATTCTGTATTTAATCGTCATCTTGATGTCTGTCATAGCAGAGGTCATTTATTTTGATTTCCTCAGTACTTGAAAAGGCATTTTTCATACATACCTACTCATACTATCCGTTTATCTCCTTTCTGCATGTGAACGTGTCAAGTGATTGCCCTTTTTTTGGGCTCTTAGGAAGCTTCAGATCCACGAGCCTCCTCTCCCTCTTGGGTACGTCATGGAATGCCAATCAAATTTTAATTCGCAACTCACGATGAACTTGTAGACGCTTACCCTAATTCAGCCAACGAATGACGTAGTAACAAAATATATATATCTGATACACTTTACAAATAACAACAGAGAAAATTAAAGTTAACGAAACAAAAACGAAAAAAAAAAATTGAAGCAAGAAAATTCAGTCAAGATGGTGAGCAAAAAAAGTTACGATAAAACATTTTGTATGAATTATTTAAGATTCATTATCCGGTAAAACTTATTTTCATTTTTTTTCTTTCCGTTAAAATTTTCCTCATGATATAACTTTATTCAAATTCTCATTATATATATTTTTTTGTTATTTTCCTTCTATCTCTTTCTCTTTCTTTCTCCTACAGCAAGAACTTCAACCGTGTCTGCCGTATTAATTGTTTTTCACACAATTTAGGCGTAATGTACCTAAACTATTGTTTTTTATCCTCATATATTTCCTGCATCAACAATTTCAATTATTTTTTTATTTTATATATTTTTTTTTTCAATTTATTCTTTTTTTTTTATTATAACATTATATACATTAAGGTACAACGTTACCCAAAAAAGATAAAGTAAATCTGTTTTTATTTTTTGTTTTTTTTTTATCTTCAGTGGGTATACATCGTAAATTTCCGTTTTAAGGCGAACCGTGAAATTATTCACATTCAACCCTTTTGAGAAGGAAATTAAAGTTTACAATTTTATTCCGTTAGCCTAATTAGAAAGCGAAATAGATGGAAAACAAAAAAAAAAAAAGTAGGTTCGTGAATATTATCTACCTAGTATTTGGAATGTTTGGATGTGGAGTTAAGTTACTTTCACTTTTTTCACAGTTTTCAGCCATCGACTTTGTATGGAGTGTAGATCAAGTTGAAAAGTTTTTCTGTATTCAACTTTTCTTTACACGCGTTAATTAATGTCTCTAATGTTCCAAATATTAGCAAGTTACACAGAAAATGAGGGTTGTACTGCGAAAACACTTTTGCTTATATGTACCTAACTATAACAAACTAAGTTACTGCAAATGTCATCTTACGGAATAATTACATGGATTTTACTTTTGAAAATTAGCTAAACATTTCACTTAAGACGTTGTGCAGCGTATATTCTTCAACGTGGTTTAAACGAGAAACATTTTTGACGTTATACGCAATATACAGATGCAAGTAATGAATAAAATCAGAACTGAAGAAAACTAGATATGCATGGAAATATGGAGTTTCAGTGAATATATATATATTTATGTTTAACATGATTATGGTAACCTATATTCAACATCGAAAATATCCTTACACAGTCTGTTAAATAGAATCAAAGTGTTTTAAAATATAAAACAGAGCCGTAACTGACTGACTCGCTCACTCATCAATGTCCAGCCGAAACCACTGAAATTATTGACTTTAAATTCTTAAGGTAAATTCCTACCAGGTGTAAGTGCTCATTAATTTAGGATTTTCTGAAATTTCATCCCTAAAGAGGTCACATGGGGCTCAAAAATAAAAGAAATTCCTTATCAATTGAACTTTAAAAAAAAAAATAAAAAATATAGAATTAAGAAAAAAAATGCTCTGAAAACAGAAAAATAATTCTTTTACAATTTCTCCGGTAAGATCTACTGGAATTAAAATGAAAAGAGAAAGCATTATGGTAAGTTATTAATGTTTTTAAAAAAAAGGAACTGACTTGAAGAAAAATAAATAAATAAATAAAATAAAAATGAACTAAAAAGAGAAAAATAATCGTTTTAAAATTTCACCAACAAGGGACTGGAATTATTTAAGTCGGTGGTAATTAAAAAGTTTTTTCTGAAATTCGACAGAAAATATGGACGCACATCCGAGTACGACTATAAGAAAAAACTTTCTCTTAACATCTGGTTTATCTTCAGTATTTATTTTCAAAATTTTACTTGCCAAAGGGGCTGCAAAGTTGAAAAATGTGGAATTTTCCAACTGCTACTGACACATATTGAAAATATCATCAAAAAAAGGAGAAAGTTTTTGAATTCTATGTGTACAGGGTTAGTTAGGTTTTGACGTAGCATATAAAAATTCCATTAGTTGCATGCAAATACGATTTGACGTGCACATTTCTATACTTCGACTGCCAATAGAGGTGGTATAACAATTTGTGTTGCAGCAAAGTGGAGCAATAGTAGAAGTGCATGCAAGTAACACGTTTAAACTATACTGCGTTGAAATCTGGCTAAGTATAAAAATAAGCCTCATGCGTCAGATTTACATGGAGCTAATGGAATTTTCCTATGCTGTGCCGAAACCTGACTAACCCCGTATGTACAACAAAAATACTCATGAGCAACAATTTCAAAATACTGATGTGTGAAAAGTTGCAAAAGCATGAAGTGATATGTCTGCCAAAAACTTCGCCTTTCTGTCTACTCTGGTTTTGAAGATAGGCCATACATTAAGATGAAGTTTTTTTTGAAGTCCTACCTGGTTGTATCCAAAGACATATCCCCAGCTAAAGAGATATAATGACCTATACACACTATGGTACAAAAATATGTCAAAGATGAAAACAGAGCTATCAGAATTTTACATTTTCTACATCGAAAGCTGCACACATTTCATGAAATATATCATTGAATTTTTTGGGAATGTCTATTTTCACGTCATTAGTCACATGATGCATGAGCGGTAACAAATATCCTGATCAGAAACTGTTCATCTTCGATATGTTTTTGATCAACTCCTTAGAGATCTCTTTACCTGTATGTCTGTGGTTGTAACCATATTTTAGATTTGGGAAGTCTGGCTCTTTTCCTTTATACGATATACCCTTTGCACATCAATTCTATCAAATTTTATGGCAGAACTTTGCAATGAGTCACTTTATTCAATATTTCCAGTCCATAAACATAGATCTTGCTGAAGAAATTTTAAAAGAATTATTTTTCTCTTTTTAGCATTTTTTTCTTTTTTTCAGTTGGTTCTATTTTTTGAAAAAACTATTAATTTGCCATATAAAATGCTTTTTCATTTTATTTTAATTTCATTGGATCTTACTGAAGAAATTTTAAAATAATTATTTTTCTCTTTTTAAAACAATTTCATTCTTTTTTTTTCTTTTTTTGGTGTTGATTAGAGTTTTTAATGGAAAAGTTTTTTAAAGATAATTCAAAAACTAACTCATTGATTATAAAAAATAATGAAAGGAACCACCGTGGAATCACCTTCTATCATTAATTTAAAAAAATTTTCATTAAAATTGGTGCTCAAGTTGAGAAACTATCCTGGAACAAACACAAAAAAAAACATATATTTACAGTTTGAATTGATAACCTATTCCTTTTTTTGCAGTCGGTTTTAAAAATTCATTTTCTATTTGTAATTTTTATTGATACATGTGGGGACGTTTCCCTCTTTGCCTCCCTCAGGGCTCGGCCCTGCGTCAACAGATGGGTTGCAGACCGACCCATACTAATTGTGCATTGCACGTAAAATGAACTTTATCGTCTGTATGCACTCATACAGACGATGCATTTCTGTGTTTACCGTTGAGGCAGTAAACTGAGGCAAGTGAGTATGTTATACTTACATACTCACTGACAGTATACGTGCTGCGGTCCATATAGGGTACCGCATCGCCTTTGGACGATTGCCCCAGTTAGGAAGTACGCTTTGTGTACAGTTAGGCACTTAAACCAGCTGGCTACCGGTACCGAGAAACAATTTGGTTGCCCCACACGTAAACCACTATCTCCCTCAAAGGTTCCAAGAACCCCGTGTAGATAGCATCTACCTACACCAAACAAGCCACAGTGGTGACCTCGACATTGCTACAGTGGTTCAGGCGTGAAAACGCTCGACAAGTGAGAAATTGCTCTGTTGATAAGTGTGGCTTGGACACGACTTTTTCATTGGCTAGAAATAGCTGATGTGACTTAGGTGACTATTAGTCGACTATGGAGTGGGAAATTTACCAAATAAACATTTCCCATAACTGGACGGGTCAACAAAATCTCGGTAGAACACGCATATACATCTGCTAGACAGGAAATAGTCCTACAATAATTTCAGCTACAAATCCAGTAAAGCTGGATTTCCAAAAATTGAGAAACGGAAAATTGATAAAAAAGATAATGCTGAAAAATGACGAAAATAAAATGCCTGGAACTTCAAACAAAAATCCAGAGGAAAAAGAAGGTAGGTTACTGGCTGAAAAACAGGCTCAGATAGAAAAGGAGCTGTTTGATCAATATATGAAGGAGATCGTAGCCAAGGCAATATTGGAGTACAACAAAAAGAAAGTCGAAGAAAACGCCAAAAATACACTCAAAAAACGGATCCAACTACCAGAGTTTCTCCCAAAAGACGTAGAATTCCAACTCAAGGAGATTCCTCGGGAGCACAGATACAGACAATTTTGTGGAAATATGCCTGCACAAATCATAAAAGCTTGTCCCAACATCATGGAATTTCCTGACAAAGCAGAAGATTTGTACAGTTGGTTCCAGAATAAAATAAAAAATGCATTTGGCATAACCACTCGATAGGAAATTTGAGAACTGATGAGAGGCATGTCCATCGGAGATGACAAGCCCACAGTATTTATGGCTAAACTCATGAAAAAATAGGATAACCATGTATCACCCTTGGTAATAGCTGACCGATTTTGCCAACAACTACCTACATCAGTTGTGCAATCACTTGGAGCTCTAAATCTTACAAACACTACCGGTGATGAAGCATTGATAAATTTGGCCAAAGCTGCTGAACAGGCACTGGAATACACAGGTAAAACTGCAATCAGTGCCATCTCAGCAGAAAAATCCAAAATAGCAGAACTTAGAGCCAAAATTGCTGCTTTGAAAATGGAACATAAAAACACCAGCAGCAGCAATGGAAATCGAAACAGCCATTCCAAAAAATGAAATTGGCGAGAACGAGTCTCTAGATCTCGTGACCGCAGAAATAATAGCAGAAAAAAAAGCCCTGGCAGAACACCACCAAGGTCTAAATCTAGACCCAAATACAAAAATCCGAATTGGCGTGAAGACTATTGCTTCCACCATAATAAATGGGGAGAAAATGCCAGGACCTGTAAAATCACCTGCCAATTCTATGCCGAAAGGATGATCAAAGACGAGCAAAAGAAAAAGGAATTTCTCTCTAAATTGGATAAGGTTAGAGACAATCAAAAATCTCCCAGTAAGTCAAACTAGAGAGAGGGGTCGTATCAGCGGCAACCAACCCCTCAGATAACTACTCTCGCCACCTGTTCATACAGGACAGGTCAAAAAGGAGGGAATTTCTTGCTGACTCAGGCGCAGATATAAGCTTACTGCCAGCCAAGATCAAGCACAAGAATAACACTCCAAAATCCCAATTAAATGCAGTAGATAACCATAGTTTCTCTGCATATGGAATTAAAAAATGCAAAGTAAATATAGGTTTTAACAAACCAATGAAATGGACTTTCACCATAGTTGATGTCAAATACCCTATATTAGGAGCAGATTTCTTAGCCTATTATGGACTATTCATTGATCTTAAAAATAAACAATCAATAGACTCCACAACTGGTGAACACATAAAAGGAAAAACTAAAAATTATCAAATAATTAATATAATTAATGCGTGCATGCAACCAAATGATAAATTTGTCAATATATTGAAAGATTTTCCTGGTATCACCGAACCAACTTTTAATCCAAATCCTACATATAAACATGACACAGTTCATATAATAGAAACTGTAGGACAACTCTGCGTAGCAAAAGCAAGATGGTTAGCTCCAGATAGATTAAAGGTAGCTAAGGATGCATTCGATAGAATGGTAAAAAAAGGAGTTTGTAGACCCTCAAATAGCTCATGGAGCTCACCCATTCACATCATCCCTAAGCCAGGTGTAAAATGGCGAGTAGTAGGTGACTACAGACGCCTAAATGCTCAAACAAAACCAGATAGATATCCAGTTCCTAATATTAAGGATTTTAATATAAACATGAAAGGAAAAGATCTATTTACCAAAATTAATATTAATTGGGCTTTCCACCAGATACCTATAGCTAAAAACCATATCGAAAAAACGGCACTAATAACTCCATTCGGCCTCTTCGAATATCTTCGAATGCCATTTGGATTAAGAAATTCTGCACAGACATTCCAGCGATTTATAAATGGCGTATTGAGAGACATACCATATGCCTATGCATATATAGATGATATCTGCATATGCTCCAGTGGAGGCATTGAAGTGCACAAGAACAAAGTGAGAACCGTATTACAGCGTCTGCACGCTGCTGATTTAACTATCAATCCCGGTAAATGCGAATATGCAAAACCAAATATTGATTTTCTCGGGTACAACATTACTTCTGCTGGAATTTCCCCTCAAAAAGTCTAGGTTGAGCCAATAATAAACTTCCCTAAACCAAAAACAGTCGCTGAATTAAGACGATTTTTAGGGATGACAAATTTCTATCGACATTCCATAAAAAACGCAGTGGCCGAACAAGGCAAATTATTCAATTTGATAAAAACAAATAAAAAACGCGACAAAACTCCTGTCATATGGACAGAAGAAGCCAACTTAGCATTTGACAATGTCAAAAATATGCTAGCTAACGCAACATTATTAGCTCACCCAGATGACAGTCTGCCATTATGCATAGCAACAGACGCGTCAGACTTTGCAATAGGTGCAACCTTGTACCAGATTGACAATGATCAAAACCAGCCCTTAGCATTCTTCTCGAGGAAACTATCTAAGGCTGAGAAAAATTTTAGCACGTACGACAGGGAGCTATTGGCGATAAATGCTGCAATCAGGCATTTTAGGCATAATGTAGAAGGTAGAACTTTTACTGTGTACACAGACCACCTACCTATCACACATGCATTCCAGTAGAGAGCAGAACATGCATCGCCAAGGCAAATGAGACACTTAGAATTCATAGGCCAATTTACAACAGACATCAGATATATAAAAGGGGAATTAAATACACCTGCTGATGCTCTGAGCTGAATAGAATCTGTGTCAGTGCCATCTCAGTTGCCCTATGCTGAAATAGCCATTGAACAGCTAGGGATGAAGAATTATTAAAATTGATATCTTCAGACAAATCAAGTCTACAACTGAGACAAAAAAGACTCCCTGACACAAAAATCATGTTAACATGTGATGTGTCCCAAGGTCAAGAATGACCCTATATTCCACAAAAATATAGGAAAATGGCGTTCGACAGTATTCATAATTTATCACACACTGGACCTAGAAGTACGACTAAATTAATGACCTTGAGATTTGTATGGCCCAATATAAAAAAAAATTGCAACAACTGGGCCTGTGCTTGTCTAAATTGCCAGAAATCTAAAATTGGTAGTCACACGAAATCAAAACTTGGGAAATTTAGACATACTGACAGATTCAAACACATTCATGTAGACTTAGTTGGTCCTTTACCACCTTCTCGTGGCTATAAGTATCTGTTGACCATTATAGACCAAGCTACTCGCTGGCCCAAAGCAATTCCACTTACAGAAATGTCAGCCCCAACAGTGGCTGCAGAAATATATTCAACGTGGATTGCTAGATATGGTGTGCCCCAAGCATACAACAGACAAGGTCGACAATTCGAAAGCCAAATATTCAACGAGCTAATAAAGACCTTGGGTGCTAAACACTGGTCCACCACCACTTACCACCCACAATCTAACGGGAAAGTGGAAAGGTGGCATAGGGCTCTAAAAACTTCAATTATGACACACGACACCAAAAGATGGATCGATAGGCTACCAACCATCTTATTAGGCCTCCAATCAGCCTTGCAAACAGATACTGGACACTCAGCTGCTCAATTAGCACTCGGTGAGGAATTGCGCTTACCAGGGGACTTTTTCTATGAAACCAAAGAAATTAACCCCGAAACATTAGTACAAAACATAAAAGACAACGCAAGTCAATTTTTAAAACAAGCTGCAACTCATGGCAAACCTAAAACCTATGTCTCGAGACACTTAGCGACAACTACGCACGTGTTCTTACAAGAAGAAGGGATGGGATGAAAAAGGCTTTGCAGAAACCCTACACCGGTCCCTATAAAGTAGTAAATAGAACAGAAAAAACGTTCACCCTACTCATAGCCGATAAAGAGAAAAAAGTCTCAATAGATCGTGTAAAACCTGCATTCTTAATAGCAGATGATAAAGTCAATGTCATAAAAAATTGCAAGGAAAAAGACATGGATACTGACATAAACATAGTCAAAGATCCACAAAAAAGTGTCAAACAAAATACCGACACACAAAAGCTACAAACACAGCCAGAAATAGTGCAAGAAATGCATAGCGATGTACTCAAACCAAATTTGGAAAAAACTGCTGCAAAAACCAAATCTAAAAAAGTAGTCAAATTCGATGACAACGTACGAAAATATTACTACGATCCAAAAGCTCCTATAAAGTCTAATAAAAGAGGCAGGCCTAAAGTTAGTTATAAAAAACGAAATCAAATTCCGAGTCGTAGATCAAAAAGGTGAGCTCAACACCAAAATAGCTAAACCAAAATATGATCACAAATACAAAATTCACTCATACAAAAACCACCAAATTCCCAAACCATAGAAAAATAAATGGATATAAAAAAGCAAAATAAATTTATTCACCATCAACTCCTGCATCAAAACATAGCAGAAGGTTAAACAAAAATTAAAACATCAAAACATGGTCATAAAAATCAAAAATAAATCTTCCGCCTCCAGAATTCGAACCTAGATGCAGAGAAGAAAAATGCGAAAATAAATCAGCTCGAAAATAAAACATCTATCGTGAAATTCAAAATAAATTCATGTGCGTTTAAATAAAAACAGAAATCAGCTGACGAACAATGAGAAACGGTGCAACTGCAATGACACACATCCTTATTGCAGAACATACCACAACATATGTTGCGATAAGGATATCGCACCATTGTTCCTTATTGCATTGACCTATATAAAAGAATAAAGTTCATTCACTCGAATACGTTGACCCACATAAAAGCACGTGGTAATTTAAATCAACGAATTTTGCTTGTAGAAACTTTTATGTGGGAATTTCTTAATGGTGGGAAAATACTAAATCTATTATACTGAGATGAATTATGATAAACTCGACGACAAATTTGTATCAAATGAAACAGCCAAGAGCGATACACAAATCATTCGTTTGTCAATTACGCTCCGAGCATCATCGCATTCTGAATTTCTAAAAATTGTTCAATTCGAACAATTATTTTCTGTGCCAAAATCCCTTTTGAAAATTTTCTCATTGTCTTAATCGACACCTTGCATCTTACCTAAAAATGTCTTCAGCTTCTGAACCTTTGCTCGACTATGAGGAAGCCCTCCTTGCAGAAGAGCAGGAACAAAACAATCAGGAGCATGATATCGTGCTTTCCCAACTTTCTTCTTGGGCGAGCAATCTCGCTTTGAGTTCCACTCCGAGGCCTGACATCAGTTCAGTCTTAGCTGAAATGACCCAACCTCTTCCTTGCCACCTTCCTATCGGCGAGATCTCGGATGCTTCACAATCCATGATTACCCCCATGGATGTGGACCCATCTAGGAGCAATCAGCCTTCTCGGTCCAAAATCACAGTCCATAGACCGGACACCCGTATACAGCCTTTCGTCCAACAACGGAATTCCATTCCTAATACAAATTCCAGAAACTCCACTCAGGCAATTAGGCACAAAAATAAAAAAAGAGGAGCACGATCTCGTGCTAACTATAACCAGCGAGGATCCTCAATTACAATGCGGAGACTTTTACTGGCCATGCCTTAGGCTAGGCCCTCCCAACATCCTCTTTGGAGGAGCTAGGTCTTACAGAGGACGTAATCCCACCGGACAATCTTCAATCCAATGTCCTCCCAACTTTTAGGGTATGACTGGACTTAGTCTTTTCGTACAAAAATACCAGGGGGGGAGTGGCTGTGGGGACGTTTCCCTCTTTGCCTACCTCAGGGCTCTGCCCTGCGTCAACAGACGGGTTGCAGACCAAAGTCCGCGACCCATACTAATTGTGCATTGCACGTAAAACAAACTTAATCGTCTATATGCACTCATACAGACGATGCGTTTCTGTGTTTACCGTAGAGGCGGTAAACTGAGGATACAGTATATGTGCTGCGGTCCGTATAAGGTACCACATCGCCTTTGGACGATTGCCCCAGTTAGGAAGTACGCTTTGTGTACAGTTAGGCACTTAAACCAGCTGGCTACCGGTACCGAGAAACAATTCGGTCGCCCCGCACGTAAACCACTGTCTCCCTCAAAGGTTCCATGAACCCTGCGTAGGTAGCATCTACCTACAATACATTTCTCAAAATTGCAATGATAAATAGTCAAAGGAGTATTATTGTGTTACTTTGTTCATGTAAGGGTGAAAAAACAACACGAACAACTCAGGGAACTTATATTAAAACAATTATAAAATATGGGCATACCAAACCCACCATTTTGTTCCTTTTCTGTTTTTATGGTTTATAGGTCCCACTTGGATCCAATAAATGGATCCCACCAACAGATTTCACTGCTGTTAAAGGATCCAAGTCTTGAAAAGAACAAAATGCTAAAGAACCATTCACATTTTCTTTTGTGTGTAATAAACCATCCTTTCTTAAAGGGTTTTGATTCCTATTGTCTGCAGTAGCCAACTCATTATTTATGCATTTTTTATGATATCTAATAAAAAAAAAAAAAAAAAGAACTGGCTGAAGAACAATTTGGAGTAATATGTACGAAGAAGAGAAGATCTATACTACTGATGCACCATTGTGATTTAAAAACAGACTAGATTTTTGGTGAAAAACTTCCCCATTAGGTTTGTCAGTCTTTTATATGTTCAGTCAGCAGTTGGAAGGAAAATGAAACATCAGGTTGCCATTTTTATCAACATTTCTGCTATAAATCGCGGCAAAATCGTACAATTTTAATATTTATGGAGACAATTGTGACTACTAAAGTAGATACGGATGTTCTGCGCCAAATTTACACACCTTGGACCAATTTTTCTTCAAATAAGAACAGAATGGCCAGTTTGGTATGCCTGTATTTTCTAATCCCTTACTTATACTTACCTTATTAGGAAAAAAATAATCAACATCCATGAAAACTGGAATTTCATTTCACGCTGCAGTTGTGAAGTACGACAATCTAGGTACAATGCCAGATTTGGGTTTTCAGCCCCTACTGACTCTACAAATTTTTCCACCCTTGAATTTAATCATCAGTAAAATGGTAATGCTTACATTATTTTTTCATTGAAGATTGAAAAAAAACTCACAGCTTTCACACTTTGTTGAGAACGAGAGGAGGGCATTGAAAAATGAACAAAAAAAAAAATAGTGTTGCTAATTTTTTCATTTTCTTTCGTTTTTTTATATTTTCTCGGTAAACGACGAAACTTCATTGTCACCTCTACTTTATTTTTCATTACCACTTTCTCCTATCCCCTTTTTTCACCATTGTTATCTACCCCTACTCTCGCTCTTCAGCCATAAAACATTGGTAGAAATCAAGTGGCCGACACTCTTTTACAAACCAACTTCAGATGCATTTTCAATGTTAAGACTGAAAAATTTTCCACCACAAAAATGTGTCGCCTGTAGCCTTCGCAAACTAATGGAAAATTCGGCACTGCCTAGGTAGTAAATATTATATTTTCGAAATTACGAGAACAGAGAATAAAAAATAGGCTTTCGTGGAATAAATTTCAGCCAGGTTCAAAGCACATCCTACAGGGGAAGGTCCTACATACAATACCGTCAGATTGCATGTTAACGCTGGTAAATCGTTTAAAATTTTAATTCCAGTTCAGCCTTTAAAACGTTCCCCATCTATTCCATCTATGAATCATATTCACGCAATGCTGTGCATAAAATTCATTCTACCAACGTAGGTATTGTAATAATATAGCGTGTATTTGTGTCGTTCGCACACAAATCTGTGAACAAATTAACTTTCAGAATAAATATGGCAAAAACTCACGGTATGGTACGTAGAAAAAAGAAAACGTTCGATCGCTGCCTTCGTCAAATCCTGCCGTGTATACGGCACGTTAAAAATGGCGAACAATAACCTTTTACTCCTTCGTTTATTGTTGCAGTCGTCGTGAGGGTATGAGAGGTAATGGCCAATGATCTAGTGACCCAGTTGAAACTACGAAAATTCATTCGCCTTACTTGTCGTAGGTATACCTATCATCCTCAGACATAATATTTTGATCGCTGAATTGGCTTTAAAAAATGTAAATTCCGGCCTCGCATCATTTCGATACGTTTTTGTCAATTTTTGTTGTTCTTTTCTTTGTCTCTCCCGTCCATCGAGCCGCCTCCCCCATGAAAACATCGCGTATCCTCACAAATGTCGTCTGATACTATACTAGGCGAAACAAAAATGAAGTTCCATATTACCAGAGGCCAAGATAAGAGAGCAGGGCAAAAATCAATAGGGTTCATTCTAATCTACATCGAAATAAGCGTACCAAATTTCATGACTATCGCATCGTGTAAAATATAGAAATGTGTAAGTATATCTCTATTTTTACTTATTATAAAATACTAAGGGTTAAAAACCGTTGAAAACACCATCATTCCAGAACCGCTGGACGGATTAGCATTAGATTTTCCAGAAAAAATTGTGTTATTCCACGGAAGGTTTATAGCCATCCTGGAAGTCCATAGTCTGGTGACAAGATTACGAATTTTTACCACATGTAAAACAGAAAACGGAAAAACATTTCTTGAAACGAACGAAAGAAAGAAAATGAGTAAAAGAGAATGAAAAAAAACTTATTAGCCTCTCTTTTTTCGTGGTATGCTGGTTAGTGAAGCTGATATTAGGTTCGTTCATTTGGCCAAAACAGTGCGAGAGTTCTTGCTCTTTTTCTTGAACTACGTTCTTTTGGATTATACTTCGATGTATTGATGTTCTGTTTAATTTAGTGAAAACTTAGTTCAGAGAAAAGTGCAGAAGATGGCAATGTGCATACACTTACTTGCACTAAATGAAAAGGAGGTGTGGAAAAAGTGCAAAGAAAGTTATCGTCTAATCACTTATGATGAATTGGGAATTTCTTTTATTTCGTTGTGTGTTAACTGATAATATTTGTTTTTATTTTTTTTTGCTTGCAATTTCTTTTGAAACGTTCTTTTTATCAGAGAAGAACTGCGGGAAATTTTTTGCACTTTTTTTGCACTTTCCTGTCCTCGTTCTGAACTATCTTGAACCGAGTTTATACATTTTTGGCGAAAAGAACAGACCTATTATTCTAACTGTCCCTATTTCGTTTTTTTTTTCCTGTCGATATGTTTCATTTGGGTCTACAAGGAAGTGGTCAAGATAATTTTTCCTCACTATCCAATGATACATCATATGACAGATACGTTTTTTGGGGTGCTGAGTTCAAATTTCCTACCCAAATTATCGATTAAATCAATTCTTGGACTTTTTCAGAACACATATGAAGGGAGTTAAGGTAATTTTTTTATATATTATTGAGTGATACACCTTATGGTAAGCATATTTTTCAATCAAGTCCTATTTTTAATTGAATTAAGGCCAAAAAAAGGTCTTTTAAATAAGAGAAGAAGGCAAACACAGATAAGTGAAGCTACGAGCAACAACTCGTGAATATATGCGAGTTTATTACAGCTAATAGTGCCAAAAGTTTCCTGATGTTATGAAATGAAAAACAAGCCAACCCCCTAGACCCTGGGTCTCAATATCAGGTCAATTTCAATATGCAGGTTTTATTCGAAAACCTATATAAAAATATAAATAATTGTCTGATAAAAATTTTATTAAATAGTTTTCAACACCAACCCAAATTTTTGTCTGGATATGGGCTATGTCAGTATGTAGTAATCACTACATTAAATGTACAAATTCAACTTTTTCCCAATCAAGTAGAAAAAATTTGGATGGTGGTTTCTCTAAAAATTAATATAAGGACTTCTCCCAGACTCATTCAGGGCTAAATGCAAGAACGATTCTTGCTATTTTTGACGTACGTATTTGAATAATACTTCGCCATTCATACAAGTTCTGGTCAAAGTATGCACTACTAAAATAATACTTGATTTTTTAATAAATCGATAAAAGCGATCGATTTTCCTTGTTGGATTATAGCGTTAATTAAATACGCACAAAAAGGAAAGAGACGAGCGATGAGAAAAAACACGTAGAGAATACTAATTGTTTGACGGGAAATGATCGAGAGGTCAATAGAATAATGAGTGCTTAAAAGAAAGAATACATACATACATATATAAAATATATGTATGTATATATGTATGTATGTATGTATGTATATGTGTGCGTGTGTATGGGTGGGTGGGTGGTTGTGTATGTGAAGGAGACGATAATGTAGTAGTAAATTACCTGGTGAAATAAATTAATAATACAAACTAATATTATAACCATAGAAAAAAAAATCATTATATACCTACCTATCTACTGAATATTTTTCTTCTAACTTCCATCAATAAATATTAACATTCTTCGGATTCGAGAGAGGTAAATACAAAAAAAAGGACAGCTTAAATTTGTTGATACGACGCTACAGATTACATTTCTAATCGTTCCCACGGAAGAAACAAAAAAATGTTCCAACCATCTGTCAGTGCTCCCACCCCCCACCTAATCGAGGTTGAAATGATTAATTAGGTATTCGATATTTTATAAAAAAAAAAAAAAAAAAAAAGAAAACAACGAAAAACAAAAAACAAAAAAAAACAAAACAAAAAAAATACACCTTAATCGTAGGTATTTGCTAATCCCTCTAATCGTCTAATGAAATGAAATGACGAATTACGTAACTACCTGGTGCAGATAATTCACTTTCGACAAGCAACAAGGTTACAGACTTTCTCAACGCACAAGATGAAAGTAAACAGTTTCCACTCACTAAACGTACAACATTATCCTCGTTTCTGTAGTTTGCAAACTAATCGATACCTACCTAAACATTATTATATAACGTTTTACGCGCATTTTGAGAATCGACCAAACGTAGGTAATCTGACACTTTAGCCTACGCAACATCCGAAGACTCGAGACTATCCTCGACCTGTGAACATCTTCTACGTCCGCGAAGGGAAGGATTATTTTCTCGTTTGAACATAATATTTACCCGATTACCTATCTGTATAGGATCATTCGTTATAGGCACTATAGTAGATTAGTTATTAGATTTAGGACAAGTAAAGGAGAGAGAGAAAGAATGATGTTAGAATAGGAATAAAAATACAAAAAAGGAAAGAACACGAAAGAAAAAAAAACAACTGGCGTGGTGATACTTTGCAAGAAAACCCAATGTGCCAATTTTTATTTACAAAATTAAGAAAATTAAAATTAAATTAAACCTGTGGATGTTGGTGTAGGGAGCAAAACCTACACCACGTTTTGCAAACCAGTGATTTTGATTATTAATAGATTTAATCGAATAATATTTCCTCCGATTAATCGCAATCTATTATTGGGTGTGGAATACCTTGTTGTGAGGAAGATATTCTCACCAGAAGGTAATTCAACAGAATTTAAGCATGTTCAGCCACTTCATTCTGTAAAGTATGGGTAAGCCAAAACTTGGGTGAACACTGGAAAATTTAGAGCCGGTTTGGACGGTTTATATACTAGCTTATTTACAAGCACACAGACACACATATGTACATATACGTATGTATGTGTTTTTGTAGAAATCACGTCGTTTCTTACTCATTGCTAAAGCAACTGATAAGAAATGATATAATGCGTTCGTGTACTAGTCCAAGACATTACCGAGATCCTTATCTATCATTTTGTCATCGGCCAAACGTTGCATCTTACATGCCTGAGTGTGAAAGTAAGAGCATACAAACAAACAGTATATATAATATACTATTGAATATAATACACCTGATAAGGAATGATGTGCGTACGAGATTTATAGTCCCCACATTGGGTTTTGTCAAAAATAATTAAAAATAATCGGTACCTTTTCACTGATTAGCAATTATCAGCAAAACATAAAAATTGTTCGCAAATGCCAATCACCATTCTAGGAATATACTAATTATTTGAGAAGTGTGATCTGAAAAATTTTTTTAAATTGCACTCGTGTCGAAATTTTGGCGGCATTATGCCAAGTTAAATCACCATGAAGCAGTGATGCTGATTATTAATCGATTTCATCTAATAATCGGTTGTTTGAAGCCGATTATTATGGACAATCTATTTTTTGTAAAATCAACCCTGTTGTCTAACTGGTACAGAAATTGACTTTTATGGATGGATAAACAGTAGTGTCGGTGGTTCAAATCCCAAACCCCCCAATACCTACATTATTAATCGATTATTTTTCAAAAACGGCATCACAGCTTCAAACTGTTTCAAAGTTTGGGTGTTTGATAATTGAATTGTCTCTCAATACTGGTAGCCAGCCAGTTTAAGTCCTTCTTATATTTATAATATACTGAGGGAACTAAATAAGACAGGTTTGCCACCTTATACATTTTGGGACACACATTTTATCAGCAAGTACATAAGTAAATACTTACTTGCCTTTTCCTAACAGGTGTACATATCAATATAGCAATGCATTAATTATTTAGGCCATGGACTATGTCTGTGACCCATTGGTCAGCGCAAAGTCAAACCCTGAAAAGAGTTTTCTAAAATCATGAACCAAAATTCTTTTCCAGTTTTCTGGGAAACTACCAAACAAATAGGCACCAAACTTCTATCAGACTTCCACAAAATTATGTAAAAAAAAAGTGTTGTAAAAATTTCAAGCCCATCTTTTTTGTAATTTCCTCAAAATCCTAGAAGAACCACTTTTCCAGCAATTTTTTCTTTTCCAGTTATCTTTAAAACTTTCAAACAAATAAGCAACAAACTTCTGTCCAGGATGGTTTATACTCGTTGATTTATTCTTTACAACCTAATACCTATATAAAAAGTTCTCTAAAAGGAAACACTGAGTTATGATTTATACTGTTCTTCTTGATTTATTCTCTAAAAGTTGAAATTTTCCAACTTTACAGAGTACAGATTAGAGATTGGAAAATACGGATGTGAGTTTAAACCCTGCTTTAAACTTTCTCCGACATAAGGAAAATTTAACCTAAAAATTTCAACACTACCCCTATTGTAGTTTCTTCAAAATTATGGAAAAACCATTTTTCAAGGAATTTTTTAGTTTCCTGTTTTTTCAGAAACTACTGGACCAATAGACATCAAACTTCTTTCAGACCTGGTCCTATATGAAGAGTACTTTTTGTGATAAATTTAGCTCTATCCCTTTCGTAATTTTCTCAAAATTTAGGCGATACATAAATAATATAAAAAATATACATATATATATTATATCTATATATTATTATTAGCTTCTCGCTCGAAGCAATGCAGGCAAATCCAGAATTGATTATTCCACCGGCTAAGGATAGTTCTTCTTTAAAAATATACATAGAATACTTTCCTATTAGAATTCATCTCTCTCTCACTCCTGCCTATAAATATGGTTCTGAAGTGATAGGCATACAGACAGACAGTTAGATAGACAAAAATTCGCATTTATTTATAAAAACTTTTGTGGGCATTAGAGGGTGAAAATCCACACGTTTGCCTCATGAGGGATACGGACCTCGAACTTGGCTTAAAACCTTCCTCGAAAGAACACAATTAAGGCCTGAGAATTTCAGCTCGATCTGTTGAACGGTTCTGAAGTGATGGACATACAGATAAACAGACAGACAATCAAACATTCACATTTATGTATATAGATAGATACTCACATACATAAAAAAATACGCTAAAATAGGAAAATTATGTCATTAGTTTTCTTTTGCTGTGAAACGGAAAATTTTCATCACCCCCACTCCTAACCCCTCCAGGAAGTCAGTTTTAAGTTTTAATACCCCGTTTAAAAACAAACTAAGTAAAAAGAAAAATGGTATATCGTGACGAAGATGTAGACGTTTGACGAGTAAATGAGAAAATTGTCAATGCAGATAAGGTGGTTTGGAAAAGAGGGTGGAAAATCAGAAAATGGGATAAGAACGTTGGTAGCGTACATATTATACGTATGTGTTGTTTCCCTCTTTCTATCTCCATCCCACCACCCACTCGTACAAATTCACATACACGCGCGCGCGCGCACACACACACATACTCGATCTTTATAGATCCGCACGTACATAACGTTATATTCGACGTTGAAGGTAACAAGGTTTCCCTTTCTTCCAGTTTTTTTTTTTTTTTTTTACACTTCTCTAGTATGGAAAACTGTGAGTCAAAATGAATAAACATTTCAAAACGAAAAGATAAGCATTACAGAAACTTTGGTTGTTGTACTCTCAATTTTTGTCACTGGAAAGTACGTACCTACTGTGATATATCTGTACAGCAATAATGGTTCGGTGTTAAAGGTAATTTTTGACATCAATGTTTTTCTTTTTATGCATGCCGAGAGATGTAATAGAAAGGAGCAGATGAATGAGAATTCGAAAAGTAAAATAAAATGAGATAAAGTTGACGGATATATTTTTGTGCGGAAAAACACCGATTATTGAAAAATGAAAAAAACTGCGTACGAAATCGGAAATTTTATTTTATTCAAAAAAAAAAAAAAAAAAAAATAGGATAATTTTTTAGCAATCTCAGCACTCTTCTAGCTGCAAGTACTCCAAAATAACACAAGGATCAATAAAGTATTTTAGAACATTCGTATATTTACTTTGTTTGTGGCTTTTTAACCAATCTAGACTATCTAAACTACTGAGAAGGTGGTTGAAATTTCGAAATGTATAAATCAATGATAATGGATGGATACTTAAAAGTGTTACGAAATACCTACTTACCGATTATTGAGGAAAATGATACAATATTTTAAATTTATTGATCATACAATTATAAGTATTTTGTAAAAGTTTTCTTACTCTTCAACTTTTTTTTTAACCTACTTCTAAGACGAGATGTGAGGAATATAGGTACCTTCAAAATTTCATGTCCATAGTTTCAGTGGATTCGGCTGGGCATTGATGGGTGAGTCAGTTGGTCAGAGCTTTATTTTATACAGATAAGCATTTATATGTTAACCATACTTACCAAAGGAAATCAACAAATTATTATTATCACGAAAATATATGTTTGAGCCATTATTTTTTTCTTAAAAATATAATGAAAGAGGTTTTTATGATCATAAATAAAGTTGTCTTTTTATTTTGAAACAAAAAAATGTTTTTCAAATTTAGTTTCTTTCATTATCAGAATGTAGGTACACAAGAAAAACGATAGACAAAAGAAGAAAACTTTTCAAACTAACACCAATTTTTTATCAAAAACAAGTTTTATGCCACATTTTTTAAACCAGGTATCATTGATATTGTTACCCAATTTTTGCTTGGGGCTCCATTTTGGGTAAGATATGCAATTATGAAGAAAAATTTTTTTCAAAATATTTGAACGCTCATTATGCTTTGATAGGTACCAACTATCAAGTCAATTTTGTTTAGAAATGGGGTGAAGAGTACTTAAAGTTTTATTGTCTCATGTTTATAGGAGTACCTATGTACATAATATAACAAACTCGAGACTGAATCAACTTTCAATTTTCAGACCAATTAGCCTCTCTAAGTAATATAAAAACAAGATAAAATTTGTAAGGAAAAAAAATATACTTTTGACATAATAAAAAAATAATTTTTTTAAATTTCTCAACCAAAATTTACTGGAATCAAAATGAAATTAAAAAGAATTATGGTAAATGTGGGGACTCAACGGTATGAGGTAAAGGGGCTCGGACCCCTCGACGACAGTCGCCGCCCCAAAGGGCAGGCCAATTACTCGTCTGTACGACGTTAAACCAAACACGAAATACGTTCGATCGTAATTACCTGCAAGTACATACAGGTAATGTACGAGTACCAAATTGTGACATCACCAAACAATGTCACCATCCGTACAAGAACCGGCCAGCCATCTCTTATCACGATAGGGGATGATGCGACCTGGCCACCCTCACTGATGTACGTATTATCTTACGTACGTGTGTTTGTGTGCGTGTAAATAAGCCGTATAAAAACCACCCAAACTGGCTCTAAAATCGCCAGTGTTTGGTCTGGTTCTGGCTTACCCGTACGTTTGTACGAAGTGGCTGAACACGCTTAAATTCTGTTGAATTTCCTTCTGGTGAGAATATCTCTCACAACAAGGTATTCCACAGTAAATAAATAATTTTTTTCAAAAAATAGAACCGACTTCAAAAAAAAAAAAAAAAAATGCACTAAAAAGAGAAAAATAATTCTTTTAAAATTTTTCCAGCAAAGATTTAGGTTTACAGACTGGAATTATTGAAATCGGCGCTTTTTTCCTTTATCGCATGTAGGCTTTATACGTCAATTCCTGCAAATTTTATGACAAAACTTTTTAAGTAACGCCAACTTCAATAATTTCAGTCCCTAGACCTAGATCTTACTGGAGAAATATTAAAATAATTATTTTTCTCTTTTTACTGAATTTTTTATTGCATTTTATTTGAGATTGGTTCAATTTTTTGAAAAGAATTATATATTTACTGAAATACTTTTTCATTTCATTTTAATTCCAGTAGACTTTACTGGGGAAATTAAAAAAACATTGTTTTTGTCTTTTTAGAACATTTTTTTATTTGCTTTTTATTGTTATTATTATTTTTTTAATAGAAAAATTTTTCAAACAAAACAAAAATAAAAACATTACACTGATCGAATTGATAAACTCCCCTTTCTTTGAAGTCGGTTAAAAATGAGAATTTTTTTCTTGTAAATAACAATTTTCAATTCCATACGTTTGTAGTAACTTCCATTTTGGAATCAGATAATGTGAGGGTACAATAATTTTGATGAAATTTTCATTAATTATAATTGTGAGCACCCAATCGAAAAAAATTGACATAAGAAAAATTCGCAACGGAGATAATTTTATCCACTTTAAAACTCTTAGAACAGACCACCTACCTAATTTCAACTCTTTTTCAACATTGATGAAACTTCTAATAGGTTTGTCTCGTCTGACGTCACAACCTGTCTGAAATGTATCAATAGTTGCAGGTAGACGATTCTAGATCCATACGAAAGTCTAAACTAACTTATATCTTTATCACAAACCTATGTAAATTCCCATATGATTACAAAAAGTAGAAATAAATTGAAAATTTTCAAAAAAGAATAAGTTATAAATTAAATCACACAATTAGAGTATTGCAGGCTATCTGTTTCACAATTTATATAATTTCTGCATAATCCCTAGCCTTTAAAAATCTTCTTTTACTATATAGATGAATGAAAAATGCAACTTTATGATCGAGATTGATGGTGAAAAAATAAGGTTTTACCAACGAGACTTCACAACAGACAAAAAAGTAACCAAACTAGGAAAAAAAATGCACAAACAGAAAAAAAAATTGTTTGTTTCCCTGTTTGAGGAGGAATATTTTCACGTTGTTCAGTTAACAGTGATGAGCCAGTGAGGAAATTTGAAAACTTGTAGATGTTGATAAAATATCACTTTCTTCTTACTCACTTTTTCATTTTTTATAATTGGTACGACACATCAATACCAAACATGTTTCTGGCATGGCTATTTTGTAATTTACGAAACTAAAATAACTAGAATAATTCAAAAATTAATGACTCAAAATATTTTTTCATTCACCTATATAGTAAAATACCTTACTATACAGAGTCAAAAAGTAAGCGATTACCACTCGTATGTGATTATAGCACGAGCCAAAGGTGAGTGCTGCAACTTCGCAACTCATCCCCAATTGCTTACTTTCCTCCCTTGTATAGTAATGTATTATTACCTTTCTTACTTTATAAAATGGATGCGTCTAATTATTGTCTGTTTAGATCCAGTTTCAACTGATAACAATGTGATGATGTCAATCCATGACTGAGCAATTAAGTGACTGTTTTTCCAGCTTGACTCTACACATTTTTATCCATGTAGGCCTTCTCATTTTATTCCATCGATTTAGTAACCTGATGCTGTTTCAAATTTTAGTTTAATTATTATGACCGCTATAATACAGCAATTGAGAAACTGAAATGGAAACAAAATTTTTTGGAAATGGAAACCATACTTTTGGCACAGAAAACTGAAATAAATGGAAACACCAAAATTCTGAAATGGAAACAGATTTGAAAACAATTAACCAATTGGGAAGTCCAGTACAAAAAAGTCTCACTCTGGTGTCAGAAATGAAGAATGGCTAAAAGGGTGATCATGTATTTTTTGTAACTGTTTGTAACTACAAAACAGGAATTTATGAAATGAAATATCAAATGTGAAAAGTGAGATGCATTATTTCATGTTATCATTGTTACTAGTAAGTTATAAAATTGACTGTTTTATAAAAAATAACTCCAGAAGGAAGATTTGGATGCTTTTTTACTTATGAAAAATAGCATATAAAAAGATGCAAACAATCTCCATGAACACCTTTTCAGAGCTGATAGCATTTGATGAGCGCTACTACTACTCCATCACCACTGGACTTCCCAGTTACAAGGGTTGGTGGAAAAATAAAGCTCCATATGCCCCTTAGAAAATTAAATACGCAATCAGTTTGACTTGAAAAGATATTTTGAATCGTCGAGATATACACTACTTTTCAACATCTTTGGAACCAATATTTATACATTTTGGGTAACATGAGACGAGTTTTTCAATGCCAAGGGCATAGAAGGTTGCCGCCAATTGCAAAAAATAATAATTTCAAACTGAATCTTTAACTTCTTGTGGATCATAAAATCTCTCTCCTCCTAAATGCAACAACAATTTTGAAAACAGATGAAAATCTAATGGGGTGAGGTTGGAAGAGTATGGTGGATGTTCGAAAACATCCCATCAGACCAAACAAGTTGTGTTGTTGCAGGAAAATGCACACCCCCATTCTGCAGTCATCACACAGAAGTTGCTTCAGTAATTTTAGTGGCATGTTTTTGAATCCTAAAATCAGTAAATGTAATAGAAGTGTAATAGGGATAAAATAGAAATGGTAACCAAACTGATGGAAATTGAAACAATAAATGACTTAAAATATGCTAAATTTCAGGAACTCGAAGAAAGGAAACAAAATTAAAACATATTCTCTTTCGCGCATCAACCCCAGTAGTATGTATTTTCCATAAGTCTCAAATTTTGTAATAGCTGCCATTTGAAAACCAGCATACCAATCCCTAATAGTCTTCAATTAGCGTAAGAATTTCAAGTAAACATCTTTGTTGGTTTCCAAAACTTTAGGAACCCCTTCCTTTGAAAATAGCGGATGAATTTCAAAAATTTTAACCCAAATGTGAAGCACATAAGAGCTTCTAACCTCGTCCCAAGTTTCTTTGCCATAAGTCAAGCAGTGGAGGCTCCATAGACTTCCAAAAATTGCCAAAATGAGCAAAAAGTAGATATATGTATATATATATATATATACACGGTCTTTGGTTAGAAGTCTGCCAAACGTGAAATTTGGATATAGCCAGATACCATTAAGAAAAAATTTCCCTTACAACTACAAATTTCTCTATTTTTTTATGTTTCAGAAATTTGAAAATTTGTAATGTAACGATAATAAATTTAATAAAAAATTAGAGGGGAGAGCTTTAAAACTTCGGATGTAAGTATATTCTGACCTGACTAAGAAAAAAGTTTATCTTAGCTTATGCTTTACTTTTAAAACTGATGAAGTTATTGGGTTTGCAAGTTTGAAAATTTTGAATTCAATATTTAAAATATCTGAGAAAAAAAATGTACTATGACATGCTGAGTACTTAGATACAAGTTCAATTAGGCATTATCAAAATAACGCTCAAAACAGAATTGTTCACAACTAAATATCCAAGGTTAGTCAACTTTTCATATATGAGTGAATGACAGGTAGTCTATCTTTTTCCAATTTATAATCTCATAACCCAGTCAGTTTTAAAAATAGAGAAACTTCTAAGAGGAATTTTTTCTTAGTGGTACCTGGTTATATCCAAATTTCAAGTCTGGCAGATCTCTCACCAAAGACCCTGTACATATATCCATTATTTATATATACAGTATATGGAAACTTATCTTACTGTGAAGAAATAATCAAATAAAAATGCATTTAAAATTCATTTATATGAAATGATAATTGTACAAAAAGTGATTTTTCCATCTTTTTTTAATTTTTACTCAACATCTAAGGGAGACAAGAAGTTAAATCATACGACATATTTAAAAGAAGACGTTCTGCTCTCTACGATAGTTTTTTGCACCAATAGTCGAGTAGAAAATGACAATAGTCTGTGAAGATAAAATAAATTTTTTTTGCTTTTTTTTATCTTTCTCGGCCAATATTTCAGCTCCTACTCATTCAATTTCCATATTCCTTGCCTCATTTTATTCGTCAAACTTTGCTCTTTAATTTAATGTCTCAATTTAATAATTCTTTATAGGATGTTGGTGAAAGTTATAAATGTAATTTCATCGACTTTTATTGTTAAAATTGTTTCTTCAGAACAAAGCATTTCATTTTTTTTCAGAGCGCCCATTACCCGAAGAATTATGCAACTATTTTTACATAACTGTGTGAAATGTTGCCTATCACTCAGATTTTTTTTGGCGTCCACTCCTGAAATATCCGGTATACATATATATATTGTGTACAAAATTTCAGTGACATATATATTCGTGATCTAGACTCAGGATCGGTGTTTTTCCAAAAGTCCGCCCCCAGGTCTCGTCATTGAAATGAATGCGATACTTGTATTCTCCTTTGGAGAATACCTTAAAAGGTAGCTTTTCTCAATCCCTGCTATAATATTTTATTTTTTTCGAACTTGGGTATTTCGGAATGATATTAAACATAAATCTGCTCTAAGTTGTATCTTAAATATAAATGATCGGTTTATCGTCGACTCTTTGCCCAATTATCAACATAAAATCGTATCCTCGAAAACAAAATTAATTTTCATGAACGATTAGAAGAAAAAAAAATGTTAAAAAAGTACGACTGTCCAAAATTTGCGTTTATGTTTTTGACCCCATTATTAGTATAACCCCATCGCAATCATTTAGAGAATTTAGTTTCATTATTTCGAAGATTAACGTACGATTTTGGCGCAGGCTTTTGCTTTTACACAAAATAATTTAAACGCTTGGAAACAAATTTCGTCAATGAAATAACAAAATACCTATACATCTTCTCTCTATCAAAACAACATTAATGAGGTAATTCGCATTGGCTGATTTACGAGGAAATAAAACAGAAGAAAAAGAAAAAACCAGAGTAAGTAGTAGTAAAAATGAAAAGATTAAGTAGTAGTTGAAAAAAAAAACAAAAAAACAAATAGTTTATTATTGTCTTAAATTAGCCTACTTCGTGTTATAGCCATCGTTAAACATACTTTTGGCGTCTTCTGTGTGCCCATAAACCCAACGTTTTGATACTTTAATTCTATTCTTTTGTAACCTAAATTAAGTTAAATCGAACTTTTTATGTAGATAATTACAATTTAAACGAAGAGGAAAACCGTAGTTTAATTCCAACGCTTTTCCGACAGTTCTAATTGGAATATCTAGCTATAATTCTTTTTTTTTAGCAGGCTTTGATGGGAAAAAAAAATTCTATTTAAAGAAAAATTTAGCCAGCACCTATAAATAGTTTTTGGTTTCATGCGAAAAGAAACCCATTGGCACCAGAAAGACAAATTCTATCTCCACCACCTCCTCCTACGAATCCCATTATTTTATTCAGAATTCGAACTCGCTATTTCTTGCTAACCAGCCAAAAGTCTCGTATTTTAACAATTGCGTAATGATACCCAACTGCTATTTAAATGTTAATACTTGGAGGTTTGTTATTTTATTTTTCAGGCGTAACGTGTAGTGAGGTGCTCTGTTTTGCAAGGGGAAGGTTGTGTTGAGACAGCTATCATTTTGTTCCTTTTCGATTTTTATGGTTTATGGGTCCCCTTTGTGTCAACAGTATAATTTCTGATTGAAAAAGAGTTCGTTTAACAAATAATTACCAGTTTTGCAAAAAAACGCAGATTCTTCTCAGTTTTTATGTATTTTCAGATGAGATTTTGTCATTCTTCATTGAAAAAAAATTAAAACATCAAGTTACCTTTTTTATCAATATTTCTGCAATAAATTTCGGAAAAATCAGACAATTTTCATATTTATGGAGATTACTAAGCAGAATTTAAAAGCCAATTGAAAAAGCTATCGCTTTCGGCTTTTCACATAAAGCTTTCAGCTTTTTTCATTAAATTTTCGACTTTCGGCTTTTGGCTTTCAGCTTTTGGCTTTTGGCTTTTAGTTTTTCATAACTTTTTAAAATTTTTACAAAATTAGCATAGAGAAAATTTATAATTTTGAAAATTGAAAAATATTAGTCTAAAAATTTCCACCAGTGATATCTAAATAGAGAAAGTCTCTATAAACTTAAAGCTTTCGCTTTCGGCTTTCAACTTTTCACATATAGCTTTTGGCTTTCAGCTTTCGGATTTTTCCTCAAAAATTTTTAAGTAGATTTTTAGAAAAAAGCTACTTATTAAAATTGTCTAAGTATTCGGACTCAACGGTGGGAATGGATACGTTTTTTGTTTCATGATCTTCTGAACATTTTGGAACTATTTTTGAAAATCCATTTTTTTTTGTACCCCCTTTTGTGTCAAGTCCATTTCCAGACGTAATTTTGATTGGATGGTTTCGAACTTTGAAACATATGTTCGAATTTCCTCAAAGAAAAACCCTATTGTTTTTGGTCCAAATAGGGCGTATAGTTCGTCTGGTCGGTCAGTTTACATGCATTTTGTATTGAACAGCGTACAGGTCGAAATTTCAAGTCGATAGGCCTGAAATTTGGTATACATATATGTTTTAGTTCAAGGATGATACCTACTAATTTTGGTGCTAATAGACTTTACGATATGTCTGATAGGGGCGATTTTGTTGCAGTTTTAGCAGATTAATGGCTCTAAAAGGAGTAATTTTCGAGCTATAGACACAAAATTTGGATATTGAATTGAAATACGTCTAATATAATTTCAAATTTGGTTTCTATTAGTGTTATAGTTCATTCCCCAGAGCTGTTTGAGTTGCTAATTTTTAATGTTATCTCATTAAAAGTTGAAATTCTCTTTCAATAGTCACAAAAACATTTTGTACGCATCATCAAGAAAAACATTCGTTTTAGCCTAAAACTAACTCGTTCCCAGCAAAAATTCAATTTTCGCCCATCTCTCACTTGCTGCAGCCCTCTATATTTGAACACGGACACTAAAATCTCCTCTCATATTTTCGTAACTAGAACGTAGATAACTGCACTATACTTTGTTTTGCAATGAGGGATATATTTTTCTCGTATAAGTGTTGTTTTTTTTTTGATGATTTTTTTTTATTATATAACCTACAATTCTCGTCACTACAGGAAAGAAAGCCATCGAATTATTTCCTAAAATTTTGCTCGTTAGAACTTAGAATAATTTTTAATTTCACAATAAAATAATGATTTTTGACACAGTCATAAAATATTTTGTAAACGTGATACTTAATCAGTATATTTTATCGCATGGATCGTATTTGTGGGATATTGGTAATTTTTTGTAAAATATATAAATATTTCATATACTGCTTTATTAGAAGAATGTTGGTGATATAGGTGATTTTTAAACCAAGAAAATCTACTTTTTCTTGCCAAGCTTGCTGCGCAAGAGTTTTTTTTGGCTTTCTGCTTTCACCTTTCGGCTGGTTTTCAAACTCTGCTACTGAAACCACTGAAGAAGATATGGATATTTTGTGCCAAATTTATACATCTTGGAACAGTTTTTCTGCAAATTGACTTAGGAACAAAATGGCGGGATTGGTATGCCTGTATTCTACCGTTCCCTAGTTGTGTGACTTTAAGACCCACCATCATCTCATTCGTTATATAAAATGGCGATCTGATTCGATCGCTCCTGTATGTGATTGAAAAATTCACACTGGGTTAACCTTTGGCCACCGGATTCCGACCAAACCCTCTCTTTTCCCACTTCTAATTTCCACGGTAGTTGATTGGTTGGTGGATCAGCTGTTCGTTGAATTTTTTTAGTCTAATCAGCAGGTGTATAATTATGAGTTTACAGTTTTACTTAGGTATCGTGAGTAGGAATACAAAAATAAAATTACACCATTTGATTACTAATAATTACATAAAACTCCGTTCCAGGATATTGTATACGAGAGGAAGATTTATCTCTAAATTTCTAACTGGTGGTCGAAGTCTGAAACATTGAGCACATCCTCTCATGCTCTTATTTGAAAATGATTGAAACTATATTTACTGTATGGCGGAGATCTCAGATTTACCTCCGGTAACATATGGCCCAGTGAAAAATTGAATACTCAGCTTGTGAAATTTCGAAAATTGTGCGTTTTTATTGGCTACTTTTCCAAGTTTTTCATGCATTTCTCATTTTTTAGGAAAATAGAAATACGTGAACAGTAAATTGGAAACAAGTACCTGTGAATAAAACAAAACGAGAAAGTAAAAAATATGAATAAGAACACTGGTAATGGACCAAATACAAGAACGTTACTTAAGTAAAATCTGATAAGTTGAACATAACTCGAATACAGTGAAACTTCGACATAACGAGCATGAACATAATAAATTACCACAATGTAGTCAAGTCCTTGGAGATGGCTTTGCTTGCCTGTGTATTTTACTTAAGTAGGTACAACGAATTCTTTATAAATCTTAAAAAATAGGGGTTTAGATGAATCAAAGTGAAAAATTGAGGGCGATTACCCCAACATAACAAATAACAACGACTCATATCTTTGATGCAGCGAACAGTTCTAATCTAAACATTTAACCCCCTCAATATAATGAACTATAGTATCTATCTTGTAACCTTAGTACGATAAACTACAATAGCAAGGGATGTTACCTCAGTAAAAATAACTAATAAAAGTGACTCATCACGTCTTTATTTTAGTAAACAGTTCGTACAGTCAAATATTTAACCGAGTCTCCTCTGCACAACAAACAATATCCAATCTCAAATCCGATATAACGAAATATTAGTAGTCTTAATATTGTAATCATTGTCTATAATAAATAGTTAACGAATGTAGTGAAATTTTTGAGTATCGATATTGAGTACAATAATATTTTGATGTATTAATACGAGCACCGCCAATATCAAATAATGGTTATTATTACACGGTTTAGGGTTTTTAGTTTTTTATTACCAATTTATTGAAGTGATTGTCTTTCTTTTTCTTAGAACTGAAACACAAAAACACTCGACCAAAATTCAGAATTCCAAACTTTTGCTTGTTTGTATCAAAATATCGATACTACTCGTAGTGAATGTGGAGTGTATCGATATTTCATTACATCGATATTTTTTTGTACGATATATATCGATACATAATATCAATATTTTTGTGGCGTATCGAGACCACTATAAACTTTTGATACAATACTACTGATGTCTACAACGAGCTACATTTCTGGTTTTATGGTTATTCGTTATGACATAGTTTTACTTCATCAGTTTTACTTATATAGGCCAACTGGTCTTGTATTCGACCCCATAAATCGAATTACGAATTGGCAAATAATTTTTAGGAAACTCAACACATTTCTCTGTCCCAAAACCAACAACACAAATATTTGTGTTCTTTCAGGAAAACATTAATCATTTTATATTGCTGAAGAAAATACCTACCTACTAAATATTATCACTCGGTCATCATTTATTGAAAAAAGTTATCTTTATTCCCCGTGTGGTAAAATGAAGAAAACATTTTACTTACTGTCACGTATGGATTTCGAGAAAATTCAATGAACCGATGAACCTGCAACAAAGAACGAACCAACTTCGGTGTACATTAGTCAGTCGAATAAGTACTTCCTTTAGACGATGTATAAAATTGTCACGTAGCCAAAGCCCAATAAATAAATGAAAAAATTAATTTCATAAGAAATTAGTAATCGACTATAGGTAGTTAGTCTAGCAGTTTTGGACCATTGTTTAGAAAAAACTTCGATCAATTTTTTTTTTTTTTTTCTAATTTTTAAAGTATTATTATTTTTTTTAAATAATTTTAGGATGGATTTTGAAAGCTTATTTTTCTAACGCAGTTTGCAGCTACGCTAGAGTATTTCTTAACTGACTCAAAAAAAAGAAGTTCTACGTTCGTCGGGCATATAGAAATACATGTATATATTTTTATAATGTATGTACACTGATTACTCAGCAACGGCTGAACTGATATTGATGATTTAGAATTCATTTGAAAGAGGATGGTCCAGCAATAGTCCTATTAAATTTTCGTCAGGATCGGACCAATGCAAGATTCATGCCGGAATCGAAATTATGAACATAAATTTTAAAATTTAACCAATTTCAGTGAAAATTAGTACGTCGGAATTTTTTTGGTTGCTGATTACGAATCTAGGTACTTACTGTCAGATTTTCGTAATTTAAAATTGTAGATTCAATATGATTGATTTGAAACCCTGAATTGAATAAATCTGAGTAAAACTTAGTAGATACGTAAGTAGAACGTCGGATTTTTTATTAGGCTCCTCTCTTTCGTATTAATTTAGAAAATTGAAACCATCCCACCGACAAAATATATGCAGAACTACTGCTTCAACCATGCCACATGTAGTATTAGGTATAGTGCAGAACCATAAAAATTTAAAAATTATAAAACTTTTTCAAAAAAATATAAAACCGAGTTACAACAAGATAAGCCTATATTAAAAAAGTGAACCAAAAAAAGTATTAAAAAGGAAAAAATAATTTCTGTGGATTTTATAACACCATCTCTCTTTGATCGAGAATGTTATAACGGCACTGTTGCGAGAGTAATTCAATACTTTTAAATTACCTCAACAAATAAGATAATTTCTGAATATTATCTTTTATTAATATTTCACTTCAATTATTACAAACACTTCAGAATTATACTTATTACTATTTCTTAATACTAGTGAAACCTAATGTCCATAACAACTAGTATGGACCCTAACATCTCTACTCGACTGTAAGTTTAGGAATGAACATGTCTTCGAAATGAAGATATTACATTACTTTTGTTTCCTTTGTTTCAATCGAAAGATGGCCGACCAAAAAGGTGGCGTGACATAGAACATCCGCCAAATATGATGACACATCATTGTCAGCATATCTGGTGGTGTTCGTCTGTGGGAAGCTAGGTAAAATATAGACAGCTATTATTCCGAGAATTAGGAATAATAGTTGTTTTTAATTTGTTCGACACGTTTTTGTAGACGAACTGAATCGTCTGCAAAAATGGGACGGAACAGGCACCTTCTTCCTTTCTTTTTTTTTCTTAACAAAACTGTTTTTAAGTCGGTGTCAAATTTTCAGCATCTCAGTAAGTAAATTGATTTTTAGCTTGAAATTTAGCTCCGATAAAGTTTTGTTGCAAAAAAAAAGGAGATTGTCCTCAAAAATTATTTTTTTCCTTTTTAAAGCTTTTTTTCGTTCATTTTTGTAGCGTAGACTTATCTTTACTTCATTTATTTTTACTTTTGCTTTTTACAACATAATTAATTACACTTAACCCAGCGTCTGGAGGTTAGGGAAGGACGGGAGTGGATGGTCTTCCAGCAGCCTGCAATGTCCTAGCGTGAATTTCTCAATTACATTTTGAAGCACCTAACAAAATGTCAAACTGGAGACACAACGAATGGCCAAGTTTCACCAGAAACTCTTTAAATTCCATTTTAAAAGGCTTCGGCTACGTAACAACTGATGTCACACCACCGTTCAACCAACCGTTCAGACATACGTCCAAATCGAATGATTTGCAAGTTTACTGTTCTATATATGACCACTTAGAACTATTTTATTGATTTGATTACTATGCAAGAACAGCTAATTGCCTGATGTCGGATCCCTATGTAGCCGAAATTAGCAAGCCAAAAATTCAATTTTCTGACTGAAATCTGCCCAAACATGATGGATACGGGTTGCCCTCAGTAAATAATAAAATTTTAAAATTATTTTTTGGAAATAAAAAATTTCCAACCTTAGAAATAAAACGCCGTGAGCAGCTGAAAGTTAGGCTAACCACCTAACTTAAGTCCTCAATCGGTAGGAATTTTCTCTCCTCTTCTAATCTTTTTCATCCCTCTAAATTCGTCTACCCTTTACCTCTCAGACTTGTAGCACCCATTTGGTGGCTGGTACGAAGTGTTTCTAATGAAGATGTGTTAATATTATACTCAAAAACCGGTTTTTGGTTTCCCTCTAGCTCTTTTTTTTTTGACGGAACAGAAAACATAATCCAACACTTTGTAAACTTTTTGCTGCTCTGTCCACCAACGTTTGACCACCTTACAACTAAGTATAAATTATTTTTTGTCTTGAAATTTTTATTAATACACTCGATGAATTTTATAATGGCTTGATTTTTTAAACTTTTCAGCAATTGGTCCTACTTGGATTCCTCACTCGGGGACCTTTTTGGTTCAATTTCCTACTAACGAATTCCCACTTAGTAACCCCATTCAGTTAAATTTGGTTATTTTTATAAAATTATACATGGTCTAAAGTGGTAAAACGGACGATGGCTGACTGAGCATGTTTAAAACAGGTAATCTTATATTCACTTCATTGTAGGTGAATGCCCATGTTCACCATAGTAGAGTGTTTCGGAGTTATATATTGGTGTGTTTTGGTTGGATTCTGCCACCCAGTGTTGCATACCACAAACACACGTGAAATACAACATCCGTGATTTCTCATTTGAATCTGTTATTGAGTTAACCTTCAATCCACACCCTTCCTTGCAGCCTTATATCTTTGAAACTATCTCGCATTCATATTCATTATACCCATTTAGAGTTGTAAAATTTTTGAAATTTTTGTATTAGGTTTTTTTGGGAGGATTCAAAATCACCAATAGGTACTCTATCTAATATCTGCATAAAAATGATGTACTTTTCTTTATGTTCCCCTGTAATTTGCAATATACCTTCCTAACATATTATTGTAAGTAAATGTCGAATCTTTTTTTTTCAGTAATTTGTTATGGAAGACCCTACCGACGGTTTACGATCAAAATTTATGCACAACCCTCTAAAACAGGGGTAATATTATTTTCCTCTTTCTGCTTTCTTTTCTCCTAATTCTACTTTTTTTTTTTTTTGGTTGCTGTAATTTCAATTTATTTTGGGGATGAACTCGAGATCGAAAGTATACGTATACGAAGAAGTAAAGGGTATATTATCAGTCGAGATGCCTCGATCGGATATTATAATAATAATAAATGAAATGGATGAACTAACGTCGAAAGATAAACTGTATGAAAAGACAACAAAGGCGTAGAAAATTGAAAAATGTGAAAGAAGAAAAAAGAAATGAGGAAAGAAACGCCGTAATGAAGCTCCGAATTGAGCGATGAATCGAGCAACGCAGTAATTTTCATAATTTTCACAAATGAATAGTTTTGGAGGAAATGTGTCAAAAAGAATACGAAAAAAATAAAATAAAACTTGCAGAAGAAGCGAAATTGATACGTCCGAAAATATATTTATTCTAACGAATGCTGGGAATAAAACATTAAATTTGTATCTTATTTTTATCCAGTTTGCTTGCAAACGGGGTATTAAAATTGACATCATTGTAGGGTTAAAGGTAGGGGTCATGAAAATTATCCGTTTCATGAGCGAAAAAACGATTCGCACCATTTTCTCATTTTGAACTAATTTTTTTATGTATACATATGTATGTATGTGTATGTATCGCCCAAAATTTTGGGTTCGCCGTTTTGAGAAAACTACCAAGTGGATATGGCTTAAATTTTTGCAAGAGATAGTTCTTATACTAGAGCAGATCTGAAAAAAGTTTTTTGCATATCGGTTGATTTGTTTCTGAGAAAACTGAAAAACAAAAAATTTCTGGAAAAGTAGTTTTTCCGGGATTCTGAGAAAATGACAAAAGAGATCAGGCTGAAATTTTCACAATAGATTTTCCTTATGATGGTACAAGTTTCTTAGAAGTTTGGCGCCTATTATTTCAGTAGTTTTTGAGAAAATTGGAGAAATAAAATTGCAGAAAAAAATTTTGGGTTCACGGTTTTGGGGAAACTATCGGATGGATAGGGCTGCAATTTTTACAAGAACACTGCTCTTATGCTGTAGCAGGTTTGAGAGCAGTGTTTTATTTATTGTTTGATTAGTTTCTGAGAAAATTGAAAAACAAGAAATTCCTAGAAAAGTTGTTTTTCCAGGATTATGAGAAAATGACAAAAGGGATTAGGTTTAAATTTTCATGATAGACTTTCCTTATATTAGTGCTAATCTCTTGGAAGTTTTGTGCCTATTAGTTTAGTAGTTTTTGAGAAAACTGAAAAAAAAAATTTCTCGAAACTCTCACACACTATCTGTCTCTCTGTCTCTCTCTCTCTCTCTCTCTCTCTCTCTCTCTCTCTCTCTCTCTCTCTCTCTCTCTCTCTCTCTCTCTCTCTCTCTCTCTCTCTCTCTCTCTCTCTCTCTCTCTCTCTCTCTCTCTCTCTCTCTCTCTCTCCCTCGCTATCGGCAAACTGGGTTTTCTAACGAAGCATTGCTACGCTAGAATTTTTTATCTTTATTTCGCCAGGAAAAAAAAAAGTTTCGTTTGGTAAAAGAATAGTCTCATGTAAAATATGTGGGAAAAAAAAGAAAAGAAGACAATCTAAAAATAACGTGATTCGAAGTCAATAAGTATGGACCTAAGCCAAATGAAACAATCGTCTGTCACAGTGTAATAAACAAACTGGCATCGATCGACAAAAATTATTCGACAACTGAACAAGGCTATAGACAATAAAAAATAAATAAATAAACAAATAAGAAAAAAAAAATCGTAATATATTTTTGAGATTACATCCGATTAAAATTTGAAAAAAGAAGAATTGTAGACTAGTTAAAGTCAATATTATTTAGTTAAATACTTGAAGCTACAATTTTTTTGACAGTCAATATTAAAATATTAAAATGTGTTAGGTATTGCATGAAGATTTGCTTACGTAGTTGAAAGTAAACATTGAATCCTGGTAGTTTACTTCAAAACACTTCAGTTAGTCTATAGAATAGTATTCGTATAGATAGTGCTATTCGCATATCTATGCTAAATAATTGCTTTTTCAACGACGTAATCAAAAGAGATACTAGTAACTATCTCATGTAAAATATTTTGGGAAACAATATCGTCTTGTTTTCCTCAAAAGCCATTTGTTTCAAAGATGCTAATTTTATTGTAATATAAAGAACTCACATTTTATATAGGCTGTTCGATTTAGAAAAGTGCAGAATTATAGTTCTCTAAAGAAGCCCTTCAATCCTTAGCGTAGAGCTCGAAAAAAACTTTTTTTCTTAAAAAGTGACGAATTTCCGGACCTAATTTAATGATTAAGCTCTGTTAAAAGGTTGTTTTTTACAAAAGTGATCGTTTTTTGTAAAACGCTCGTTCGAGTGTCTTACTATTTCCTTCATGTCGAAAACGTTCTTTAATTTATTCTATTTGAGACAGGATTTTTTAATTTTTTTTTTTCACAGAACAAAAACATAGGACTGAACTGAGAACTAACTTTTAAAATAACTTATACTAAAATAAAATTTTGTGAATAGTATTTTTTATCATACCGAACACACTTAATGTCGCCCAGGGAGACAGCTTTTGAGTTATAATTTGGTAAGTTTTCAAAGAAGTGCGTAACAGGAAATATGAAAAAAGGTTCATCAGTCATTCACATTACTTGGCTGTTAACTAGCTAAAATATTACGTGGTTCAGAAAATATTCGAAGACTAAAAAGATCTAATTTGCTGAAAACTTTAGGACGAATTCTCACTAAAAAATTCTATCTTCATAAATATCATTAAGGAAGAAAATTTTAACGAATGTCGAACGTGCGAGTGCAAAGGACATTTTTAATTTTTTGCGAATGTGAGTGGTTTCGTGATAACTAACTACGTATTATAGAGTTCACATGAAAGGATAGGTAAGAGTTAATGACACAATTTTCGGTTTATAGTAAGTAAAATGCAAAATTGTTTTTTCTCTTTTAAGAATTTTTGATATTAATATGGTAAGTTGAGGATATGTATGAATGTAGATATGAAAATTTGTTAGGGAGGCAAACTAATTTTTCTAATAAAAAGAGAAAGAAATAATAAATTACTGAAGATGTTACCATGTTATCTTTTTAATCGAAGATGTTATAACACCATCTACTTTTTTCAATACAACTTTTCAAGTCTGAGCAAAATTTCAAGCAATGAGCAAAAAATTATTTACCTACTTAACTGCTTAGAATAGAGAAGATAGTTTTATAATATTGACGTATGTGGTATGCGACCCCAGTGAAACATATCCTAAGGAAAAACACTCCACAAAACTGATTCAATGCCACGAAACAAACCTACATCTCAAGTGTCACCAACAACTATGTCTGATGGCTATGAGAATCTTAACCTAGCCCTGTTCAACCTTGCCAGAGTCCTCAACACCACAATTTTAGCCGTGCAACTTGATTTATAAAAATACCAAATAGGCTGAATGTTTCTGAGAAACTGCCATTTGAGAAAATTAGGGACTGACAAACACCACGAGTAAATAACCAAGAATTTAGCGCCCATTGTCACGAGTGAGTTAAACCATGATATTAAAAAGCATTCTGTATTGAATGAAAAAAAAAGGTACAGACATGAAAAAATATAAAATAAAAGACGACTAGAAATAGGTGTTGTCTTTAAGGAAGACAAATGCTGGTTAAACTGAGCAGCAGAAAAAAGTAATATCTAGATAGTATAAAATTGGCTGCTCGGTGAAAAAAAACAAAGACGTGGGAGATAAAAACAAGTTTAAAGAAACGAGATGGTACCAAGGTACACAAATTTATTGTTGTTTACCATACCAGGGAGTTTTAGTCTATGGTAGGGCAAGAGGAAAATTTATAAAATGGTAAGAAAAATTTAAATGGAGGGAGAAAAAGTGTTTTTGTTGTGAACAGTCGAGGAATTGTTAGCCTAATCATGACGCTCATGGCAAAAATTATTATTAAGGATTTTATTATTATTATTATTATTATTATTATTATTATTATTATTAATAATGCGTGAACTTGGTTACTGGGAAATTTAATTTTATTAAGGGAAAATTTTAATTTACTTATTATTGAAACACCGAAGGGTGTTGGCAAATTTTATTTTTATTTTAGATGTGTCTGAGGGCACTAAAAATCATGACGTGTATTCCATTATTAGAATGGCAATCCGTACCTATCATGTAACATCCAAAAAAACTATTTTTATTTTTTTGGTTTCTTAGTCATTTTTTTAAAGTCTGTTTTATTTCATAAAAAAAAAAAGTTTTATAATTTTTCAATTTTTAGTTTCAATTTTCTAAAATAATATTTAAAAAAAAAGAATTAATATGAAATCTGCCATTCTGCAGGAACTTTCACTCGGATTAGTTTAATTCAAAATTCCAAATCCACCATATTGTATCTGTAATTTTAAATTTTAACAATCTGACCATAGATTTGTAATCAGCAGATAAAAAAAACCAAGATATCATTTTCACAGAAATTGGTTGAATTTTAACTTTCAGATTCTTAATTTTGGATCAATACAGACTAAGTTTATACTCTTCTCAGTTAATATCTGTAATTACATGAGTCGAAATAAGATTGTAGCGTGTGGGCCTCATTTTGATTCTTTTTCTCCTTAATTTTGTTTTTATTATTCATAATTTCATTTATTAAGTGCTTGGAGATACCAACTGCTGGCTGTCAGTCAAATTTAGACCACAATCTTCCTTTCTTTTCTTTAACTCTTCTATTTTTTTTTTTTCACTTTTTAGGCACTTTTAATTTAGAAGCCATTCTTTTACATTAGTCTTTTTCACATCTTCTAAAATTACTTCGATAGCTTTTCTCATATTCGTGAGGCCAGTTAAATTATTATTTTATTTTCTTGAAAATTCATTTTGCTTAATTTGTGGTTCAATTGCACTGTTTTTTAGTTAATTAAAACATGTTGGTACCTCCGTTTCAGTATGGTTTGGGCATGTATGTATAAGACATTCAGCTTTCAAAATTAAACTATTAATAATTTTTCTGATTTATTCATATTATTTTTCATAACATATATTTGCTCGTCTATTTTTGCTGTTTCTTTTATTTGAATATAATTAGGTTAAATTATAAAATGCAACCATATTTTTTCATCAGTTAATTCGAAGTGTAAGAATATGCGAGGCATGTGTGTGTGCTCGGTCACTTTTAGTTTGATTCAGCAGTCTTGAAATAAAGTGTATGTCCACAAACATGCTATTTTCATCTCTACTTTTCGAACTTATCTTTTTTCGACTGTCAGTAATTGCTTTATTCTCACACATTCGCACACTACAAAAATAAAACAAGTATAATGGAGAAAATGTCCAAATAAGTGTTTGAATGAAAAGCAAAGTGACAAACACAGTAGATATTACTATAACGAACACCAGCTACAGCAAACAACCGGCTACAATGTACAAAATGCCTGGTCCTGGCAGAAATGCGTTTTCTTCTATGTTATGGAACATTGACTACAACAAATCTGGCTACTACAAACTATTGGCTACAACAAACAGATTTGGGTGCCAAGAGAAGCCAAAGCCCAGCCACAGCAAATTAATTGACCTGTACTTCCTTAATTTGTTTCATATAACATACAAATTTTTCCTTCCAATCTCAATATTCTTCTAGAGATAACTTTTTTGCTTCTAAAAATTACCATGTATTATTTAATCAGTATACAATTGCATTTTAATGGCCAGTGAGCATAATAATTGATGTCTCCATATGCACTATTGATGATTTATAATAATTAATTCGCAACCATCATTATTTTATAGGCCCAAATATCCACTACAACCCGGTTACAACAATTTGTTTGTTGTAACTAGCTACTGGCTACAACAAACAAATTTCACAGTCTCTTGGAATTCATTCTAGCCAAATTTTACTGTAGATTCTTCATTTATTCGTAAGACTAGATACTTAAGTACTTAATAATGTAGAATATTGTCAAAATAAGGGGTACTCACAACAAATTCTTAGATTCTACCCTAAAGGCATTGATGAGAGACCAAAACTAAGACCGACTCCAAAATGAACATCAAGACTACGTTGGTCTCAGGCTTGCTTTTACTCAACTTTACCGGCGAATTTTCGTTTTTTCTCTCATTTCTGGATTCGGCTGTTAATATTTGTTCTAATTTTTCTATCATTTATTCAGCAACAAAGAATCTGATGTAGAGAGCTTTTGGTGAGTTATTTAGTTCGTTTAATTTGCCACTATATCCACGCACACACACTCACAGTTTTGCTTTTATATCGGATCGGATGACGAAAATGGAACGAAATCAGTTAATGGGCGATACTTTCACGATTATTCGCCATGTCGGCGTCTGCTCACAGTACGTGCTCACTAATGGAAAATGTAGAACTGCTGTAAAAGTAGGGAAAAGAAATGAAATAAAGATGAATAGGAAGGACGAGATAATCGACTTAAGTATTATCATCAACTTTAGAGCGTGGAACTAAATTGAACGTAATTTGCTGTTTTTGTCGAAAACGAAAAAGTTCAATGTTCGCTTTGGAATAAAATTACAATTTTGATGAGATGAATTTATATGTTTTCAAACAGCGACTACACTTTTGTACTCGTAGGTATCTACCTACATATAATATTATGTATAAGAACTCCGAACGTAAAATTAATTTACATGGTACTTTCCCGTTTTGTTTTTGAACATGAACGTTTTGTAAATTATATGACGATGAATCTTTGTATAGGTGATTTTTATAAATACATAGATAGGCTATATCAAAAAAATAATTTGTGCAAGAAAATTTCAAAACGCAAATGTCTGTTTAGACCGGCTACATTTTCAAAGTTTTCTACAAATAGGTAGGTAATGGCCGTTTACCTTACGCCTTCGATGTACCTACTAAACAACGGTTCATGAGTTACTGCATCGATGCCAGCTGAAGCCTTACATATTTCCTACCTATGAGACTGATTAGCAAGCGGCTAGATTTAATTATTAGTAGCCTACTTACTTATTATTTTATAGTCTGATCAGACACCGTATGTAATACGTCATTAAATAAGGCTTCGATGATCGGACAGAAAACATCAATTATTTTCAATGGTTTTCATCTTAAATACAATCGATTGTGGTACGATGAAATTGTGGCGAATTTGTACGCTTTCATTGAGAATGAAATAAGGTACCATAAATTCAACATCGATTGTTTATGCAGTTTGTAATTTTTGAAGGTTTTGATCATCGTGAAACAATGTCATCATCTGAATCCAGTGACGTAAGAATAAGGAGAATTGGCGTTCAACACCCTCGAAATTTCATAATTATTTCACATTCAATCAAAATGTAATCGTCAATTAGAATTTTGTTTAAACAAGTTTTGTCAAAACCACACTAAACGACTGTCTGAATCATTATTAAAGAATTAGCATAAATTCCAAAATTTACAGAACTCGCATCAAATACAAGGATCGGGATTTCTGAAAGTGACTGAGACATCCAGCAAATATTTTTGAATAAGCTTTTTTGTTGATACCCATAAAACAAGAGAAAACCCGATATTTCAAACATATATTATGTAAAATCATCGCAGGATGTAGAAAAGAGAGTACGAAAAAGCTCCGCCAATTTCTCTTCGCTGTGTAACGCGGGAAGTATCTTTCTACGTATTTTAGGCGCAGAAGTGCCATTCGATAACCTGTACTGCGAGAAATATTAGTCTATGCGCAGGTGTTATAATTCTCGTCAGTTTTTGTATGATATAACTTTGCTCCGTGATGGTATCGAAACTACCAAGTTGGCTTAAAACCTTTCCAGAGACAATATATTAAATATGTCTTGAAAATTTAGAAATTATGGCCTGATTAACATAAATGTACGGAAACATGAAAACTTTCCAATTTATATGTTGCATAATAATATGTATTCGATAGATTGTTTCCTATCGATATATATACACTGATATACAGGGTATCAAAAATTCGTCTCCCAAGCCGAATGTGTCTTGTAGAACTAATTGAGAGAAGCAAAAGTTCCTGTTAACGTGGGCTTTGGCACTGGTCATTTCAGAGATACAAGACTCTCAAATTTTTTAAATTTTCATAATTAAATCAAATGTGGAAGTTCAAAAAATTCTTCAAATTTGATTTTCGATGAGTGCATTTTATTGTACTCATCGAGTACATTAAAAAATGTTTTTTTTACTTGGTCCCATCTTCAGTGCTTACAAAGTTAAATTTATTTGAAATCAGAAGAAATTTGTTGAAATTTCAGCATGTCTAATATTTTTGTTTTTAAATCCTGGAAAAGAAAAATGTTCCGCTGTCTGGATTCGAATCCGTAACCTTTATACGATGTATACATTGCCAACTTTTGTAGATTTTGCCTTGAAATGAATGAATATGCAACTTATTTGACATACATATGAAAGCCTGTATTTGAAACAATTCTAAAAACAAAAACGATAGGCCATAGACTTTCTTTCTTCTCTCGAAGAGTTCTGCAAGACCCATTCGGCTTGGGAGACGATTTTTGAACACCCTGTATTATACTGACTAACTGCCACAGTGGTAGTGGCAGTAGCTGCAGAAACGTAATGTAAATGATGTTCTTTGAAAATTGTATCTATACTGATTAAGTTATTTCTGAACTACGTACTAACTTAATTTTGATATTTGAACAATCAAATCTTTATGAAATTTTCACTAGTTTTAAAATCTAATGAAAAACACGGATATTCTCATTTGAAAAAATAAATTTTGCACTAGTATTTAAAGGAGGTGCAAATAATTCTAATGATAAATTTTAAATCTAAAATTCTAAAAAGAAAGTCGAGTCACGTTGGACGAATTTTTTATATTTTCAAAAATAAAGAAAAAAAGGGGATGCGCATAATACACGCAAGAGCCTGTGTTGTGCACAGAAGTATTTGAGTGACACATACATTCGTAATCTACGACTCAAGATCAGTACATCTTCTTAGGTTCCGGCCCTAGTTCTCACCGATACACCGAATGCAATAATATTGTATTTTCTTTGAAAAATCCATCAAAAATAAAAATTTATACACATAGACGGTTGTAAGTATATTAGAATATTTTTTGAGGGCGAAGAAAATCTTTATATATAAATGTCAGCATCTAATCCAAATATTTCAGCAAATTTCACGTCATGATGTACGTTGTGTCAAGGGTGAAATTGGGTAAACCGAAGTTTCGAATAAAAAAACTGAAATAAAAACCTGCTCGAAAAATAATAAAAAATAGGTTAATCAGTGTTTTGTTTTCTTTCTTTCATCCTCGTGGAAGAAAAAACAATAAAATTTTTACGCACCGATGAATTTAATTCGAACGTTTTTCTTATTTTTTTCCTCTTTTTTTTTTTTTTTTTTTTTTTTTTTTGTATCCGCTTAATAGCTGGTTCTGCGTTCATTCGGTATCCGTGTACATTGGCGCAGTCGTCTTATTTTGTGGTACTAAAATATTGTTTTTTTATTTCATAACTGGAATTACAAAGTTGACAAAAAAATTTCGTATTTTCGCCGCATAAAATAGGGTTCAACGGCCAATCAAATACGCGAATAGAAAATGGCGGTCTTAAGAATACAACGAAAAAAAAGTTCGTAGTAATGTACGCCGAATGATGTCGTCAAAGGTCATGCTCGAATAATTGATCTATGAATAAATAATTAGTATTTGAAATATTATAAAACAAAAAATTGTAGATATTTTATTTCTTGAAGAAAACCCTTTATAAGTGTTCATAAAAAATAATGTTTTCAAATAAAACTGTCCATAAAGGTTAATCTATGAGCTCAAATGTACGTATTCGTTGTTACATCGAAAGTCGTTGAGTTTTTTCAAAATAAGAAAATACAAGCGAATTAGCATGGTAGGTACTCACGACGCTTCGTTAAAATCTACAAGCCAGCGCAAAAGCCAGCTTGTTTTCAAGCGAGATTTTACAATCTAGAATAAAGTCTAACTTTTAGATTGTTTAGTGTGGGTTTTTTTGAAGCTAGCTTACATCTTGTAAACAAGATAAGTGAAAACATCGTTGTCACCTAATATTTTTGGTAAGAGTGTGATTTTTTCTGCATGAGTGGAAGGCGAATGATGCAAATCACGCGCGTAGCAAACACCTTCGAGGCACGAGTGTCATACTCTATTTTTTGCAACACCCTTGGTAAATAAAAAAAAGTGGGAGTTCCACTGGGGTTATACTCATGAACGATTGATGCGTAAACATAAGAATATCTGAACAGTAGTCGTGCAGTTCTGCATGATATACACGCCTGTATTACAAAAACAAAACATTGTGGTTATGCGCGTGCACAACATGCGCACATACCCAAACGAGAGTTACAATAATTGTAACAGTTACGCAAATCTGACAGTCGTAATTCTCATTTAGCCCTTATCATAGACCGAGCGCTAAGATGTTTACGCATCAAAAAATTACATCGAGAAGAAAACTTTTTGAACTGTAATCTAAACGATACAAAAATGGAAAATTTTTCATTAATTTGCCATTTTTTGTTCGTTTATTTTCAAGTAGCCAAGGATGAATAAAAAATTTGATGAAAGTAACTTTCCTCTTCTTTCCGGCAATACTAACCGCAGCCTTTCCACTTAAATAGCGACTGAGGAATAATTGATTGAAAGAGGAGAAGTTTTTCATTTGTTTATTTTCAAGCAGCTGAAGATGACCTAAAAATTATATGAAAAGCAAATTAGAGAAAATTTTCTCCTTATTTCGGCAATACCAATCACAACTCTCTAGCGTTAATATTCGCTGAGAAATCATTGAAGGAAAGAGGAGAGGATTCTTGATTCAAAAAACCAACTAATTTTCCATTAATTAACGTTTATTTCGTTTGTTTGATTTTCCAACAGCTAAAAATGATTAGAACGTTATACTTACAGAAATAAATTTTGTAAATTTCGTTCACACAATGATGCTTAAGTATATACAACAATATTTCACCTCGCCGTACTTACTTATTTAATTATTTTATAAAATTTTATTAATTAGGGAAGTTGAAAAATTTCACCCAATATAAATAATCTCTGTTAGGTGTATTTGTTGCAAAAAATACTATAGGCAACTCGTTTGCCACTAACAAAAGTCACATTCCACAGTTGTTATTCACTTATTGCAGCTATATCATGAACTACGTTTTCACATCCAGTGACGTTGCAGAACATTGTGAAGATGGGACAAATTAAAAACCCTGGCTTAGCTACGTTTGATTACTGTTTTTTATGTAGGAAAGCAGCTCGTTCTTGGGTAGCTGTAATCTGCTGCAATGTGTGGCTAAGCAACATTTAAAATGTAGCTTCGCTGAAGTGTGTGACGGGCCAAAAAAGTATTTTAACAATCTTGGTATTTCGAATCGAAATTTATCGGATTTTGATACCACATCCTCTGTTTAGATTCTGTATTTAAGCACCATATTACGAATCGTGTATAAGAGAAATTATAAATACCTATACTTATATTGACATTTTCAGTTTCACGTAGGCTATTACGCCTTAACTATTTCGGGAGAGGACATTGCATCTTACTTAAATTCATAAATCATGTCGAAAGACACGTAATTACATTTTCTTCGAACTCGGCCAGTGTTTTGAGCATCTAATGAGTAAGAAAATAAGGAAAACTTTCGTTTAGGAAATTTTCGAAAAAATCGTCAGCGTGTAAAATCGATCTTCACGTTCGTATTGCACTCATTGTGCTCTGAAAATTCGTACTCACAAAGACGTATTTTTCATTTCCAACACGTTTTCCTGTAATTTTTACGTCAGCACCGTCGAGAAACATAATTCGATTAAAACTTTTCTGGCGGACCTATTGTGGTAATTTAACAGTAAGCCTACAAATTGGAAGATTAACTTTCGAGTGTAGGTACATTCTTTTATAGTACACGAATTTTGACACACCTGCAGCGATTACAGCCTACGCTTGATGTAGCGAATGAATTTTGAAAAGTATCGATTTTTCTTGGCAAAAGATGATTGTGGTATACGAGGCAAACGAGAAATAGGAGTGAAAAATGAATTCGGCACTTTTTATATGGTCGGTCGCAGCATCCTCCAAATAAGTACACGGAACAGATTGCTCGATGAGGCTTACAGCCGAATACGCTTTTCGTTTTACTGTATTTGTATTTTCTTTTTGAAAGGCAAACAATTATCGTTTCACTTCTTTTTTCCACTCGAGAAGAGTTTTGATATTTTCGTTTCGTACGTTTTGTATTCGCCAGAGATGTGATCTATTTCGAAGTTTATTTGTATTGGAGATGGAAAATTTCAGTTTTTCGATTTTTAGTGGGTTTTAATACGGAATTAGAGACGACGAGACTACGCAGGAGGGATGATGGATCAAATCAGTTAATAGATGAAGAAGAAACAGCCATTTAAACTTTTTTTTTTCTATTGAAATCTAGCATTTTGACTAAGAAATGATTTATGAGAGAAAAATAGGTACCTCTATACCCATAATACTTTGTATTTACTATTTTAATTATCGTTCGAAGGTCAAAGCGTAATTTTTTCAGTCAAAAACTAATTTCATTTTAACATTTTCAACCGACTACAAAAAATGGTAGGTTCTCAATTTCGCCAGTATTTATGTGTGTTTATTTGTCTGCGAATGTCCGGAAAACTATTCGAACAATTTTGATAACCTCTATTTTAAAATGATAAAAGGTATTCTCATTGTGATTCCATATTATTACGTTTGAAATTGACGAGATGATTTTTCAGTTATCTTCAAAAAATTATCTGCTTTAAAACAAAATTTGCGCTAAAAGTGGAATGTAGTCTCTTACTTGAATGAAACGAAAATTCATTAACCTAAAAACATTTTATCAAATAATAACAACTTCAAAAAAAAAATTAATAATAATTAAAATGCACTGAAAGGAGAAGAAGAACCTTTTTACTTTGACTATATATTACTAGACCAGTAAAGCTGCGTAAGACCAATGTACTATTTAATGTCAGGACATGTCGGAGAAAAAGTAGGCAACACTTTAGTACATTTTGCGTATTTTCGACGTTTTGCTTAAGTTCAACAATTTAGAATACGTCTGATAAAGATTTCTCTTGAATTCACATAAACATAAAGCAAAGTAGGTGCGTCAAAAGATACGCTCTGGTTGCCTATTTAGCGCCGGTATGTCTAACTAGAAATCATCTTTCTTTACTGGTTCAGTACTATACAAATAGTCGAAACCCTTTAAAATATTTATCCAGCAAAAAGCCTCTAAATTATGATGAAATGAAAAGGCAATAGGCTAAATTAAAAATTGTCTCGAAAAACCAGAACCAACTTTAAAAAATAAAATAAAATTGCGTTAAAAAGGAAAAAATTACTGTTTTAAAATTACGCCAGCCTATTTTTAGTATACCCTCACCGCCGGTTTTAGGGAGGGAATTTGTGGTATAATTTTCCCTCCGCCAAAAAAAACTTATTTAAAACAAAATAGCCAATATTATTTTAGTTTACTTCAGCGAAGAGCACGCCAAAAATAATAAGATCGTTTTTTTCAAATTTTACATTTACGTTTAATTAGCGATACAAATATGTAAAAAATTGTTACCTCCTCTCCTCAGAGAAGGAAGCCTAATACAGGGCCTATTTACCTTTACGTATTTTTTATGGATAGGTACTCGGTTTCCTCAAAGAACGAGTGAGAGTTTCTCTCAGCCGAAACAATATTTAACTCGACTTATGAAAATATGTACCATAAAAACTATTAAAAGCAAAGGTAAATTTGCCTCGTACTTTAATTACCTACTCGTTCGTATGTACTTTCGAATAAATGATTACAAATTCAGAACAACTAAATTATAAATAAATCAACGTAACTACATCCAAGGTATCCATGGAAAAATGAAAAAATGAAAGGAATTTTGCTCGATTTTCTTTCACGTTCAGTTTACCCTTTGATAATATTTTACATGCACGAAAATTTGGTGAAACGCCATTCTGTTATCAAGAACTTTGACAAAGAATGGTTGTATGATTTTCTATTTGTATTAAAATATAGGTACCTACTCAACACAGGTATTAATATTTCAGCAATTGCACAATTTTGATTAGTAAACGTGAGAGTCAGACCAGGAAATTATAATAATTAAGTTATAATCATCAATCATATTTAGTAGGTACATAATAAGGATCGAGTTTTAACGTTGCTCATGGAAATACAAATTGATTAATGAACCTACCATAAATAGGCCCGCTTAAAGATTCAAACGGCTGAAATTCAAATGCTCGATAAGTACCTCACATTCTTAAGTTTTTACCTCATTTGCGATTTTTTATCCCAGTGATCCAAATAGGTTTTTTGTTTTTTGGGGAGGGCGTCTGATAGTTGAGATGGCCTTCAATCCATTAACAGGATAATTTATTGCATATTACGTATTTGTAAGGGTGCGGACTGAATGTGCCATCCCATCTAGTCGTAGCTGCATGATATGTTGCTGTTTTTACAGTCTGTGGGTTGCCAGTTAAAATCCCAATCATTGCCGTCCTTGAGGGTAAGCACAAGTATGTCATTGGTGAGATCACTTTCACGCAGATGTACCTGTATCATAGACACGTGTGCCATAAGTATCCATGTGAAAAATGTCAAACTACGTATTTACCAGCTTGGAAAAAAAACATTATTTTCTGCCAATGAAAACGATATTTTTTCATCACCTACATTACCTTAAAAACAGACGTTTTCATGCCTCTTAACTGTATGTGAAGGATGAGATTTCATCGCTATTTTTTAACATAATTTGTCAAGCATGCATACTTTGGTCTTTTTTACGTTATTATGTGGTATGCGACCCTGGGTGGCAGAATCCACTCAATACACACCAACATGTAGCTCCGAAACACTTCGCTATGACAAATAAGGGCATTCACCTACAATGAAATGAATGTAGAATTACCTGGTTTAGACATGCTCAGCCAACCATCGTCTATTTTGCCACTTTAAACCATGCATAATTTATGAAAAAACCAAATTTAGCAGAGTGTTATTATTAAGTAGGAACTACCAAGTGGGATTCATTAGTAGAAAATTGACCCAAATAGGTCACCGAGTATGGAATCCAAGTTGAGCCAAATGCGCGAGAGAGTGAAAAATCAAGCCATATTAAAAAGCATCGAGTGTATTATATAAAAATCTACAGACATAAAAATATTTGTACCTACTGAGTAGTGTGACAGTCAAACACTGGTTGACAGAGCAGCAAAAAGTTTACAATGTGTTAGAGAGTGTTTCTCTGCTCTGACAAGAAAAAAAAGAGAGAGGGAATCCAGAACAAGTTTTTTTAAATATAATAATAAAATAAATATATTAGAAACACTCCTTACCAGCTACAGAGTGGGAGCTATGAGTGTGAGAGGTAAATGGTAGGTGAATTTGGAGGGAAGAAAAAGATTGAAAGAGGGAGAAAATTTGTACCAGGTATGGACTGAAGTTAGGTGGCTAGCATAACTTTCATCCCCTCACGGCATTTTATTTTTAATCTCGGGAATTTTTATTTTCGAAAAAAGATTTTAAAATTTTATTATTGACTGAGGGCAAGTCGTAACTGTCAATTAAATACTGTGACTTCCTATTTTTTTCATATTCACGTGCATCAAGTCTCATCAAATATTACGTTATACTTTAATATTAACTTTTTTTTATACACTGTTGTTTTTATTAATAAAAGTTTCTATGCTGCGAGAGATAGAACTTATGACCTCCACGTTTGAAAGCTAGCAACTTAACTACCACACCTTGACTTCTGATTGAAGGAATTGTGATACTTTGTGCTTATATGTTTGCCAGTTACCAAAACATCTATTTTTCTCAATTTTATTTTGTTTGTTTTATGGGGTAGGAGGAGTTGAAATAAATAGTACGTGACACTTGTGCAAAGTAGGTGATTGTTACTTATGTATTTTGCATCACTTGCCTTTGGCTTATGCTACAAGGATCACACTCGTATCTCAGTCACCTACTTTACACACCTGTATCACAAATGACTATTTTTCAACACTCACCCTGAAAACAGATGTTTTTGTCTATATCAGTTGTATGTGAAGTAGGAGAATTCACTCCAATGTCAAAAATTACATCTTACACATACTCAGCTTAGGATTTGGTAAGATTATTAAATCACTGTCTTGGTTATGCATGCAGACTATGTATTAGGGCTGATGTATATTATGATAGTCTATCACATAGTTGATCTCATGCAATTAATTATCATAGTATAGACAGTCACTAGCCATACCATTACACTGATGTGATAGCTAGCAACAGTGTTGGATAGACTATTTTTTTCCTACAGGGAAAATCTATAAAGGGCGCCAAATTTTTCTCCTTGTAAAGGCACCCAGTTTTGTTTTATTACAATGGCAACCCTAATGATCCCTTTTACCAAAACAATGTCTATACTGGTATAAAAAAAAAGTCATACTCCTTAATGACGAGCGTTTTTTTTTAATTGTACTCGAAGTATTGAAACTTTTTTTGTTTTAAAGGCAAAGGGTGCCAAAAACTTCTCAGGAAAAAGGCGTACCAGGAAACTCCTGGTAGCCTGGTGGGCCTATCCAACACCGGCTAGCAACACTATCGTGATAGTACTTTTAGGTATTTAGACGGCTCAGGGATTAGAACACCCGTACCTAATGAATACCTAAAATTCCCTCGTCTCAATGCCACCAAACTACAGCACTGTATTTACTCAGCCATGGTGCCAGGTGACGATGATTAAGGGAAAAGCAATGTTAAGCCGATGATTTGTGGTAGCCACCACACCATTCCCCCCAGTATAGTAGAGCGTAATACAGCTACTAATACGGAGACACCTTGAGGGAAGGTATGTACACCAGTGCGTGGTAATGCCCATTCTCATCACCACCCCATGGCACACACCCTACAGCATTGTCACGTTTCAGCAGTGACAGTGTGATGAACTACCACTGGCTGTGCGCATGTCTGAGAGCTGGCATTGTTTAGCCATCTCCAAATCACATCATGGTCACTATTTGTGGGTGTATGTGTAATAGTATACACGATACCACACAAATACCTAAAAGGCGGAGCGTGTTTTTCTGTGTAGACGAGTGTGTGAGCCTAGCTCAGTATTCAAGTTTAGCTATGTAGACAAAATACATAGCCGTGAGTGCAAAAAAGTAGTTTATGGACTTTAGTCCACTGGCCTGCTAGGTGATTGACGAGTGTGTAATACACTCGTTTGTCAACGACCACTTGTTGCCACAGTACTATTGTAGTGTCATTGTGAAATTTTGGAACTTCCTGAATTTATGAGAAACTGACTGATCAAGTTGCTATTTCAGTTGAACACAACATTTCAATTTTGAAACAAACCTCTCTCACTTCATTCAATGTGTTCTAGTGGGAGAAATGAGGAAATTTCTCCAAAAGTTTAAAAAAAAAAAGACATAAGGACAAAAGATTAAGAGAAAAAATGAAAGTAAGACCACAGATGTTCATATAAAAACAAAAAAAAAAAGCAAAATAAAAAGGTCAACTCCACAAAATTTTTTAAACAATTCTCTTAACCTGCTACGGATTTGTTTTCAGCCTTTGTTTATGCTAAAGAGCTGTTGTTGGTGTTAGTTTAGCTGGAAAGAAGATAAAATTCACAAAATTTCTATTTAATTTTCTTGTTACAGTTAGCTGTTTGAAAAAACACAAATTAAAAAAATGAAAATTAATAGAAAATTGACTGGTTTTGAAAATGTAGGAACCTCTCCTCATTCACTAATTGATTCCTCAGACGCTATTTGAGCTAAAGAGCTAGGATTGGTATTTCTGGAAAGTAGAGAAAATTTTCTCCAAATTTACTTTCCATGCAGATTTTTGATCAACTTCAGCTGCATGAAAATAAACACACAAAAAAACACAAATTAATAGAAAATCTTCCGTTTTTTGGAATCTTAAAACCACTCCTTTTTCAGTCAATGATTTCTCAGCTAGTATTTAAGCCAGAAATCTGGAGTACTGTTGAAAAGAAGAGAAAATTTAATTAAATCAGATTGTATCGAATTTTTTATTATCCTTAGCCATTTGAAAATATACGAATGAAAAAAACCCAATTAATATAAAATTTACCGTCTTTATTACTTTGATACATTTTCAAAAATTATTTTTCTTGATGATTTTTTGGCGTGAGGGGGAGGGTATGACACAATCGTGTGAAGTAGATGATTACTACTTGTGTTAAAATCACCTACGTTACGCACTTCTGTCGCAAATAACTTGTTGTAACCGAATTACAAAAATCTCCTGGATACAGAAGTCTTTTGGTGAAAGAAAAATGTATCAGATACAGTATTGTCTGTGTATCGCCAATGTGAATAATGTGATATATTAAAAGGCATCATTAGTATCTCCATGTGAATGAGGTTCAAGAACCAATCATTCTACAGTTTTTATATGACTTTAATGCATGAAAACGGTAGCTCTCAAATGTACATGGGTCCAAACTTTCTTTGTAAG